>JAYESA010000013.1:115223761-115823761 GCA_036927795.1 Iris macrosiphon
GAGACTTTGTATTGTATTTGATTCTGGATATTGTTGTATTATTATTATTATTATTATTATTATTATTATTGTTGTTTTAGTAGTAATTATTGGTTAGACATTGTAGTTATTAGACTTCTGTGTTATCTTATCGTGCTTAGATTCGTCATTGAGTACTTGTGTTATCTTCATCATATTACTCCTCCGTTTGGAGTTGAGATCTTGACAGGTACTTATATTATTGTGTGAGATTGTTAGCTAGATAGTAGACCTAGACAGCGTTCTACCGCCGATGCTGCGGCGTAGGCTGGACGTACCCACGACTCATGCCCGATTTTTCGGGTGCGGGTCATGACATTGCTTTAGTCTTGTCAGGGTCCACATGAAAACCCAGGAATTTGCTCTGAAGACTCCTAGAAAAGATTTAGTATGATTTATCTTGAGCTAGTGCACACGCATGAGTCCAAACAAAGTCTTCAAGTCCTGGTGGTGATCATCTTTGGAGCGACTCTTGATGGCGATGTCATTAATATAACACTCGACCGTCTTGTGTAGATGCTCACAAAAGATGGTGCTCATTATTCGCTGGTATATTGCACCTGTGTTCTTCAGACCGAACGGTATTGCTGTTCAGCAGTACACTCATATCGGCGTTCAGAATAATGTATACTTCTCGTCGTCAAAAAATATCCTGATTTGATTGTATCCTGAGAATCCATCCATGAAAGACTTACGCTTGAAGCCACAGGTATTATCGATCATTATGTCTACAATTGGAAGGGAGAACTCGTCCTTAGGGCAGGCTGAGTTTAGATTACGGAAATCAATGCAAATCCGGATCTTCCCATTCTTTTTTACGACGGGCACGATGTTGGCTACACAATCTGGATATTCTTCTTCGCGGAAGAAGCTACTAGCTATCAGTTTGTTGACTTCAGCTTTGATGGCTTTCATAATGTTCGGCCAAAATTGCCATTAATGCTGCTTGACTGGCTTCGAGTTTGGCAAGATGTTGAGTTTGTGGACCATAATTTGGGAGTCCAATCCCGGCATATCTTCATAACTCCAGGCAAAGACATTATTGTATTCCCTGACGAGCTATAGCAGGGATTCCTGATCTCCATTAGTCAAACTCTTGCAGATGAAGATAGGTTTAAGAGAGGATTCATAGACCAGATTGACTTGTACGACTTTGTCCTCAGTAGAAGGTTCTCATTGTTCGAACCACATCTCTCATTGTGTGTATAGGCATTGGGCCTACGGTTCTATTTCAAAAAGTTTTGGTGGATCCTCGTCGTCTTCCTCAGGGTCAGCTGACACCATGTTGGCAGATAATGTTTGTATTAGAATCTCTCCGATACTTATGTCGGAGTCCTAGAAGGAAGATTCTGAAGAGTGAGAGTGTAACTCATCTTCTTTATTCGAGCCTTCGGGGGTTGTGGGAGGCATGATGTACCCTAAGCCATATCTGATCTTATGGTAGTAGTCCTCGGACTTGCCTGCAGGAGCCCGCAGTTGCAGAGGAAGCCATCGGCCCTTGCCATTGTTCAAGCCCCTTATGACTTTAAGTTCGTATCTCATCTTCTAGATGAGGTGTTTCGTTCGAGAACTGTACCGGTAAAATGGTATCTTTTCGGTATCAAGCTCTGGCTTCAGTTTCTCTGGGATGAAGGATTGGAGATTTCTACTCTACAGAAGATAATGAGTTTGTCTCTCCTCTTCCTTGTTGGCACTACAAAGTAGGACTTTTGACTGGCAAGAATCTAGTTGACTGCATAGGTGGTAGTCACCTGTGTATGCAGGTGCAGATCAAGATCGTGCTCCAGGAAATATAGTGCATTGAGATGTGCAACATCCGAGTAGTTCAAAGATAGCCCTTTATTGATGAAATAAGGTATCTTGTCTTCCAAAATTATATCGTCGAGAGAAGGGACGTTAGCATGAGCGGCCAGGTACTTCTCTAGTTTATCTTTTTCGGGCTCTACCTCCAGTGGGAGCGATGGCTTCGGAGGTTTCCTGTATAGCTTTACCATAAGAGGTTCATAAGTCGTAGGTGTCAGACATTCCTTTAGTGATCCATTCAGTCTACGGAGGTAAACAACCAGAGGCTCAGGTGCTTTCCTAGGAAATTTTACTCTGAGGGGAGAAGCTATGTCGGGAGCATGTATTTTGAGATGAACTCTCAAGAGCTCGTCCAAATTTTTCCTAGTATCTGCCTCATCGTCGGTATCATGGCCACCTTCATCTGGGTGGACTTGTTTATACAAGAGTGCATCGGAGTAATAGGCCTCAATCCCTTTGAATGGATCGACACCCACGAACTCCGTTTTGACCATGCCATAATCGTCCACATACTTTAGGCACTGGTGAAGAGTTGACGGTATGATCATGTATTCGTGTATCCATAGATGTCCCAACAAGACGTTATAGGATACGTCTACGTCTACGATATAGCAAGTAACCTCTGTTTTCAGGTTGCCAATTTGGCCTTTCAACCAAATTTTGCCCAAAGGGTAGTTCTTTCCCGTATTGAAGCCGCTGATGATGGTATTGGTTGCAGTGAGCCAGTGCATAGGGATATCCAAGGTCTGAAGCAGACTTTATAGGATTATATTGATGGACGAACCGGAGTTGATGTGCATCTGGTTCTCCTTGATGGTGTCGATATACCCTGTATAATATAGGGGACGATCGTGCCTATTATTTTTTAATAATATATCCTGTTGTGAGAACGTGATGTTGGGAATCACCTCTGTCACATTATTACAATGAGGACATATAGCAGTATTCTCTACTGGAGGCTTGACCTGCGCTAGGTAGGCGTCGACGTTTTGCAATGCCTCACTCAGGGCTTCCCGAGTGTCTTTGGGTAGTCGAAGAAGCTCGAACAATGATAACTTCGTCGGGGTATTGGCGAGTTGTGCCAAGATATTGAAGTCCTAGGGATTCTCCAGCCCGTGAGTAGTGTCCTTGCACAGCGGTTTGTCAAAGCGGGTTTCCTTCTGTTGGGACCTGTCCGCCGTCGGGAGTTGAGATAGACCCGAATCAGACACGACTGGTGCAGTAACTGGAGGTGGACTGTCGTCGGGAGTCCTATAGTCACGATGGTAGGTAAGGCCTGATCTAGTTGCCCCTGCTATGGCTTCCTCGGTGGTGGAAGAAACCAAGCAGCAGGACTTAGACTTTCGTCCTTTGTTCCTGATGGCGGAAGGTGTTGCTTGTTGCATTAAGTCTGGAGTGAGATCAGGCTGGACCCACATGACCTCCCTTTGTGGTATGGTGAGGGGTATCAGCCCGGCCATTTGGTCGTGAGCTGGCGGCAGATTGACGACCTCCATTGTTGCCCTTGGAATCGGGAATACTCCGTCTTGGGCTTCTATCATCGAAAAGTTGCCGAACTAGAGCGATACCATGTTAGCAACAACCGTCTTGTCATCGAAGTCTAAGGTGAGGGCCTTGGTGTCAAGAAGCCTCTAGATGTAGCACTTGAGTGTGTAGCTGTCCCTCATCGCATGATGGACGTAACGATGGTAGCGATAGTACTTTGGATTATTCACCTCGGCTACCTCAATAGGGCATTTGACGTCGGGGAGCTGAAGCTAACTCCCCTTCATCAACACATCAAAGATTTCCATGATGTCATCGTCTTCGAAAGAGTAGGCCTCTTTCATCTTGGGAGCTTCTGCCAGCTTCTGCTCGGGCTTCTTTGTCAAGTTAGCGACAAGGGCCTGTTTCCTTTGCCGTCACGGCTATTGTTGCCGTTGTTGTTGTTATTACTGCTGTTATAAGGACATTTTTTTCTATCATCAATGACGGGATCTATATACCCAAGAGCCGGGTGTCCTTCACCTTCTTCTCACCACAGACAGCATTTATGATAAACGTCGTCCAGTCATTGAATTGGATGTCGTCCATCCAGAGGCTGACTGTTGGAAGTAGATTTTTGTGGCACATATCCATCAGTGTGGACTCGAGATTGCCAGGAGACAACTTCAGTGCTTTTTGCCTGTATCATTCGATATAGGCACGTGCAAGATCCTTCTCTTTCTATATAATGTCCATCAGAGAGGACATTGTCATGTCGCTTCCCTCATCATAGAATCGGACAAGAAAAATACCTTTTAGGTCGACGAAATAAAGTTATCTTGCAGACTGCAGAACCAATCAAAGGCTACTCCAGATAATGCCCCCATAAAGAGCTTAGTGAGGAGAGTGTCACTGCGAGGCAGGTACCCTGTTGCCATCTTAAAGTAACTCATATATTGACGAAAAGATGTATTCCCATCAAATAGGTTCAGATTAAAGGTCTTGTACTTTGGTGGATATGGCACATCTCTCCGCTTTAGGGGATATGGTTGTCGTATCCTGATCTCGCAGAGTGTGTCCCTATTATCCAGCAAGTCCAGACGAGCTCTCAGTTCTCGCACCTCCCAAATTGCTTCTTGAGCTTCATCTGATACAGGGGGAGCAAATGACCCTGGTAGAGCAAGACGGCCATGAGCGAAAGGCACGGTTGTATTCGAATATCTATTGGTCCCAGGATCCTGGTTTGCTTGACCTGAGGCCCTTAGTGGTTGAGAGGCTACGCTTTCCTTGATGTCTAGAACTGCTTGGGTCAAGGCTGGCAATGACTCGCTCATGGTTTGCATTATGGCCTCGAGTATTTCGAGACGCTGCCGATTACTGGGGCTCTCGTGCTCGTCCCCTGCTATGTACGATGTTTTCACATAAGGTAAGATAGATGGGATGGTAGACATAGTACTTTTTGCCTCAGACTCTTACAGCAAATAGTCATCAGGGAAAGTTGGTAGTGTTGTCTCATTCAGACTCCGATGGAACACTAGCTCCAGCATAGGAGGCTGCATCTTCTTTATGAGGGTGGCTACCCCTAGGGATCTCAACATCTGATCTTTGGAAATCACCATCATCTCAGAATACTGGATTATCGTAGAGTTCTGTGGGATTGCGACCCCCAGCTTCTGCACTCATCTGGGGTCCTGAGAAAGAGCTACCCCTAGTGGCTAGTAACTTCTTCTTTGAGCAGATGGACAGGAAAATACCCTATATAGGTCCTGATGCTTGTCCTCCTTGGACCGGTTTTCTCGATACGCTGGTCGAGAGTAACGGACTGGAGGTGCTGGACTTCCTACCTCCCTTCGCGAAGAGGGGCTTCAAAGCCGAATAGTATGAGGCAAATGATGGCTCCTCCTCCTTTAGTACTTGTACATGATCTCCTAGCTGCTTCCGACTGGGTGCCCTTGGTTGCAGTCATTAGAATATCGACCGCCTATTTGCAGGTACTGCTATTAGATTACAACAGCAATTAATGATAATGCTGGCACAGTAATATCCCGAAGGGGCTATTTCACATGTCGTGGTCGCTTTCCTCGCTTTGTGCTTATGATTGATCACGTTGCGCAAGTCACACGAGGGCTGATTTACCTTGACACCTTTGTTATGAACACATGGGCGTGTAGGTGTTGTTTTTGCTCCCTGACCTGGATTTCGTGGAAGAACTTTTTCCAAGTCATCAGCGGAAGACTTTTGAGATTGACCCAGTCCACTTGCCGTTGTAGGCTGGACACGTGGGTCCTTATATAGCTTTTGGTCCGAGGCACGCATAACAATATGTGATGCCTGTTGACTGTCGACCGGATGAGCAGTTGCTTGATCTTGGCGAGCTTGCACTACCCTAGACTTTTTCGTCCTTGCACACGTTGGTGTATAATACGAAGAGTCCAAGTTTGGTTTTTTACCATTCTCAATATGGCGCATAGGATTAGCATTGTGTGAGATTCGGTCAAAAATAGAGGTTCTGCTACTGTGCCTACCGTATGTGGACTTTTGCCTACGGTCGACGATAGGTATCGTATGCGGATTTTTGTCTGCGACTATTGTCGCTTTGAACATGTCTCAGCACTCGAATTTCTGGCATCGTAGTATTTTTTTTTGCCAGAGTTTGGGCGCTGAGCGTCTTTCCCGATTGTCGCTTGAACAGGGTCAGCCTAGGTGAACTCATGATGTGCATCTGCAGTAACAAGGAGAGAAGCAGGGAGCGCATGCTCCGCAGTTGGGTGAGTCATAGCGGCCTTTGCTACCTATGTCATGCATGTCTTATTAGGCTTTGCTTGCCTTGGAGAAGGACTCGTGCTTTATCATGAGAGCATGTTCTCGAATGCTTGCTGGTCGAAGCATACCACCAGCATCCTTTGGGTTGAATCTAGCTTGGCCACATCAGACTGCGTCATCACCTTCTCATCAGAGGAGAAGGATATCCCCAGCAGAGTCGCCACCTTGTTTGCCATTAAATTGGAAAGTCTAAAAGAGCTTGATTTATTCAACAAACTAAAGAAAGTACATAAAAGTCCTAGACAGACAATCTAAGTACAATTTTTGACTCTGGGGGTGACGATGAAGATCGAGTGCTACGGTGACTTTTTTACTCTGTTAATGGTTCGATGTGGGAGTGAGAAAGATCTTTTTTGTTCTCTTTCTTGTGCTTATTGCTCGCCTCAGGGTGGTCTGGTCTCTCTGAAGCAGAAAAAGCCAGCCTTTAGAATGTTCAAGTTGCTCATATTTATAGCCATCGTGCTGATGGGCCATAAGTGCCGCATATGCCTCTGTTTGGTGGCCGCATAAGGTACCTTCAACAATATGCGGTTGTTACTGTAGCCATATGCCATGGACAGATTACCACGTGGTCTTGGTTAAGATTTGTTATTGAAGAGATCTTTGGGTTATTTTTACCCCGTTGTTTGTGTGACTTGGTCAGCTGGACACGTAGACAGCACTGATCGTGCGAGAAATCTTCTTTAGTTGTAACAAAAAAGATCCTATGAACCGAGAGCCGCATAACGTCATGGCCGTATAGCTTCGTAGCCGCATACGAGCTCTACTTTGGCCTTGGTTGGATGGACACTCCGGTCGCACAATATTGTGGCCACATACGTGCTTTCGTTTAGCCTTGTTCGGATGGACACTCTGACCGCATGATGGAGAGACCGTATGGGACTTATAGCCGCATACGTGATCTCGTTTGGCGGATGGACACTCTGGCCGCATGATGGAGAGGCCGCATGGGTCTTGTAGACGCATACGGGCTCTCGTTTGGTCTTTGTCGGATGAACATTATGGGCGCATGATGGTGAGGCCACATGGGTCTTGTAGTCGCATATGTGCTCTCGTTTGGCCTTGGTTGGATGGACACTCTGACCGCATGATGATGAGGCCGCATGGAAACATAGTCGCATATAAATGGGCACATGGCATGGCACGTCTGTCGAGGCCATCATTGATGTGATTTTTTGTCATCTTATATGCCCTCCTTTCACGGGTCTCGAGACGCTAAGAACTTTATGTCAGTCATCAGAGACTGTGTCAAGGGTTTTGTATGCGACCTCTTAATCTGAGGTTGTCTAGGCCTAATAAAGGTTGTTTATGCTCTTATACAGCTCAAAGGGCATGATCTGTATGCGACTTCAAGGGGCATGAGCTGTATACGGCCTGCAGAATTTTTATGCTTCTATAATGATACATGTATTTAGTAATATTATACATGATTCCTGACACGATGGCACACGGATTGGTGTATATTGGATCTTCAGTCATGAGATGTTATATTATTCATCGGATTGATATTGGACATTGTTCATCGTATTACTATTAGACATTGATCATTGTATCATAACGTGTCATGGTTGGATCCATCATACTAGTCGGGGAGGGGAAGTGCTAGCTAAAGGAAAGTACTAGCTAAATATGTGATCAGATCCATAGATATTGTTGTAGTGTAGACATCGGCTACTATCTAATCATACACTTCACGTATGATTAAGCTAATTTTTTCCTTGGTATAAATTATTGAATTGCCCAAGCCGATCACATATCTAACTAGTATTTTAAAATACTTAGTGTAGTTACAGTTCCTTTTTATTTCACTTCATATGTATTGTTATGCCATATTTCTTAGGATTACCTGTCTCTTATTACTACCTTACCATGATATTAGTTTATTGCTTTCTCATCATGTATTATATTTACTATTAAAGTTTTATAGTCTTTATTATTTATTTGGAACTATTATTGGAGTTGTGCTCGTTCCATCCTGACAGGATAATATTTTTAGGGGACTGTCTCGAGGAGTGTTGTCCTACTTTCTGTGGAACCCCCAGATGTTGAGGGTGCAGAGTTGGACCATGTAGCTCAGGTGTAGCTCAAGATTGATTTTTGGAGGTCTAGCCAGAGTCACTAGTTATCTTAGTTTCTTTCATTAGTATTTTAGTACCAAATTTGTCTCCAGCAACTATTGAGACTTGGGATGTTATATTTAGTACTTAGACTTGTTATGTTGTCTTGTTTAGATATTTTGAGACTTTGAATTTCTTCCTTTTGTTATCATATCATGCCATAATATATCGTGCTTTTAGATATTGTGATTGAATATGGTTATTGCTAGATGTATCATTGTTCTCCTTATGGAGTTGGATATTATTGTATGAGATAGTTATTTGTGTTGACCTAGACAGCGTTCTACCATCGATGCTGAGACGTAGGCTGGACGTATCCACGTACTCATGCCCGATCATCCGGATGCGGGTCATGACAGGTTATAAGGGTTCCATTGTGCCTGTTCTCTATCTTAATATTTCTATTGCACTAGTAAATCTACAGGTGCTCTGTTTCTTCTTTGAGATAACCTCCTTTCTAGTATCCATCATATCCATCCTGGCACGAGCACCCAATTCCTCTCTCTCTCTTTGTGTAGGAAAACCCTGTTGGATTGTAATGTTCTGACCCACATATTTTTTGAGCTGGGAGACATGGAATACATGGTGTAATTGTGATTCTTCAGGAAGAACAAGCTTATAAGCCACTAATCCAATTCTTGATATAACTTGATAAGGTCCAAAGTATCTAGAAGAGAGCTTCTGGGGCCTCATCTGACCAACTATTGTTTGCCTATAGGGTTACAGTCTTAAGAATAATGCCCAGTCCCCTACCATAAATTCTCTATCAGTTCTGTGAGAGTCAACCAATTTTTTTATCTCGGGCAAGTGGAGGTTGTCTTTCAACACCTACAAGGCATTGTCTTTGGATGTTAGAGCCTTTGCAAAAATATTGTCAGTTGGTAAGTTAGGTACATAGGTGAGTAAGTGGTGGTGGTGGTGGGGTAGAGGGAGGGGGGAGGTCTACCATAAAGTTCCTAAAAAGGAATGAATTTAGTAGAGGTATATCAATTGGTGTTGAACCAATATTTAGCCCAGGTAAATATTTACTCCACTCCTTAGGCTTGTATCCACGGAAACATCTCAATTACCCCCTCAATGCACCTATTAATGGCTTATATTCGTCCATTTATTTGGGGATGGTATACAGTACTATACTTCAACTGTGTGCCTGGGATTTTGAAGAACTCCTTCCAAAACTGGCTTGCGAAGAGAGGGTCCATGTCTGAAATTATTGTCTTAGGCATTCCATGGATTAAAAACTCCTTCAGTGAAGACATAAGCCACTAATATAGTAGTTTTTGGGTGATTGTTAGGCAACCCCTCTATGAAATCCATAGACATATCTTCCCAAACCTTATTTGGCACAGATAGTGGTTGCAATAGCCCAGCTGGATAAGTGTTTTCGACCTTGCCCTTCTGGCATACTTCACAAGCTCTCACATATTCTTTGGCTGATTTTTTTATACCTTTCCAATAGTACCCCCTTCAACCTGTGTAGGGTTTGCAATACTCTAGAATGACCTGCTTGTAACTGATCATGGTGTTCTTTATGTTGGCTCATCCAGTCTCATTCAACTTAATTTTGATAGTTAACTAAACCATGCATTAATATGTCGCATCTGAAGCCTCAATACTGCTATTGTATGTCGTCTGTATTACGTCTATTCAAATGTAATCTTTTATTTATTTGAGTCTAAGACTGATGTACGCTGAGTCGCACTGGCAAAACCAAGAACCTATAAACCAAATACCTAGTCCACTCAAATAAACCAAAACCTATCCATCAAATCAAGCCATATTCATTTACAAAGTCTACCATACTAGGAGACCGAATTTGAGCCGAACTAGTGCCGAACTCGGACCGAACTCGGTTACCCTTTTGGTATAAAATCAACCAGTTCAATAGCTCCTGATTTCTTGGCCCAAACGGTTAAAAATTTGAATTAAACCATGACCGAATTATGGTCGAATTATGTTTGCCTACAACCTATAAATAGGATTGGAATTCAAATTCTTACTCACTTAACTATTCTTAAGTCTTCTATCATATTATGAGCAAACCTTTAAGCCTTAACTTTCTTATCTCCAAGAGCAACTCCCTAGCCTTCTTAGTGCCAAGTGCAATCTCGGTCTAGAAGTCTTTTGAGTTGTAAAAAGCTTTGTTCGATCAGTTACTCTCTCTCTAAGATGTGAAGTTACGAGACTTTGGATCAAAACTCGTAGTGTAAAAAAGTGACAAGCCTTCAGATCAAAGCTTGCGATTCACTATTGGTGATTGTATTAGAGAAACTCTGAGCTTGAGTTCTCGGGACTGGACTAGTCCTCTCAAAGGGAAACCAATATACATCTTGGTATTTGCGTTTGCTTTCTCTCTCTACTTTACTGCTTTACTTTACTGTCTCTATATACACTATTAATTAGCAACTGCCTTCATTCTGTTAATCTAAAATTGGATAGATTATTCCGCTGCACTCTATTCACCCGCCTCTAGAGTTGCCTCACGGTCCTTCAATTGGTATCAGAACGTGTGCTCTTTATATAGGCACTATTGTTTATACCAATTGCTCCTTCAATTGGTATTAGAGCGAGTTCTCTTGATATTTGGCTTAACATCCTAAGAGACTTATAGCAACTGTTAGATCTATCTACACCAACAATGGTGAAGGACAGTCCATAAATAGGCCACCCCTATTTGACGGTACTAACTACACATACTGGAAGACACGTATGAGCTTCTAGCTAAAGTCACTTGATTTTGACCTTTGGGCTGTAGTAGTAGAAGGATACAAGAAGCTACCTAGAATAGTCATAGATGGTAACCTTGTAGAGAAGGCTCATGATAAGTACACAAACACCGAAAAGAAACAAGCTAGTCTTGATACTAAAGCTATTAACGCTCTATTTTGTGCTGTAGACAGAATTGAATTTAACAGGGTCTCCATATGCGGAACTTTGTAAGAAGTATGGAAACTTTTTGAGGTCACTCATGAAGGAACCTTCCAAGTGAAGGAATCAAAAATAAGTCGTCTAACACAAGAGTATGAAGCATTCAAGATGAAAAAAAAAAAGACGATCACTCAAATGTTCACGAGATTCCTCGATATCGTCAACCCTCTATTATCACTCGGCAAGGAGTACAGGAATCAAGAGAAGATTCGCAAGGTACTCGGGGGACTCACCAAGAACTAGAATTCTAATGCCACTACAAGCATAGAAGGGAATGATCTTACCATGATGACCCTCGAGACACTCATGGGCAAGGTGATGACTCACGAGCTGGATCTCAAGGAATTTAAAGAACCCACTCCCAAGGAGAAGACGATCGCTCTTAAGACACATCACAAAAAAGTTACCAACTACAACTCTGACGACAATGAGTCTCAAGATGAGGAAGTTGCCCTGAACACAAGAAACTTCAAAAAATTTCTAAAGATCAAAAAATCAAAGAAGAATGAGCCAACAGACAACAGTGATGAAGAGCCTATATGCTACAACTATAAGAAGATAGGGCATATAAAGAAAGATTGTCAAACCCTAAGAAAATAAAATTACCACAATTACTCATCCAGAAGAACATCATCACAGAAATATGTAAACACTAGTATTTGGCACAAAAGTGAAGCTAGTGAATCCGAAGAAGAGAATCATCGAGAAGCAGCAAACCTATGCTTCATGGCATTAGCTGATCAGGTAATTAATAATAATTCTTATGATGATTTTACTTTTGATGAACTAGGTAATGCTTTTAGTGATTTGCTTGATGATTTTAGAAAACTTAGAAATAAGTACAAGCATGCTAAGAAAGATGTTCAAGAATGTCAAACTGAAATAGAGAGACTAACATGTCTACTAAGTGAAGTAAAGGATACCTCAAACGATTCAGACGAGAATTCTAGACTTAAGCTTAACCTCCATAAGGCACTTGTTAGTCTTGACAAGAGCTCTAAGGAGAATGCTAAACTTAAGGAAGAACTTGAATCTAAAAAGAAGAAGTATTCCATTGCTACACGTAGAATAGATGCTCTCACTGCTACATATGATAAAGTATATGCTACCTCTAAAAAGTTAGAGATTAGATTGGGTAAACAGGTCGAACAAACCTTCACCCAACCTAACACGAGACACGTAGAAAGATAAAAGAACACTCACAGTATGCTCCTACCTACATGCATAACAATTCATGCAATCATCATGCACATAGAATCAAACACAATCATGTATTCTATTATAGATATCCACGAAGACCACAAAGAAATGTCAAACATAATCATGCATTCTATCCACATAGACCATAAGGAACTGCTTCACACAATCATATATATCATGTTGCACCAAGCATCAATCACACAGCTATATGTCACTACTGTGATAAGAAAGGACATATATCTAGATTCTGTAGAACAAGAAAATTAGTAGATATTAATGTTTATGCATGGGTACCAAAAACTAATACAGCAGGACCCTCAAGGAAATGGGTACCAAGGGTTACATCTACAACTCATTTTATAGGTAGACCAACCCTCTCATACTAGAAGCAAGTGGATTCTCGATAGTGGTTGCTCATGACATATAACTGGTGATGCTAACCTATTTGCAGCGCTATCGATAAAGAAAGAAGGTTATGTCTCCTTCGATAATAACCTCAGATGATACATTATTGATAATAGTAATATAGGTGTTCCTCCATATCCTGTCATAAAAGACGTCTGTCTAGTAACGGAATTAAAATACAACCTACTCAGCATTAGTCCTCTAGTTGACCATGGCTATGGTATTAACTTCGTTATAAACAAATATTCTATTTATGAATGATCCACTAGTAAGGTTATCATTGAAGGGATCAGGGAAGACTATATATATTTTATCTTGCAAAAGACACTGACAATACAAGCAAATGTCTATACGCCGATAAAGATAACAGCTGGCTATAGCATATGCGTCTAGAACACGCAAACATGGATACTATTGCAAGACTATCTACAAAGAAACTCGCAAGAGGCTTACCAGAGATTACTTTCAAGAAAGATATGTTATGTGCTGACTGTGAAAAGAATAAAGGTACTAAATCTTCTTTAAAATCAATCAACTTTGTAAGTACCTCTAGACCTCTCCAACTCTTACATATGGACTTGTTTGGACCTAGTAGAGTCGCCAGTCTTGGCGGTAAGCTTTATGCTTATGTTATTGTTGATAATTTTTCTAGATACACATGGGTTTATTTTCTTGCAAACAAAAATGAAATATTTTCTTAATTTGTCACTTTTTACAAAAAGGTTCAAAACGAAAAAGGTTTCACGATTACTCGTATCCGAAGTGATCATGGAGGTGAATTCAAAAATAGTGAATTCAAAAGAATTTGCAACAAAAATGGTTTTTCTCATGAATATTCTTGTCCTAGAACTCCACAACAAAATGGTGTTGTTGAGCGAAAGAATAGAACTCTTGGCGATATGGCTAGAGTCATGTTAAATCAGTATAACCTTCCGAAATACTTTTGGACTAAAGCTGTAAGTACTTTATTCCTTGTTTTGAATAGGGTGCTTATTTGACCTATATCGAAGAAAACCCTCTATGAACTTTGATTTGGTAAAATCTGCACAATTAGTTATTTTAAAAAATTTGGCTGCAAATATTTTATTCTTAATACTAAAGATAATCTAAAAGAATTTGACTCCAAGGTCGATAAAGGTATTTTTCTAGGTTATGCCGCCAAAAGTAAAGGATTCAGAGTATTCAACAAAATCTCATTGACTGTTGAGGAATCAATCAATGTTACATTTGATGAACACAACACTCAAGCACTAAACGAAAGCGACAATGAAGGTAGTCAACCCGCAACCAATAAGACATAAGAATATACAAATAGTATAAGTCATCCGAAAAGTCTGTCAAGGAGACTGAAGTTCTCCACAGATCATCCTGAGGACTTGGTAATAGGTGATGTATCGAAAGGTGTAAATACACGTTCCTCAAATAGAGTTATCATTGCAAATGTTACTTTTATTTCTCAAGTAGAACCTAAAAATGCTGATGAAGTTTTTGCTAATGAATTTTGAATTTCTGCTATACAAGAGGAACTCAACCAATTTGAACGCAATCAAGTTTGGGAACTTGTTCCTAAACCTAATGATTATCCGATCATTGGTACTAAATGGGTTTTTCAAAATAAATTAAATGGGGATGGTTCAATTACACGTAAAAAAGTACGTATCGTAGCTCAAGGATACAACCAAGAGGAAGGTATCGACTACGATGAGACTTATGTTCCTGTTGCTAGACTTGAATCTATCTGAATGCTTTGCGCTTCTAATAGTTTTCATAACTTTAAACTTTTTCAAATGGATGTTAAATGTGCTTTTCTAAATTGTGTTATCAAAGAAAATATTTTCGTTAAACAACTCCCTGGTTTTGAAGATTTTAAACACCCTGACCATGTATTCAAGTTACGAAAGGATCTATAAGGACTCAAATAAGCCCCTCGTACTTGGTATGAACGTCTTAGCTTCTTTCTACTTGGACACAGTTTTTCAAAAAGAAAAATTGATACTACCATTTTTATAAAAACTTCTGCTGATTCTTTGTTATTAGTGCAAATATATGTTGATGAAATCATATTTGGATCTACTAATGAGATGCTATGTAATGAGTTTGCTAAGTGTAGAGCATGATGGAAGAACTTTCTTCCTAGGAATGCAAATCAAGCAAGATTCACAAGAAACTTTTATCTATCAGGCTAAGTACACGTAGGATTTGCTAAAAAAGTTCGACATGGACAATGCAAAGCCTATCGGAATTCCAATGGCAACATCCACTAAGCTTGACCGTGATAAAAGCAATAAACCAACAGACATACGTAAGTATCGAGGTATGATTGGTAGTTTGTTATATCTAACTGCTAGTAGCCCAGACATTATGTTTGTTGTATGTCTTTGTGCCAGATATCAGGCTAATCCTAAGGAATCACATTTATGCGCAGTTATGCGTATCATCAGATACCTTAAAAGGACTTTTACGGCAAGCCTATGGTATCCCAAAACCACCTCATTTGACCTTGCTGGTTACTCGGATGCTGATTTTGCTGGATGCAAAGTCAATCGAAAAAGCACCAACGACACGTGTTATTTCCTAGGAAAGTCTCTAACCTCCTGGTTTAGCAAGAAACAATATTTTGATGCATTATCAACAACTGAGACAGAGTATATCGCCGCAGAAGTTTGTTGTGCTCAAATTTTGTGGATAAAGCAAACCCTAGAAGACTTCAATTTGCACAATAAGAATATTCCTATTTTCTGTGATAACACTAGCACCATTAATCTCACCAAAAATCCAGTATGTCACTTACGCATTAAGCACATAGAAAGATGTCATCATTTTTTAAGGGATCATCAATCACACGAGATATTTGTTAGAGTATGTGGACACGAAACATCAATTAGCAGACATCTTTACTAAACCTTTAGCTAAAAATTGATTCAACTCTATCCGTCGAGAATTAGGTCTTTTGGATTCTGATAAAATATAAGAATGATAAGATGCTTTGCACATTTTTTGTCATATTTTTCAAAGTTTTGAAAATTTTGGATACAGGCCGAAAGGGCCCTTCTGTCAACAAGGTGTAAATAACCTAAGCGACACGGTATTTAAGTGTCTTCGGACCACCGATAGCTGGGATCCGGCCCCTACAGCTACTCCAAGATGATTTAAACTCTTAAAAATGTACGATTTAAGTTTAGCACTTATTGTTCTGTATTCATATCAAGTTAAGAAAAGCATAATATCGATTAAAGTTACATTGAGATTCTGGAAATAAATGTCAACAGAATTCAGACCGAACTCAGGCCTAGCTCGGACCAAACTCGGTTAGTTTAATTCCAGAATATGCTATGTCATTTAATTCTCTTCATAATTTGGATTTTTGCTACTCTATATATTGATCATTTCACTACTCATTGATTCAGACCAACGAAAATATTTTCTCCTCCACAAATAACCTTAGCATTTCCTCCTACATCCTCTCCCAATAGCCCCTAAAAGGAAACAGGATTCCTTTTCCAACTCTCTTCTGTCCCATTATGTGAAACATAGATGAATTCGACGGTTTTACTTTTCGAAGCCTCAAACTTTTAAATGATTGGTTTAATGATTTCTCCAAAAGATACATCTATTTTTCCAAAAGATACATCTATTTTGGCCATCATATTAATTTTACTTCTCAACACAAAGACTATCTACCTACTTTTCAGAAATTTCAACTTGAAGAATTTGTTCCAACCCGTACTAACATTTACACCAATGCTATTCAAATATTCTATTATAACTTAACATATGAACATGATAATATTTCATCTAGAGTTTATGGTATTCCAATTGAATTCGATGCAAATAACTTGGGTGAATCCTATGCATTCCCGCTGATGGACAACCCTTAGTCAACATTATGCAACCTCAATTCGATCATGACTTAACCCTAGATTCTTTAAAAAATATCCTTTGTCACCCTCTTGAATGTCCACCTGGTAAATTTTATGCTAGATATTTGAATGGTCACTTCTTTGAAATGTATCGCATTACCTTTTCAACTTTTCTACCTAAGAAGGCTTACTTTGATGAGGTCTATTATCTAGAAATATCAGCCTTATATTATTTATATTTTGGCCTTGACTTCAATGTTCCACAGACCATCTTATCTCAAATGGTTCAATGTCGTAAGAAAGGGCGTCCACTACTATACGCTATGTACTTGCCAACCATTTTTAGCTATTTCGATATTCCTTTGGATACTTGTCTAAATCTTGAGGAACCTTTATACCTCCATCGAATTCGGAGAATTGAGCCAACTATGCTTTTACCTTATAACTCATAATCAAACTCTAACACTCATCATGTTGATTTCGTCCCTCCGGCTGATGAACAACCGCAAACCTTAGAGTCTATTTTCACTCTTTTGCGTGATCGTTTCTACCAAGAAGATTTTCACAATCGTGCTACTGACCATCGCCAAACTCTTCAGACTCAGGATTTTGGCAACACTTTGATAGACATTCAGTATACCCTATCGCAGCACCCCTCCGGACCTTTTTTGATTCTCCGGAATCCAAATCAACAAGGATTTCATATTAATCACCCATATGTTCAGCGATATTTAGATCTAGCTGATGCCTTCTTTGATCCAAACAGAATACTTGAACCAAATGATGAAGATAAAAAAAATAACAACTAGTTACTCAATTGATTTAAATGTTAAAAAGTTTACTTTGAGATGTTCTACTATGATGTTTCCATTACACATCCACTTCTGTATGTTTTCTTTCAAATAAATAAAAGTTTAAATACGAATTTTTCTTTTGTCATTATATATTATCCTGTATACATTTTACTCTCTTGTTTTTCTTGTCATCTCACCGATTTCGGAGGAGCATGCCATTTCGATCAAATGACAACGGGGGAGAAAGAATACATGATACTAGCATACAAAACAATACTTGATAGACGTTGTCTTCAGCATATCAACTGCTCCACAGTTACGGGGGAGCCTTGTATATCAAAGACTTGCAGTATCATTCATAGTTTGTCAATTATCAAAATGGGAGAGATTGTTGGACCATCTAGTCTCAGTCAACTTGATTTTGATAGTTAACTAAACCTTGCATTGATATATCACATTTGAAGGCTAAATACTGCTATTGCATGTCGTCTGTATTGCGTCTATTCAAATGTAATCTCCCCCATGTTTAGTTGCCACCATTGAGTTTGGAACCCTGAATAGTCTACTGGTGATAAGCCGGAGGAAGGTGAGGATGAAAGAGTGAACTCGATCTTCGAGGGACTCACCATGATTGAATCAATTTCTTTATTTATTTAAGTCTAGGGCTGATATACACTGCGTCGCACTGGCAAAACCAAAAACCTATAAACCAGATACCTAGTCCACTCAAATAAACCAAAGAACCTATCCACCAAATTAGGCCATATTCATTTATAAAGTCTACCATACTAGGAGACCGAACTCGTGCCAAACTCGAACCAAACTCGGTTACCCTTTTGGTATGAAATCAACCAGTTCAATAGCTCCTGATTTCTTGGTCCAACGGTTGGAAATTTGAATTAAACCATGACCAAATTTTGGCCAAAATTTGTTTGCCTACAACCAATAAATAGGATTAAAATTCTCATTCTAACTCACTCAACTATTCTTAAGTCTTCTATCCTGTTGTGAGCAAACCACTAAGTCTTAACTTTCCCATCTCAAAGAGCAACTCCATAGCCTTCCTAGTGCCAAGTGCGATCTCGGTCTAGAAGTCTTTTGAGTTGTAAAGAGCTTTGTTCGATCAGTTACTCTCTCTTTAAGCTGTGAAGTTGCGAGACTTCGGATCAAAACTCGTGGTGTAAAGAAGTGGCAAGCCTTCGGATCAAAGCTTGTGATTCACTATTGGTGATTATAGTGAAGAAACTCCGAGCTTGAGTTCTCGGGACTGGACTAGTCCTCTCAGAGGGAAACCAGTATACATCTTGGTGTTTGTGTGTGCTTTCTCTCTCTACTTTACTTTATTATCTCTATATACACTGTTAGTTAGCAACTAACTTCATTCTGTTAACCTAAAATTGGATAGATTATTCTACTGCATTCTATTCACCCTCCTCCCCCCTCCCCACTCCCCCTCTAGAGTTGCCTCATGGTCCTTCACTTTAAGCATGACAGTTGACAAAGTCAGAATTAGATTCTATAAGCAGCCTATTGTTGTAGTACAGGAGTCCATCTCTCATGGTATACTTGTTAGCATCTAACAAACCTTGCTCCCATTTATTCCTTTGCTCCTCATAGTATTTTGAATGTCTTATTTGTTCTTTAAATTGTTGAAGCCAGTATACCTGTACTATGGGAATGGCTGATAGTATAGTTTCTTTTGTCCTGGACAGACCATTAACAGCCTTGTTCTCCCTTCCTTTCCTATATTCTACCATATAGTTGAACCCATGTAAATTCAAGACCCATTTATACTAAGGTTTAGTATACATTATTTGCTCCAATAAATACTTAAGGGACTTGCGGTCAGTTTGATAAGAACTTCTGCCTCACATATATTGGTGCCAGTTTTTTACTTCCAAAAGAATTGCTAATATTTTTCTCATATATCGAAAGTGTTTTGGTCCTCCCCTTCAAGTGTTGTCTTAAGAAAGCTATTGGCCTCCCTTTTTGCATTAGCACTGTTCCTATCCCTTCCCATGATACATCATATTCTAGCACAAACACTTCTGATAAATTGGGCATGCTAAGGCAAGAGGGTTGGTAAGATCAGTTTTCAAATGTTGTATGTGCTCCCCCTAGTGAAAGGCATCTTTTTTAAGCAGGTAAGTGAAAGATCCAATTATAACCCTATAGTTCTTGATAAACCATTATAGTAGCCAGTAAGCCCCAGGAATCCTCTAAATTCTTTCAAGGAATTAGGCTTAGGCCACTGAGTCATTGCCACAATTTTTTTATTATCAACCTTCACCCCTTCCCGTAAGATCATGTCCTAAATAGCCTATCTACTGAAGAATAAAATGATATTTACTTTCCTTTATTTTGAGATTGTGCTATATCTGTTTGGTGAATACTTCTTCCAAATGTACCAGGTGAGTTTCCAAGCTTAAGCAGTAAACTAAGATGTCATCAAAAAAATACTAGAACAAACCTTCTCAAATAGTCTTTAAACAATGAGTTCATCATAGCCTAGAATGTTGAAAGATGTAAGGCCAAAGAGCATGAAAAGGAATTTATAATGTCCTTTATGTATTCTAAATGTTATTTTATGGATATCCCCAGCAGCCATCCTCACTTGGTGATATCCAGATCATAGGTTTAGTTTAGAAAAAAATTAGCCACATGAAGCTCATCAAATAACTCATCTATAAAAGGAATAGGAAACTTATCTTTGATTGTTTTCTAGTTTAGTGCTTTATAATCTATGCACATTTTCCAAGACCCATCTGATTTTTTGACTAGGTTGATTGGGGAAGAACATGAACTAGCACTTGGCCTGATAACCCCATTGTCCAGCATATCTCTGACATGTCTTTCTATCTCATTCTTATGAACATAAGGGTATCTGTAAGGTCTACTACAGACTGGTAAAGTATCACTCCCCGTTCCGGATATACGTATTTGGAACATATTAGTTTTTATGCTTATATTATTTGTTGCTTGCATGGTAATTAGGTTGCATGTCATGTGTTGTCTGATAAAATAAACGAAAAAGATAGTATGTGGAAAACGAGGTTTTATACGAAAACCCGCCCTTCTTTTATGTTTACAAACAAGATTGTACAATTTAATCATATACGAGGATGTCGAGTTCAATTTATTTAATCTGGGTAAATATTGCTATGGGTGTCTGATCTGCAGTCGATCACTTTAGCCCTTGGACCACACGATGATGAAGAAGTGCCATGGAAGACAGAAAGCAGCTTCGAAGGTTGCTCAAGAGAGTGGATACTCGATGCCAAAGTCATCGATCGCTACTCTTTGTCTGAGCCCTGGATCCTTCTCTCTCTCTCGACCGTTCTCTCTCCTCCTTCTTTTCTCCCAATTGTCGACCTAATTTCCTCGACCGTTTTATCTCCAATTTTTCGACCTTCAATTCTGCAACCTTCAATCTGCGACCTTCAATCTCCGACCTTGTGCTCTGTTGATAGAGGTCTCTATTTATAGAGTTTTAGTGACAGTGACCACTCAGTTGGTATAGAAACTGAGTAGTGGACAGTACAACATCCTTTTACATGACGGTTTAAAATAACCAATGCTTGCGTATAGATGACCTTTTGAATGAGCGTGTGACGCGTGTCCAACTAAGGGACAAACGCGTATAACTGCTACGAAGATCACGGCGTAGAAGCCACGTAGGTAGTTATCCCTTGTGTAGAAGAGGTTGGCGTAGAAGCCAATAACTGTCACCATAGCGTAGAAGCCAAATAGTTATCAAACTGGCATAGAAACCGAATAGGCGTAGAAGCCGAGCAGGCATAGAAGCCGAATAGGCGTAGAAGCCGAGTGGTCATAGAGGCCAAGTAGGCATAGAAGCCAAGTGGTCATAGAGGCCGAATAGGCATAGAAGCCGAGTGGTCATAGATGCCGAGCAGACATAGAAGCCGAATAGGCGTAGAAGTCGAGCAGGCATAGAAGCCGAATAGGCGTAGAAGCCAAGCAGGCGTAGAAGCCGAATAGGCGTAGAAGCCGAGCAGGCGTAGAAGCCGAGATGATGTAGATGTTTTAGCCAAAATTATGGCTCTTGGAGATATAATTAAATTTCTTGCATTAAATGCTGAGATCTGCCCCCATCCTGTGCATTAAATGCAGATGCTTGTCTTTAAGATTTGCCATTATTTTGCGCATTAAATGCAGATATGCGCCTCGAATCCTGTACGAAGAGCAACTGCTGACGTGGCGGTCTGTTTGTCTTCTGCAGAGCATAGGAAGCTCTCGTCCGCCTGTGTAGAACTGGGCAGCATATTCCCTTATATGCGTAAGATCAGCCTACGCAAAAGGGGTTGTCATTAAACGACGGTTCGGTGACATTTAATCAAATCTCCTGCATTAAATGCAGAGATCTGCCATTATCCTGAGCATTAAATACAGAGGCGTATTTTGAAGGCCTGCCACCCTTCTATGCATCAAGTGCCGAGACGTGCCTTGGGCATCTGTCAGTATTCGGCGCTTTTAAATGCAGAGACGTGCCTCGAGCAACTGTAATCGCTTTGTGCATTAAATGCAGAGACATGCCTCGAGCCCTGTACGAAGTACAGCTTTTGACATGGCAGGCTGTTTGTCTTCTGCGGAGCGTAAACAGCTCATATCTGCCTGTGTAAAACTAGGTAGCGTATTCCTTCGTATGGGTAGAAGCGGTTTTACGCAAGGGAAATGGTAGTAAATGACAGCCTGGGTTGCAGTGTCGCACCATCATTATAGCCGTCGCCTGGGTAGTCGATCAGTACTTTTTGTTAGGAGTCCAGACGTCAGGTTCATTTCAGGATCTGACAGGATCATTTCGAAGAATATGAAACATTCCTCGTACACTTCAATGTTGCATTGAAAGCTGATGAGTTTTACGCCATAAAGGCGATGAAGCACCCTGTTTACGCTGGAGTAGCCTGGACACACTATATTACGCGGATGGTTCTTGAGCCTATATTTTATGCCGTGCTCAGCGGAAAAGCTTTGTTGCACGTTTGATGGCTCTGAGGTCCTCTGTTTATGCTGCTCTGTATCAACATGCTGCGTAGAGCTATCCAGCGTATTTCTCATGCATCTACAAGACCCCCTTCAAAGCTTTTAAATTCCTCGTAATTTGAAACACTTTGAATGAAGCATGAACCGTTCCTCGTAACTCGAAATGCTCTGAATGGAGCCCGAAACCGTCAACCCTGACACGTTCTTTCATGGCTGACTTTATGGCAGAGTTATTGGGGATTGGTGTGATCTCTCTCGCCTATAAAAAGGCTGAGGAGTTGACCTGTTCTTCCCACATTTCCTTTACCACACAGAGATGATGGCCGGAGTTCGTCAGGTCGACTTGAGGAAGAAGGAGATCATGCTCTTCCAGCATGTAAGGAGCCGAAAAAGATGGCGTCTTCGAGCAAATGTCCTCTGCAACGATGGATCATTGAAGGATATCATAGCCTCCTTTGCTCGGGATAATCAGCAACTTTGTATGGTGGTTCTTTGGGAGAGAAGAAGGGTCGTATTTTGCCATGCCACTTGCAAGTAGCACCTTCTCCCGTTACCTCCGTGGACGAGAGCAGATAGACTAGCTCTGTCCAGGATTGAGTTGGGTGAAATATCTCAACTCAATCTGTGATGGCGTTGGATGCAAGAAAGCATATTTACTCTATTTTTCTTTTGTTGGTGGATGGGTCTACGCCCAGTTTTGTATCCTCCCGCCGTTTGACCAATATGTCAGTCAGTTTGCGGCAACTGACTGACTGTTGAAGAAGATGGATGCAGAATGTCGCCCATACGAGAACCTGGCAGAACAGATTCTGGGCACGATCTTTAAATAAAAATAAGAAACCCTTGGTAGACGGGATTTCCCTCATATGTAACCACGAAAATGGAGAAGAAACCCTTGTAGACTGGATTTCCCTCATATGTAATCGTAATTTTAATAAGATCGTCTTCTTCTTTGCATATGATCATCTTACCATACTTTGCTGTGAAGTCTGAATATGTGTAGCTTCGACACGTCTGATACTTTATGCCGACTCTGTTTAGAAAGAGTGCTAGATCATGTCCTGTCTTTTACGCATAACTAGGGATGCATAGAAAACTGCTTAGCATTCGAGTGTTCGAACTGTCCTGCTATTTTTAAGTGAGGAACCGCATAGAATTCTGAACTGTTACTTCTGATAGACAGAATTCTTTGTTCAGACATCATCTTCAAGAATGATTTCTCGAAAATCCCTTGGAACAGGGCGAGAAATGGCTGTCAAAAACTGAGTTGCCATCTTAAATTGCAGATAAAATATTCAGACTGGAGTCTGGATGAACTTCGAATCGACCCATGAAGAAGAGTATTTCTCAATGTTGAACTCCGTATGCTTCGGGTACTTGGGATATCTTGAGGTCAAGAAGGAGTATCTTCAGTGTGAACTCTCGCAATTGACCAACTTTGATAACTGTTCAGATGTACTGTACTGGCCCGCATATCTTTCAGATGTACGGAAAGTCATAGAGCGTGAAATCATAAGTTTGTAGCCTCTGAGCATAAACTAAATGCCACAGAGCATGAAATCATAGACTTGTAGTTCCTGAGTGTGAAGTCGTAGGTTTGTAGCCTCTCGAGCATAAAAGCTACCGAGCACAAAGGCATCCGGGCGTAAAACCATAGACTTGTAACTTGTGAACGTAAAATCGTAGATTCGTAGCTGTAAAGCGTAGAAAGCTCCTTAGCGTAGAACTGTAGATTTGTAGCTTATGAAAAAGAAATCTTCTGAGCGTGAAATTATGGATCTGTTGCCTCTGAGCATAAACTAAATGCCACCGAGCGTGAGACCATAGATTTGTAGCTGCTGAGCGTGAAGTCGTAGGTTTGTAGCCTCTCGAGCATAAAAGCTACCGAGCACAAAGGCATCTGGGCGTAAAACCATAGACTTATAGCCTGTGAGCGTAAAACCGTAGATCTATAGCTGTCGAAAGTAGAAAGCTCCTTAGCGTAAAAACCACGAATCTGCTTTGCGCGAAAACTTTTTGAATTCGCTGACTGTCCGCCTTCTCTGAGTAATAGGATGACGTAGTACCTCAATCATAACTGAATATTAATTAGAAGATTTGGTTCGGGATCCGAGGAGTCCATCCGAACTCTATATATACCCCAAGTTTCTGAGAGAAAAACTTTTCACCCGTCTTCTGTGAGAGAAAGCTTTCGACTGTTTGAGTTTTTCTTTGTTTCCTCTCCGAGTCTTCAAAGTTTCCAGTAATGGCCTCGAAGCAAACTTTCTCCACTAAGGGAAAGAAGGTTGACTCTTCTTCTCGTTCTTCTGCTCAAGTGAGAGCGTCTTCGGGCGGGCAAGGCGAACTTCATTCTAAGCGAAGTATCCCACCGACGAGCAGTGCACCCGGCCTCAAAGGTAGAGCTTTTGGGACGAGAAAGAACGACTGAAAATCCTTCGCACACGTTGTACGTGACCGCGCTAGGTCATCTTCTGTGCTGATAGCCTCTTTAAGGAAGATGATGCACAGAGATGTTTCATCTTTTACGCCCATATTTCTAATGTGTCAGCACAAAAACCCTAAATTTTCGTAGTCGGGTGTAAAAGCTTTGACTGTCGAAAGTTGGGGTATAAAATTTGAGTATTACGCTCCTGGATGAAAATTCTGGCGTAATAACTCAATTTTATCAGTCTGGCGTAAAGCATGGACCGTATACTGCCAATCTTGAATTTTACGTTTAGGAAATGAATTCCAGCGTAAAAGCTCAAGTT
Source organism: Iris macrosiphon (assembly GCA_036927795.1). Taxonomy (NCBI): domain Eukaryota; kingdom Viridiplantae; phylum Streptophyta; class Magnoliopsida; order Asparagales; family Iridaceae; genus Iris; species Iris macrosiphon. Next base: position 115,248,925 of record JAYESA010000013.1, read on the forward strand.
TCACAGTCTTGCCGTAAAGCACAGACTGTTGATTTTTGGCGTATGCTGCAAGATCTGCGATGTCTAGTTATAGGGACTGATGCGTTTTTCTTGCACTCTTGCAGTTAACTTGTATGCGTCTCCTCTAGCCGAGGTGATGGGTTCTGCCGTCGGGATGCTGCACTCCAACTATATGGAGGATCTGTCACACGTGACATTTCCTATCTCCGGGCCCCAGTATACCGAAGGAAGGGAAATTTTGATATCGGCTCAGGGCGAGCAAACGCTGCTGAACTTGATCAACAGAGAGCCCCTAACGTACATAGACGGGGACCAGTACCTGAAGTCGGCTTTCCTCTTCGGGGACATGATTGACAAGCAGTCCCAGACGAAGCCCAAGAGAAAACTCTGGGTTTTTCCTGCCGAGGGTTTGGTTTTGTATCTGCCCAAGATGCCGAGAGACTATCCCATCTCAGCTTTCTTCCATGCTACGCATCCCAGGAGGATGTCGTGGACGTTGACTCCATATCTTTACGGCAGGCCGGGGCAGATCTTTCATCTGAAAGGAGCTGACCAGGGGTCGTTCGTCAGCCGCCCTACCGGCTTTGTGACGATGTTCAGGGAACTGTACCCGGGCAGTGTCCCGAGTGAAGATAGCTTAGTGATCCAGCCGGTTCAATTACCGACTTTCTGTAATGATTTTATGGGGCACGGGGGGGTATACCCTAAGGTGAACCCTCGGTGCGGCGGGTGGATCACCCCTACAAATCTTCGATGGGCTCGTTTAGTTGATTGGGCCTTGAAGCATTTTCAGACCGAGTTGGAGAGTATTGGTCTATTTACAGCTGTGAGTGCCACCAGTGTTGGGTTACCTCATAACCCCAACCTATTTCTGGCACTGATGGAGCGATATATTTCGCTCACCGGGACTTTTGCCACTCCACTGGGGGAGTTGGAATTGGCCCTCCATGAGATAGCAGAGATCTTGAGACTGCCGATAGGGGATACTCCGTATGAAGAGTATGTTCCTACGAACCGGGAGCTGGGGGATTCAGACCCTCGAGTAGTGAAAGTGTACCAGGAGCTGATGTGCCACTACCTCGCTTGTACCACCTTTTATGGTGAGCCCTCAGATTTGGCTCATATCAACAAATGGACGTCTTATCTCTTCTTTCACCGGTCCAGGACTGCTAAGCCGAAGAAGGTATTGGAGGGCAAGGATCCGCCTGTGAATCCTCTGAGCGTGCTTAATGCTCAGGTAGTCGACGATCTCATGGTAGACGCTGGTGCTCCGGACCGGCTCCTCGATGAAGGGACGGGAAAGTATCCTGTAGGCACTAAGGCCTATAGCTATTTGAGGCATTGTCGCAGGCCTCTGTCCAGGGAAGCTTAACTGGCTGGCTTTCTCTCCATATGGCTGTGCCGAGTAGTAGTGCCCGGCGTCGCATCTGCGGACCGCATTCACCGCAACATGCTATGGCCTGCAGTACGTCTGGTATTCGGGGTAAGACTGGGCTTGCTCCCTGCCATGGTATGCCGTATATAAGCTGGCCTGAGGGCCATGACTGACGGGCTGCTCGTCGATGAAACTCAGCGTGATAGCTTTCCCCGGGTAGAATTACCATACATGTACTTGATGGGGTGGTTAATTCTTCATAACCCCAGGGTTATGTCTCCCGGGTCTGGCAGTAGCTCGGGGGCTAGCTTCTTGTTGAACTACCAGAAGTCTTCCTAGAATGTGAACACAGTTATAGACTATCGGCGGGCACTGGGCCTTAGTCACAGCTGAAAGCTCTTCTGCACTGTCCCCTCTGTACATCGCAATCAATCGGGGATTAGGCTTGAGGACTCAGGTAGAGAGAAGACCAATCTTTCTCCTGAATCTTTTAATTTGTTGGTCTGCATTAGGCCTTCCCATTTGCTGTACAGAAGTGAAGATCATTGCTTCTTGGAGCCCTACCTGCCTAGTCGGTTTGCCAGGCAGTTCGGGTATGATCAGTTGTACGTAGGCAACGCCGTCACCAGCTTCCGATCCCGGGGTAGACTCATTGATGGGGCGAGAGGCTGGCGATACTTCCTCATGGGTTGCACTGCAGCAATTTTTACTGTATCGGTCATTACCCTCTCAACGGAGCTGCGCATCCTGCACTCGTATGCCCAGTTCTATGTGGCAACGAACACCTTCCATCGCAATTTTGATATGCATGGAAGTTTCAGGGTGCCGTCTTCCAAGTCTGGGGGAAGAGTCAAAGTCCCCTCGGTTTCTTTCGACGAGGGTGAGGAATCCGTTACTCCAGATGAGCCCCTATTGGCGGTGTCGAGGGGTGAAGTACCTCTGCCTGCAGGGGCTTTGGTAATCTCTAGGAAGCGAAGGGCTCCTGCTCTGAAGGAGACTTCCCCTCGCAAGAGGAAGAAGAAGATGGTTAATCGTCCTCTCCGAATTCCTGGCATTGAGGCTCCTGGAAGTGAGTCTGCATCTCCCCATGTCGGGGATGATTCTTCGATTGGGGGTTCCTCGCCTTTTAGAGAGGGACTCTCTATAGTTCCGGCTAGTGGTGCCTGAGAATCTCTGCTGGAGGCTGTCGTTGCTGCTACTGCTTTACGTAGTGGAACGAGGTCACCTCCGGGACTGAGTACAACAAGACTCTGTATACCTTTATGCGGATTGGCATCAGGAGGGGCCCCCGCCGTGCCTGTAAGTGCACCTGGCGAGATTCCAGCCGATGAGCCTCGGTTGGAATTTGACGAGGACCTGGAAGACTATTTGCCAGTGTCAGTTAGCAGACCCCTTTCTCCAGGTATGACAGCTTGCTTAGCATCATTAAGAAATAATTTAGCTGTACAGGCTGCAGATACGACATATATGCCGTCTGCCATGCGTAAATGTCGTCTCCACGCCTCTTTTTAGAAAAGTTAATATTGTTTCGATACTAACTTCCTTTGGCCTTCTTTTCAGGGGAAGACCTCTTCGGGGAGGGCAGTGTAGATGCTCTCTTTGACTCTGTGTCAGGTCCTGGCGGCGATACGGAGGTGGCTGATTTTGAAGAGGAAACATCTTCGGGTGCTGGCTCGCCTGTCGACAAAATTCTGATATCTCAAGAGGAGGATGAGCCTGTCATTGCGATAATGCCTCCTTCGAGTACGCTGGTATCTTCGTCCGGTGTTGGCGCTTCTTCTTTCGTCGCACCACCTATTGAGGCGACGGCCGTGGCAACATCGTCTGCGGTTGTTCTTAGAGGGGAACTCGCCACTATCACGGCCACTCCCAGCGTCCATTCGGATCTAGTTGCGCTGACCGAGCAGTACACTGGCATCTTCTATACCACTTTAAAAACGTTAATATCAATGGTGTTGGCGAAGAATTTGGGCTTTGCGTCGCTGAAGAGGTCCTCTCGGTTTTCGATAGAGGTGGTCAGGGAATTCGGCGACAGTGGGGTAGCTGACACCCTGGAGGCGATGGTTAATGGTCTGGAACAGCCCATTAATGAATATTTGTACCTAGCTCGAGACAATATTAAGGATCTGGTCCAGGCTAGATACGACTCCTTGACTGTGCAGCTTGCTGAATAGATGGAGCCTCTGAATAAGTCCATCGTGGCTCAACAGCAGGAGATAGATCATGAGCGTGTCCAACTGGAGTATATCGTCCCCGAGTTGACCCGGTGCGAAGCCGAATATAAGAAAGAGGCAGCAAGGGTCCGTATATTAAAAGATAAGCTTGCTCGTGCAGAGGCAAAGGTTTTGTCTTTGTCGGCAGCCCAAGATGTGCTGAAGGAGCGACGGGCGACTGTTCAGCAGAACCTGACACATGTGGGTGTTATCCATGCTGATTTTGTGCAGGCTCGGTCTGAGCTAGTTGCTTTGAATAATGATGCAGCAAGGTTGGAGCGGGCTCGTGCCGACGTCTTGAACTCCCGGGAAGAGAGGATGGCCGCACTGGCGCAGCAGCTTTGCGACCTGGCCGCTCCCCCTAAATGATGTACTTTTGCTTTTTGCTTTTCAATGTACTTTTGCTCTTTTTTGGGAATAATAAAGAGGCTTTCATCTGACTTTGTGGACCCATTATTTCAGAATGTAAATGACAGGTTGGGGTGAAAGTAATATCAGAGGTAATATGGACGTGATATACTCTCGGTAAGCTTTAGCAGGGCATATCTATTCAGAGGTTATATGGACATGATAGAATATGCTTTAACAGGACATATCTATTCAGAGGTTATATGGACATGATAGAATATGCTTGGACTAAAGTTTGTACACAAAACACTATCAGAGGTAGTATGGACGTGATAGGTCTGAAAGTTCCAAATTAGTTAAACATATCTATTCAGAGGTAATATGAACATGATAGAATATGCTCCAACTAGTTTCGTTTTGGAAGTAGTTTCATCAGAATGAGGTTTTCACCATATTCCACTTGAGCAGAGGAGGTTAATCATAGTACCTTTTCAGGAATTTGCCATTGATAGGAGCCATTAGCAGGTCTCCATTAGGCTGGGCTAACCTGTAAGCGCCGTTTGAGAACGTTGTCTCGATCACGTAAGGGCCCTCCCATTTGGATTAGAATTTGCCCTTACTCCTGTGAGTAAGAATCATCGGCCTTCATACGGCTAAAACTAGCTCGCCGACTTTGAACACTCTTTCCTATACTTTTTGATTAAAAGCTCTGGAAATGCGTGCTTGGTAGAGCGCGATGCGCTGTTGAGCTTGGAGGCGTTTCTCATCTAATCCTTCTAGCTCTTGAAGCCTTAACAGGTCATTCTTTTCTTGAGTCAACTCATTAGCCACGGCTATCCTGAGTGACGGAATTTGGATCTCGATGGGGAGAACTGCTTCGCTCCCGTAAACTAATGAAAATGGGGTGAAACCTGTCGGCGTTCGTACCGTTGTGCGGTATGCCCAGAGACATTCTCCCAGCTTCTTGTTCCAATCCCTCTTGTTCGAAGAGACGAACTTCTTCAAGAGCTTGATAATGGTTTTGTTGAAGGCTTTCGCCAAACCATTAGCAGCCGACTAATATGCCGTAGAGGCAACATTTTGTATCTGATTTTTATTGCAAAATCGATAAAATGCTTGGCTGATGAACTGAGGTCAATTGTCATGGATTATCCTTCGGGGAATCCTAAAGCGATAAATAACGTGATGCTTGATGAAGCTGATCACATTAGATGTCTTTACCTCAGCAAGAGGGATCGCCTCTGCCCATTTGGAGAAGTAATCTGTGATGGCCAGTATGAACTGGTGACCTCTGGAAGAAGACGGGTGAATAGGACCAATGATATCCATACCCCATGCTTCGAAAGGCCAGGACGCAACCGTAGGATGTAGATACTCAGGAGGTTGATGGATAAAGTCGGCATGGACTTGACAAGCTCTGCATTGCCTTGCATACTTGATTGCATCTGTGATCATGGTAGGCCAGTAATAGCCCATTCTCCTTATGCGATCCTGTAGCTTAGGACTGGGTTGATGCGCCCCGCATACGCCGTCGTGGGCTTCACGGATAATCCGCTGTGCTTCATCACCAGAGAGACATCGTAATAATAGTCCGTCATAAGACCGGCGGAATAGACATTGTGAGGATGCGTCAAAATAGAAGCGCAATGATCGTCTTTTGACGGATACTGCTCCTTTAGGATCCTCTGGCAAGATTTCGTATACAACAAAATCTATAAAGGGATTTCTTCAGTCTCTCTCTGGAAGATCTGTATCCACCGCGTAGCTGTGTTCTATGTGAAAGTTATTTTCACACAGAATAAAACTTTGTTAAGAAGGATTACCGAATTCTGCCTTCTTATAGGGGTTGCTAAATCTGCAGCTAGACTGGCTAGGGCATCAGCTTCCAGATTCTGAGATCGAGGTTCATGCTCTAGGAAGAATCCTTTGAATGTCATGGCTATCTCGACCGTTGCTCGGTGATAGGGGATGAGGTCTGGATTCCGGACTTCATATATTCCTCTGACTTGATTGACAATCAGTAGAGAATCACCGAAAGCTTCCAGAGATTCGACGCCCAATTCCTTAGCGACTTGGAGCCCGATTAGTAGAGCGTTATACTCTGCCACATTGTTGGAACAGGGCTCGCTAAGAGAATATGCTCGGTAGATGACGAGCTTATCAGGAGTAACTAGGACAATTCCTACTCCCGAAACCATGTTTCCCCTGGGACCAGTCCTGGAGGCGCCATCGAAGAACAGTTGTCATGCATCACTTTCCATTGCGGAATTACATTCTGCAACTTCGTCGGGAATGTCCTCATACAGTTTGGAGGCCTCCGGGATCAGATGAGCAGCTAGGAAGTCAGCCAATGCTTGGCCTTTGACGGACTTCTGAGGGACGTACACCATGTCATACGGTGTTAATAACATCGCCCAAGTCGCAAGTCGGGAATTAAGAACTCTTGGTTTGTTCATTAGTACCCGAAGAGGATTGATCCTGGAGATGATGTGAATGGTTTGGCCTGTGACATAGTGTCACATTTTTTGAATAGCGAACATCAGAGTCAAGCATTCTTTCTCCACTGGATTGTACCGGTGTTCGGCTCCGACCATCATCCTGCTGAGGTAGTAGATAGCCTGCTTGTGACCCATCTCGTTCTTTTGTGCGAGAAGAGCTCCCAGAGAATGATCCATCGCTCGAACATACAGCACGAATGGTCTTCCATGACAGGAGGCACCAGAACTGGCGGACTAGTGAGGTAGCGTTTAATATCTCCGAACGCTTGCTGACAGGCTTCGTCCCATACGAAGGATACACCTTTCTTCATGAGACGAGAAAAGGGCTGGCATCTCCCAGAGAGGTTGGATATGAATCTCCGGATATAAGCCAGACGACCTTGAAATCCCCTGAGTTCCCTCAGATTGCGGGGCAGTCGCATTTCTAAGATGGCCTTGACTTTATCAGGGTCCACTTGAATGCCTTTGGCGGTAATGATAAATTCCAAAAATTTGCCACTAGATACCCCCAGAAAGGACTTTGTTGGGTTCATTTTGAGTTGATGTTGGCGCATCAATTCAAATACTGTCTTCAAGTCTCGGATGTGATTATCCTTGAGGCGGCTTTTGACAGCTACATCGTCCACGTAACACTCCACTGTCTTGCATAAATGCTCATAGAATATGTTACTCATAGCCCGTTGGTACGTGGCCCCGGCATTCTTTAATCCGAAGGGCATGACCGTATAGCAATATACCCCCAACGGTGTCAGGAAGGCAGTATGCTTCTAGTCTTCAGGATGCATCTTGATCTGATTGTATCCTAAAAATCCGTCCATGAAAGACATACGTTCAAAACCGCATGTATTGTCAATCATGACGTCTGTGATGGGAAGAGGAAACTCATCCTTGGGGCAGGCTACGTTTAGATCTCGATAATCGATGCAGACTCATACTTTCCCATTCTTCTTCATGACCGGAATAACATTGGTGACCCAGTCGGGATATTGTTCTTCACGAATGAAGCCGCAGGCTATCAGCTTCTTGATTTCAGCTTCAATGGCGTCCATCATATCCGGGCGGAACCGACGTTGGTGCTGCTTCACAGGCTTTGAATCGGGCAATATATTGAGCTTATGAGTAGCCACCTTTGGATCGAGGCCCGGCATGTTCTCATAATTCTACACAAAGACGTCGATATATTCTTTTATCAGCTGGATAACTTCTTTCCTTTCAGCTGGGGAAAGATTGTTACTGATAAATATCGGCTTTGGCGAAAGTTCATCCCCAACGTCAATCTGGATAACTTTGTCTTCAGTGGGAGGTTCTCTCTACTCGAAGCAGAACTCCCATTGTGTATCCATTTGCTGAGCCCAAGCGTCATTCTCAAACAGTTCAGATTCTTATTCGTCTGATTCGCAGGAATCCGTCACTACCATATTTGCTGATAATGTTTGCTCGAGAGCATGAGATGAGTCGAAGGGCGGCGAGCCGTCTTGAAAAGAGGAAAAGGTATCCTCGTTTGACTCAAAAGTTGCAAGGGAGATGGCATACCCTAACCCAAAACGAGTTTGTTGGTAGCGGGGATCGCCGAGCAGCGGTATTCGTCTGCCTTTCCCATAGCTGAGACCTAGTTTCAGCTTCAAGTCATAACCCATACTTTGCATGATCTTCAAAGCTTACAGGCTGTACCTGTGAACTTGCATTTCACCAGCATCGTCATCGAAGGAATCTTCTTGTATAGTCTGTTCATTGCGCATGCGGACAAAGACTATTGAATGCTGACTGCTGCAAGTAGGCGGGACAATGAAGATAGAATCCTCATGCGGTCCATATGTCGTGACGACATTGGATGATGACGCCACTTCCCATATATACGGATGATAGGAATCTATAGCTTCCAAGAATTTTTGTGCTATAGGTTCTATATCGTCGTAGGGGGAAGATTCCTGATTTGGAATTCGGGCATCGATATACTGGAAAAGAGGTCCTTTATTATTATCAGAAACCGCATTCCTGGCTGTATTTACATCACTCGGCTGCCCATTGCGCCGAAGGTTGATGACCAAGGGTGGAGGCTTCTGGTTCAAAGTGATCACTAGAGGATCACCCCCTTTCCCTGACCTGGTCTTGTTCAGGTGGATAGCCATAGGCTATGTGGCTCTTGGACGAGTAGTCCGTCCTTTCACCTGGATTGACAGAGGTTGCTTGGCAGAGGATTCTTCAGGCTCCCGGTGGGATTCCTTCTCTGCTTCGGCTGACACCTCTTCTGTGCAGTCCTGAGAGTACAATACGGCATCAGAGTAGTATGATTCTACTCATTTGAACGGGTTCAGGTCAGCAATCTCCGTTCGTACTATTCCTCGGGCGTCTATATAATTAAAGCATTGATGTAGAGTCGAAGGAACGATGTTGTGGTCATGGATCCATGGTCTACCCAGCAGGATATTGTAGGACACCTCTGAATCAATGACGTAGCATGTAGCCACCGATCTGAGGTTGCCAATCTAGATCCTCAGGCGAATTTTTCCCAACAGCTTACTTCTTCCGGCGTTGAAACCCACGATCGTAGTGGTGGTGTAAGCCAATTCGCTGGTGGGAATCCTCAGCGGTCTGAGCAGACTATGAGGAATGATGCTGATTGAGGATCCCAAATCTATGTGAATCCGGTCGACCTCCATGGAACCGATGTACCCGGTGTAATAGAGGGGTCTGTTATGCTTGTTATGTTTTAACAGCATGTCATCTTGAGTGAAAGTGATGTTTGGGACCACCTCCATCATACTGTGGCATTGAGGACACGCCACGGGTTCGTCGGTAGACCTATTATTCGTTGCATACGAGAGTGCAAATAATAGTTTTTAGGACAAGCCCTGCCAGAGGTAATATGGACGTAGACCTAACACCACTGGCGTACTTAGGATTAAGTACGGGTGTTAAGTTGAGATGACAACCGCTATCAGAGGTATGATAATCGGTGGCCAAAAACTCGGAAAGTTTGTTCAGAGGTAATATGAACATAAACTTATGTCTGAACACTTCACTGTGGAGTGATCTTCTTGAGTGAGGATAGTCCTGAAGAACCTATTGGAGAAACTTTTTGGGACTCTTTGTCACGTAAAAAGAATAAAAATCCACTTGGTAATGACTGTCCCCTAGTTTACAAATGCAAAGTGATGACCTTGGCCTCGATCAACTCCTGAATTCTCTTTAGCGCATAGCACGCCCTGGTGGGGTGATGAGTGTACCGATAGAAGAGACAATAATCTGGGTCATCGACTTTGCCAGCCTTCTCAGGATATCTGATGTTGGGTAGCTGAAGCTTGCGTTCCTCCATCAACATATTGAAGATTTCAATGATATCATCTTCTTTGAAGGAGAAAGTCTATTTTGGTCTTCGGGCTCCTGATGCCTGAGTTTTACGGTCCTCCGAGAAGATTATCGCCGTTGCATCATCTTCGGATCTTGAGAAAATTCTACCCCCAGCTTTGGAAGCCGTCCTGTTTTGTCGAGGTAAGTTACCCCCAGACATATCGTGGCATCTGTCCACAGAAGCTGATTTAGCAGGACCTGCCTCTGGTTGTACAGGATTAGACTTTGAAGATTTGGGCCCCGTAAGCGATGCAGTATATCCCAACCCGAAACGGGCTTGTTGACGGTGAGAATTACTATACAACGGTGTTCGTCTGTCTTTTCCATAGTTGAGGCCTTGTTTCAGCTTCAAATCATAACCCATGATTTGCATAATATTTAACGCTTGCGGGCTATATCTGTGGATTTGTATTCTGCCAGTTTCAGACTCGCGAAATTCTTCTTGTATGATCGGGTTATTCCGCCTACGACCGAAGACTATGGGATGCTGATCGTCGCGAGTTGGAGGAATAATAAAGATGGAATCTTCTTATGGTCCACCTGTCATGACGACATTAGATATTGACGCATCTTCCCATAAGATCTTCCCTTGTTTGACCGTTAGAGGAACTGAAGCCTATTTATGACCCTTGTCTTCAAGTTTCTGGATCAGAAATTCACGCAAGTCAGGAGGATTTACAGAAAAATAAGATGGCTTGTTCCCTCTGTTAACCTCAGTGGGCATGCGGATGTTGGGAACCATAGTTTTTCCTGTGCCACCTATATACAACAGGTTGGCCATCTGAGTGGCGGATAATCCCCGAGGAGGGTGTCTTCCCACAAATTGGGCCTTCTTTACGCTGAGGGGCTTCTCCTGGCTTAATTTGGAGCTCTACTCTAGTTGGCGTAAAGCTGAGGATGTCCTCAGTCTGCCATCATCTTCTCGCGTAATCCGAAGGGCGGGCAGATTATTCCCTCGCTGGCGTAAAGGCCGAGAAGTTGAGTAGTCCGCCGCTTGCTTTTCCTTGCATAGATTGCAGGGATCATCTGCTCTTCCGTGGAAGACAGATGCATTTTTGCATGCGAAGGGCGTTTGGGATTCTTGATTTGGCGCTGAGGCATAATCAAAAATTTTGTCTATTCCGCCAGGGATGGGAGACTGAATTTTACGCGCAGGGCGCGGTGTACGCTTCTGGACTAGCGCTGAGGCATTGTCCAAAGTTTCGTCTTTTCTGTCAGGGACGGGAGACTGAATTTTACGCGCAGAACGCGGATTATACTTCTGGGTTAGCGCTGAGGCATTGCTAGAAGTTTTGTCGGCCCTGCCAGAGAGATGCGACTGAATTTTACGCGCAAGGCGCGGATTATACTTCTGGGTTAGCGCTGAGGCATTGCCAGAAGTTTTGTCGGTCCTGCCAGAGACAGGCGACTGAATTTTACGCGCAAGGCGCAGAGGGAGCAATGCTACAACCTCATTGGTCGGAGAAATCGGAGAGATCGGAGAGTCCACAGGAATAGTAGAGGATGTCTTGGGCATCCAGACCTTACGCAGCTTCCTGTTGTTGTGGACAGAGAGGGAGTGAGAGCTACCCCCTGTTCGAAGCATGTCTTCGTAGGCAGACTGGTCGAACTGGATGACCAGTGTCTTCTTCACGGATCCCACGGGTACCGTATCGTGTTGAGCAATAGCTTCCTCATCAGAAGAGAAAGATGTCCCCAGCAGAGTCGCCATCTTGTTGTCTGATAAAATAAACGAAAAAGATAGTATGTGGAAAATGAGGTTTTATACGAAAACCCGCCCTTCTTTTATGTTTACAAACAAGATTGTATAATTTAATCCTATACGAGGATGTCGAGTATAATTTATTTAATCTGGGTAAATATTGCTATGGGTGTCTGATCTGCAGTCGATCACTTTAGCCATTGGACCACACGATGATGAAGAAGTGCCATGGAAGACAGAAAGCAGCTTCGAAGGTTGCTCAAGAGAGTGGATACTCGATGCCAAAGTCGCCGATCGCTACTCTTTGCCTGAGCCATGGATCCTTCTCTCTCTCTCGACCATTCTCTCTCCTCCTTCTTTCCTCCCAATTATCGACCTGATTTCCTCGACCGTTTTATCTCCAATTTTTTGACCTTCAATTCTGCGACCTTCAATCTCTGACCTTGTCCTCTGTTGATAGAGGTCTCTATTTATAGAGTTTTAGTGACAGTGACCACTCAGTCGGTGTAGAAACCGAGTAGTGGACAGTACAGCATCCTTTTATACGACGGTTTAAAATAACCAATGCCTGCGTATAGATGACCTTTTGAATGAGCGTGTGACACGTGTCCAACTAAGGGACAAACGCGTATAACTGCTGCGAAGATCACGGCGTAGAAGCTACGTAGGTAGTTATCCCTTGTGTAGAAGAGGTTGGCGTAGAAGCCAATAACTGTCACCCTGGCGTAGAAGCCAAATAGCTATCAAACCGGCATAGAAGCCGAATAGGCGTAGAAGTCGAGCAGGCATAGAAGCCGAATAGGCGTAGAAGCTGAGTGGTCATAGAGGCCGAATAGGCATAGAAGCCGAGTGGTCATAGAGGCCGAGTAGGCATAGAAGCCGAGTGGTCATAGAGGCCGAGTAGGCATAGAAGCCGAGTGGTCATAGAGGCCGAGCAGGCATAGAAGCCGAATAGGCGTAGAAGTCGAACAGGCATAGAAGCCGAATAGGCGTAGAAGCCGAGCAGGCGTAGAAGCCGAATAGGCGTAGAAGCCGAGCAGGCGTAGAAGCCGAGATGATGTAGACGTTTTAGCCAGAATTACGGCTCTTGGAGATATAATCAAATCTCTTGCATTAAATGCTGAGATCTGCCCCCATCCTGTGCATTAAATGCAGATGCTTGTCTTTAAGATTTGCCATCATTCTGCGCATTAAATGCAGATACTCGCCTCAAATCCTGTACGAAGAGCAACTGCTGACGTGGCGGTCTGTTTGTCTTCTGCAGAGCATAGGAAGCTCTCGTCCGCCTGTGTAGAACTGGGCAACATATTCCCTTTTATGCGTAAGATCAGCCTACGCAAAAGGGGTTGTCACTAAACGACGGTTCGGTGACATTTAATCAAATCTCCTGCATTAAATGCGGAGATCCGCCATTATCCTGCGCATTAAATGCAGAGGCGTGTTTTGAAGGCCTGTCACCCTTCTATGCATCAAGTGCCGAGACTTGCCTTGGGCATCTGTCAGTATTTGGTACTTTCAAATGCAGAGACGTGCCTCGAGCAACTGTCATCGCTCTGTGCATTAAATGCAGAGACGTGCCTCGAGCCCTGTACGAAGTGCAGCTTTTGACATGGCAGGTTGTTTGTCTTCTGCGGAGAGTAAACAGCTCACATCTGCCTGTGTAAAACTAGGTAGCGTATTCCTTCGTACGCGTAGAAGCGGTTTTATACAAGGGAAATGGTGGTAAATGACAGCATGGGTTGCAGTACCGCGCCATCATTATAGCCGTCGCCTGGGTAGTCGAGCAGTACTTTTTGTCAGGAGTCCAGACGTCAGGTTCATTGCAGGATCTGACAGATTCATTTCAAAGAATACGAAGCGTTCCTCGTACACTTCAATGCTGCATTGAAAGCTGATGAGTTTTACGCCATAAAGGCGATGAAGCACCTTGTTTACGCTGGAGCAGCCTGGACACACTGCATTACGCGGATGGTTCTTGAGCCTATATTTCACGCCATGCTCAGCTGAAAAGCTTTGTTGCACGTTTGATGGCTTTGAGGTCCTCTGTTTATGCTGCTCTGCATCAACATGCTGCGTAGAGCTATCCAGCGTATTTTTCATGCTTCTACATCATGGAGACTAGAACCATTCTTTGGTTTAAATCCATGGTTTAATTGTTGGGTTAGTTTGGTCATGAGTTGAACCTATGGTCTAAACCTCAAACCCTAACAAAAAATCCAACTTATTTCTCTCTCTCTTCCCTCATCCTTCATTTTTTTCTCTTTCTTTCATTTTTAGGCAAGTATATACCTTGCACGACATGGAGAATTCTCTTAATTTTTGATTTTTGCTCTTTTCTTATATTTTATTAGTCTATTATGTGCTCATGATAATTCTAAACACTTTTAGTACTTAGAGTTTTTCGGTTTTAATGGGTGGATTTGAGTATATCTATATTTGAAGTTTAGAGTTTTTTATGGGTTCCTTGATTTTTGGTAGTTTTGATCTACTAAAACAGTGGTGTGCCTACGTGCTAAGCGACATATGATGTAATAAATTTCTCCAGCATGGACATGATAGTTGGTCAATAACCAAGCATGTCTAGGATCTATTGATTGTTATATCACGCTGGGGTGAATCAAAATTGAGCTATCAAGTGACAAAGTGGATTCGTATCTAGCGTGGCCGTACTATGGTACATTATATAAGGGGAATAATATATGACCACGCCATGTGATTTTAGTTAACAAAAGGGTTAACTAGGCAACTAAACTTGTAAAGCATTGGGAGGGAATGGAATCTCGAGATCATGCCTAACTAGCCACCTCCAGTCATCTGAATTAGGGTGTACAGGCTAGTCCCCGTGGATATTGTTTAAGTCCTCATTACTGGATGGCAATATCTGACTATTCTACTATACTATGTGTTCTATGCGATCTTAGCACTGTAGCCTTACGAGGGATCGGTGCACGATACTACGTGTTATGCATCAATTTATGGCTCAGCTAACCCTGCTAGTACCTGGTTCGATCTGAGAATTCCTATATGCATAATACCTTTGGGATAACCCAGACTCCGTCTAGAAAGTGGTACAAGTGATTGGCCAATTTTATAACTAACCTTGTTTGTACATTGTACATGCTGTCAAATAGTCTAGGGACATGGACGATCATGATGCGATGGTCTAACCATTGTCCATGTTTGGTTGTAGGGTTAGATCATTTTGTCATGATAGGCTATGAACCAAAACTACGAGATAGAAATATATATATATATATATATATATATATATATATATACATATATATATATATATATATACATATATATATATCCATTTCATAAACCTGGTTTTATTTCTTCATTCGTGCTTACTTTGTGGTACTTGCTATTTGGGGTCTAACTCCACTGGTTTTGTATAGCCAGGTTTTGAGCCAGCACCTGAGGATCAAGCATACTTTCTCCTGAATAATGGCGTGCACCAGACGGATGGCCGTTGAAGGGAATGAGTGGGTTTCTTTTTCCCTGCTCGTTATTGCACACTTTACTTATTTTGTGCATTTAGCTACCGGCACTTGTTAGCCGTGAATCTGGACATTTAGTTTTCCTACATGATTGTAATTAATCAGACTATAGCTGATCATGGTCATGTACTTTTGATATTCTGCCAGCTTTCTTATTTTGCACAGTTTGTTTCTAAAATATTTTGGCAGGGTGATTGGGATGCCTTACTTCCTTATCATATATGTTCTATGTTTACTGTTCTTGCTTGACTGATTGAGACAATATATGTGCTCTGTGATCCTAAGTGACTTTTTTGTAGTATGTACCCCCTTGTCTGGTTACAGCCGTGACCACCGTACGTCGTTCTATACCTTATACGGAGGAGCTGGCCATGTTCGTCTCCGTATTCCGGTACTGGAGCGTGACGTAAGGCTTCTAGCAACACGAGTATTTTATGGTCATAATCCCTCTTGGGAGGCAGTTCTTTAGACTCCTGAAAAAGATGTTTATAGTCAGAGCACGGTTGTCTTCTTGTGTTTCTACGAGTTATTTCAGTTGCACATAATTGTATGATATAGAATTAAGACTCATGCCTTATCTCCTTATTATCTGGTTCCTGAAGTTTAGTACTATAATTTTGGATCCCCTCAAAACACCAAGTACTCCCATGTTTATCATATTTCATAGTTAAGTTCTCTGAAATTCAAGGTGATATTACCCAATATGCTGAGCCAATTTGCACCTAGGACTATATGACATCCTATGATTGACAGCTGCATCAAACTTACTTTGATTTTTCTTGATCTGGCAGTCAATGACCACTCCTGTACACAACCTCTTACTCTTAAGTTTCTCCCCATTAGCCACCAAGACTTCAAATGGATCATAGTCAGCTAATGGCAAATTTAGTCTCTCACTAAATTTTAAATCAATGAAGCTATTAATGGATCTAAAGTCAACCAAAACCATCATTGGTTTATTTTGTACTATACCTCTCATCTTCATAGTAGAATGCTGCATATTTTTAGATAAGGCCTGTAGATAGATGGAAAAAGCTTCTGAATTTACTTCTTCACTTGAATCATCGTTGTTTTCTTCCTTGCTCACTACCTCAAGCTTTTCTTCATCAGCCACCAACATAAAAAGCCTCTTCTTTTGCATCCATGTCCTTTCAACCTCTTCTTATCACACACAAAAATAAAGGCCCAAGTTCTTTTTTCTCATGATTTCATTAGGGGATATAGTATATATGCCTAGGTTTGGGGAACTATGATATTTACCAGTCATATAGGCTGAATATTGCTTCTTATTCTCCTCTTCTTGTTGTTGCATTACTGTACTTGATGTACCAGTAGATCTGACATATGGTTGGTTCATCTTATAAGACTTCTTGACAACTACTAATTTGGCCTCATATAGTCTTTTCATCTGCATGGCCATTGGCAGGTTAACAGGATTTGTAGCTTGAACTTCAAACCTGATATCCTCTCTCAACCCTCTGTCAATACCACATCCTAAAATAGGGGTAATTTTATTATTTTATATATTATAAGTATTGTGTATATTTATTTTTAAATAATTGCATGATATGTGTATATATATATGTTATATGTATAGTATTCTTTTAATGCATGAGCTAGTAGACTAGACCTAGAAGCCCACTAGATGAACCCCTGACCAGATTATAGGGTTATGGATTTTAATTAGTAATTTTCGGGATTAAATATTGAGGTTATAAATTATTATTGTGATTTTATTTGATTGTTGTACCTTATCGTTGCTTCGATATTTGGAGCCCTACACTAGCTTTTGCCTTCCAACAAATTTTACACCCTTGTCCTAGACGTGCCCGTCTTCCATTCTAACCATTGTGTAACTCATAAATATGCTCACTTGTGCTTTATTTTAGTCGCACAATATTCGTTACGGACGTTTATTTTTTAATTCTAAATAAATTCAACTTTGTATCCTTGTGCGTTCCAATCGAAATTGGAGACACAATCTTGACCCATTTTGTGCAACCCAAATTATGACAATATTTTAATTTGAGTCTTCTACATCCATGACACTTGTGTCCTACCTAATTTTAACCCTATGTACTTCCAATTAATTTTAGAACACCATTTACAAGCCTTTCGTACTATAGTACGGCGTCAGCGCACTTCAATCTAGTGGATTGGTTCAATAATATGGGTTTAAAAATTTTAATTAAATTGGTGTAAGGATCCAACTTAATCCAAAACTAGACCCAACACCAAGCTAAACCCCCACTCATACCCTCAAGCTTCATACTAAACACCACACACCTTTTTAGCCTCTACATCACACCAAACATGGTATTTTTTCTTATTAAATCCCAAAACTCCAGTTTTGTGCAATTTTTTAATTATTAGGAACTTTTATGCAAAAGTGCATTGAGGAGTCCATATCCCATGGGAGACAACAGATAAAGAAACAACCCCCTCCCTCTTTGACCAGTTCAAAACTTTCCCTCTCTCCTTTGGATGCACATTTCCTTCATGTTGAATCTGAGCCATACATTCAAATCTAAGACCTCATCCTCACCACACATTCACCACACACCTTCCTATTTAATCCCTTTTTCTCCCCCTTTCCAAAAAAGCCAACCCCAATCCCTAGGAGGCAGCCGGCCCTAATCCCTAGGTAGTCATCACCCACCTCCCTCATTCAAAAACTCTCCTCTCTCCATTATATTTCTCATCACCATCATCAAACATCAACCCTCACCCAACTAAACCGAAACCCTAGCCACCCTCTTCCCTCCCTTCCAGTCCGGCCACCTTCCCGCCGGAGCACCCGAGTCCCCGCCTCTGCAACCGCCGGAGCCCGATGAGCCGACCACCCTCACTGCCACACGTAAACCACCATCCTTCCCCAGCGGCCTTCATCTATACCCCGACCACAGCGTCCCCGCAGATCCCCCCCCCCCCGCCTCTGCAACCGCTGTCATGACCCCGCCTCTTCACCAGCACCGGCCGACACCCATCACCACCACCATCGACCTCTCCACGACGAGCCTCACACCGCCTTCGTCCCCGACATCTCTACGGAACCATCACCATTAATATCATCTCTACCACCACGACCTCCCACCGAGCCCTCATCCCGACCGTCCTCCGCCTGGGCACACCGCCACTCGCCCCAGTCATCTTCCCCACGTCGACACCCTCTTTCTCTCTTCTCCGACCTCCTCCGTTCGTCCACGACTTCCCGACTACAACCATCCCCCTCGACGGACTTCCCCTTCGTCGGAGCCCGACTGTAGTCATCTCCATTCCCAGCCATCCACTGCCCACAGCAACCCTATCACCGCTGCCGAGTCCCCAACTTCCCCTCAGCCCCGGCCAGACGACCCCGACCGCCATCATGACCTATACCACCGGACGACCTCATCTTCATCCCCGTGTCGTCTCCACCATCATCACCATCATTATTATCACCATTATTATCATCATCATCATCATCATCATCACCGTCTTCATCATCATCATCATCATCATCGTCAACCCGTCTCACCTTGCAGAAGATGACCTGCAGCAGTCACCCTCAACCTCGTGCACGTGTACGCCAAGGCCAAGGTTCGACTTGCCTTCTTTCATGATTTATATATACATGCGTAAATGGAATTAGGTTTAGCATGTTATTTCATGGGAGTTTGTTAAATGTGGTATCATGACAGTTCTGAAGCTCTACTTTACGCCAGACAGTTCTGAAGCCATGTTTTACACGTACAGCTCTGAAGCCCTATTTTACGCGTACAGCTCTAAAGCCCTATTTTACGCGGACAGCTCTGATGCTCTACTTTATGCCAGACAGCTCTGAAGCCCTGTTTTACGCGTACACCTCTGAAGCTCTACTTTACGCCAAACAGCCTTGAAGCTCTGTTTTACGCGTATAGCTCTGAAGCCATATTTTATGCCACACAGCCTTGAACCTCTATTTTACGCGGACTTCATGTATGTTGGGGGTTTTGACTGTATAATACGCGTATAATTCCCCAGTGTATTTTATGCTTCTACAAGACCCCCTTCAAAATTTTTAAATTCCTCGTAATTTAAAATACTTTGAATGAAGCATAAAATGGTCAAATTTGACACGTTCTTCGAGGCTAATTTTTTGGCGATATTTAAAAAGTTGTTGGGAATTGTATGTTCTCTTCTGCCTATATAAGGGCCAGCAAGTGAACTTGTTTTTCCATACTTCCTTCACCACAAATATGGCTGCTGAGATTCATTGGGCTGAACTGAGAAAGAAGAAGATTATGTTCTTCCAGCATGTAAGGAGCCGTAAAAAGAGACGTCTTTGAGTAAATATTCTCTGTAATGATGGACCATAGAAGGATATCATAGCTTCCTTTGCTCGAGATAATCAGCAATTTTATATGGCGATTCGTCAAAGAGAGAGGAAGGGTCACATTAAACCACACAGCTTGCTACCTGTATTTTACCCTATTATGAAGCTGGATCCTGGGGTGCAGCTTGGCCGTGTCTTCCAGTATTGCGTTGGGCCTGAATCCCAATCATAATTCTAAGCATGGCCGCCGATGACGTATGGGAGGTGGGCTTGAATAATTTAAACAGGCCAGTTTTGTATCCTCCCTCCATTCACCATTTTCTTGGCACCCGGCATATAGGAGCTGACGAAGTGTTGTAGAAGAAGAGATGAAGATCTCCATCAGACGAGAACCTAGCGTAGTAGACTCCCGTCATATGTAATCATGATCTTGAATATTAATAAAAAATCCTTTGTAAAAAAATGAATTTTTATCATATGTAATCATGATCTTGAATATTAATAAAAAATCCTTTGTAAAAAATAGATTTCTATCATATATAATCATGATTAATAAAATTATCTTCTTTTATGCACTATTGATTTGCCATGTTGCTGTGAGGAAGTCTGGTAATACGCAGCTTCAATATGCTTGAGTAATTTTTATACAGACTCTGATAAATATGCCTACAGTCACGTTCCAACTTTTACACATAAAGGAAGATGCGTAAAAACTCTTTAGCATTAAATTGTCTTGATAATCCAATCGTCATGCTATTTTTGACGAGGAGTCACACAGAATTCTGAACCGTCACTTCTCCGAAGAACATCTGTTCAGAACATCATCTTCAAAAAAATGGCTTCTCGAAAGATTCTTGAGACAGGGCAAGAAATGCCCGCCGAACAGGCCATCCCTGAACTAGATGTAAACGATTATGGCTAAACTTCGAATGAACTATCAATGGCCAAAAAGTCATCTTCAATGAGGACAGATATTTTCAGGGAACTCCTTGGCCCTTCGTCTGATGAAGTCTTCTAGAATGAAAAGGAAGAGAAAACGCTGATAAGAAGAGCTTTTCCTGCGTAAACTCTTGTGACTGGCTTTTTCAAGCGTAAAACCCAAATTAATAAGATATACGCATATTATGCTAGCTGATCTGTCCCGCGTAATTTAAGATGCACGTAAAATCATAGATCTGTAGCATTTGAGCGTAAAGTCATGGATCTGTAGCTTCTGAGCGTAAAATCGTAGATCTGTAGCATCTGTACGTAAAATCGTAGATCTGTAGCCTCTTAGCGTAAAATCATAGATCTATAACCTCTGAGCGTAAAATCATAGATCTGTAGCTTCTGAGCATAAAATCATAGATTTGTAGCTTTGTGCGTAAAATCATAGATCCTTGCTCGGCGCGTAAAATCATGGATCCTTGCTCTGCGCGTAAAATCTGAGCGTAAAATCAGGGATTCGTTACGCAGCATGACTATCTGTCTTCCTTTTCAAATGATCGGCTAACGTGGTCCCAAATCATAACCGACTATGATAAAAATTGGATTTGGTTAAGGATTCGAAGAGTCACTTGAACTCTATAAATAGGCCTAGGTCATGAGAGAGAAAAACCCTTCATCTCTTTCTGAAAGAAAAAAAACAAACTCTTCGTCTTTTTCTGAAAAGACCTCAGATTTGCCATGGCACCAAAACAGACCTCCGCTGCTAAAGGAAAGAAAGTCGCTTCATCATCTCGCTCCTCTGCTCAAGCACGAGCGATTCCTACCAGGCCAAGCGAGCCTCGTTCTGAACGAAGTGCTCCAACGTCTAGTTGTACACCGGGGATCACAGGTGAAACTTCGAGAGAAATAAAATCCCTTCGCACACGTTATACGTGTATGTGCAAGTACGTCCATATTTTAATGTGTCAGCGTAAAACTCCATATTTTTGCAGTCTGGCATAAAAACTCAGACTGTCAAATTTTGGCGTATACTGCAAACATTACGTTTTACGCACTGGAAGTAAATTCCAGCGTAAAACTCCATATTTTGCAATCTGGCGTAAAACTCAGACTATTAGGTTTTGGCGTATACTGCAAACCTTGCATTTTATGCACTGGAAGTAAATTCCATCGTAAAACTCAAATTTTTGCAGTCTGGCATAAAAACTCAGACTGTCAAGTTTTTGGTTTATACTGCAAGAATGTAGCACTTTACGTTTTACGTGCTGAAAGTAAATTCCAACGTAAAACTGACTTATTCTCTTGCTTTTTGCAGTGGACCTACAGATTCCCCCTCTGGCTGAAGTAATGGGCTATGCTGCTGGAATGTTGAATTTCTAACTACTTGGAGGACTTGTCCTATGTGACTTTTCCCATCTCTGGAAACGAGTATCCTCAAGAAAGGGGAACTCTGATCTCGGCCCAAGGAGAAAGAATATTGCTGAATATGATCTCAGTGGGAACCCTTGACATATATAGATAGAACCGAGTATAAGAAACCAGCTTTCTTATTTGGGGATGTTATTGATAAACAATCCCAGACAAACCCCAAGAAGGAAGATTGGGTATTTTCGGTTGAGGGCACGGTTATGTACCTGCCCAAGATGTTCAGGGACTACCCTATTTTTGTATTCTTCCATGCTACACATCCTAGAAGGATGGCATGGACTCTGACTCCGGATCTTCATGGCCAGCCAGGAAAGATCTTTTATAAGAAAGGATTAAACCAAGGATCCTTTGTAAGCAGTCCCTCAGGCCCTGTTATGCCCTTCAGAGGATTACTACCAGGCAGCGTCCCTAGTGAAGACTCTTCACTGATCCATCCATTTCAAATGGCAACTTTCTGCAATGAATTCATGGAGCAGGGAGGAGTATATCCCAGGATTAACCCTCGCACGAGTGGATGGCTTAACCCCCACAATCTTCGATGGGCAAATTTAACTGCATGGACCCTGAAGCACTTTCAAATGGAGCTTGAAAGTATTAACTTATTTGAGGCTATGAGTGCTACTAGTGTTGGGCTGCCGATCAACACCAATTTGTTCTTAGCTTTGATGGAGCGATATAACTCGCTCACTGGGACTTTTGCCGCTCCAATAGGTGAGTTGGGCCTAGCACTCCATGAGATGGCAGATATCTTAAAGCTGCCCATGGGAGACATTCCCTATGAATAATATATCCCCACCAACAGAGAGTTGAAGGATACCAACCCTCGGGTAGTGGCTGTATACCAAGAACTGATGAGCCACTATCTTGCATGCACCATCTTCTACAGAGAGCCTTCTGATTTAGCCCATATTAACAAATGGGTATCCTACCTCTTCCTCCATCAGGCTAGAAATGACAAGAAGGACAAGGTTGTAGATAGCAAAGACAAACCTTTGAACCCTCTGAGCATTCTTAATGCCAACACAATCGATGATCTTATTGAAGATGCAGAGGCTCCAGATAGTGTTCTTAATAAAGAGATAGGGGGTTATCCTGCAGGAACCAAAGCCTACAGTTACATGAGGCATTGTCGAAAGCCTCTGTCAAAATAAGCTCAACTGGCTGGCTTCCTTTCTATTTGGCTACGCCGATGAGTGGTGCCTGGCATTGCGTCTGCGGATCGTATTCATCGAAACACCCTATGCCCCGCAGTACGTTTGGTATTTGGAGCAAGATTGGACCTTTTCCCTGCCATGGTATGCAGGATACAAGCTGGCCTGAGTGCTATTACTGATGGACTGCTGGCCGATACTACACAGCGCGAAGGATATCCCAGAGTGGAATTACCATTCTTATATTTGATGGGATGGTTAATCCTTCACAACACCAGAGTGATGTCTCCCGGATCTGCCAGTGGTTCGGGTAATAACTTCTTGTTGAATTACAAGAATTCTTTTTGGAATGTGACTAGCGTCATAGATTGTCGACTAGCACTAAATTTTGCCTATAGTTGGAAATTCTTCTGCACCGTTTCCTCCCCCCCCCCCCCCCCGTACATATTAATCAGCAGGGGGCTAAACTCCATGATATAGGTCAGGGGAAGACTATTCTTTCTCCTGAAGCCTTTTACTAGTTGGTCTGCATTAGACCATCCCACCTGCTGTATAGAAGTGAGGATCACTGCTACCTGGAACCTTATCTGCCTAGCTGTTTCACCAGGCAATTTGGATATGACCAGTTGCATATAGGAAATCCTATCACCAGCTTTAAATTCAAAGGTGGGCTTATCGATAGAGCTAGAGGATGGCGTTATTTCCTCATAGGTTGTACTGGAGCAACCTTTGCTGTGCCCACGACTTCTCTCCCCATAGAATTGTGCATTCTTCATTCATATGCACAGTTTTATGTGTCCATCAATACCTTCTATCGTGATTTTGATGTATATGAAAGTTTTAGAATACCCTCCCATAAGTCCACTGGAAGAGAGGAGATACCATCTGTCTCCTCTGATGAAGGTGATGAAACTACTGGTGCAGATAATTATTTATTGATTTTACCGAGAGGTGTAATAGCTCCACCAGCAGAGCCTCTCATAATTTCCAATAAACGAAAGGCTTCTACTCAGAAAGAGCCTTCCCCTCGTAAGAAGAAGCAGACTACAAAAGGTCCTAAAAGGACTTCCACCAAGGGGGCCTCTTCCAGGAGTGAACCTATTGTTTCCCCTGTTAGGGATGATTCTTTGATTAGGGATCCTTCGCCTTTTAAAGAAGGAGCCTCCACAGTTCCAGCTGAAAGTGCTGGAGATTCTTTGCCAGAGACTGCTGCCGCTATCACCGTTACTGGTGATGCTACTATATCGCCTTTGAGGCCGAGCTCAATAATAATCACTATACCTTTACCAACACAAATAATGGGACTAGCCCCTCCTTCATCTGAAAATATTTCAAGCGAGATTCCACCCGATGAACCTCGAGTAGATCTGGGTGATGACTGGGATGACTACCCTCAAGCGTCAGTTGGTGTACCCTCCTCACCAGGTATGATAGCTTGTTTAGCATCATTAAGAAATGATTTAGCTATACAGGCTGCAGACGCAATATACATACCATCGGCCATGGGTAAATGATGTCTTCATGCTTTTTTAGGAAAATTTAACATCAAATTGATATTAACTTTCGCTTATCTTATTTTCAGGCGAAGATATTTCTGGGAGGGCAGAGCTGAAACAACCTCTGATTTTGTTGCGGATCTAACTAATGAAATGGCAGGGACCACCGTCGAAGAAGCATACCTTGAAGCCGTTGATCTTTCAACCGCAACATTCTCAGATATAATCCCGCCAGCAGCAGTTCAAATAATATCGAGGTGGATGAACTCACCATCTCGACTGTGCCTACTTCGTCGAGCATGCCAACAACTTCAACTGTTGTTGGTGTCTCATCTTTTGTCGTACCATCTGTTGAAGCAGCGACTGTGGCAACATCCTCTACAGTCATTCCAGAAAGGAGATTTACTGATATTGCGGCTACTCCCAGAGTCCATTCGAGCTTTGCTATGCTAGTTGAACAATACACTAGCATATTCTATCTCACTTTAAAAGAATTGATATCCATGGTAGTGGAGAAGAATCTAGGCTTTGATGCTCTGAAGACGTCCTCCAAGCTCACTATAGCGCAGATTAGAAATTTTAATGACGCTGAAAGAGCTAATGCGCTAGAGCAAATGGTTAATGGTTTAGAACAACCCATTAACGAATATTTGCAATTATCTCGAGCCAGCATCAATGACTTGGTTCAGGCTGAGTATGACTACCTAACTTCAAAATTTGCTCAGAGGGCTGAAACTTTAAACAAATCCATCCAGGAACAGCAACAAGAGATGGAGAAAGAGCAAGCGATATTGGTGGAGAGTATTCCTCAGCTAGCTCAGTGTCATACCGAATGTGAGGGATATGAAGTGAGGGTTCAAGAACTGGAAGCTGAACTTGCTCAAACAAGGGAGAGGCTTCTTAAAGCAAACCTAGTTCATGATGTATTGGAGGGCCAAGTGAATACAGCTCAACAGAACTTGACACATGTGGGTGTCATCCATGCAAGTTTTGTTGATTCTCTGTCCGAACTCTCTCTCTTGAGCAATAATGAAGCAAGGCTGGAACTGGCTCGCACCAACATTTTAAACTCCAGGAATGAGAGGATGGATGCTTTGGAGCAACAGATCTGCGATTTAACTGCTCCTCCCCAATGATGTTCTTTTTTGCTCCTTTTATAATTTGTTATTCCCAGAGATAATAAAGATACATTTTTTGACTTTGTGGACCCATCACTTTAGAATATAAATGATAGGCTAAGATGAAAGTGATATTAGAGGTAATATGGACATGATATACTTTCGGTAAGGTTTAGCTGAATATATCTATTCAGAGGTAATATAAACATGATAGAATATGATCCAACTAAGTTTGTATACAAAACACTATCAGAGATAATATGGACATGATAGGTTTTGAAGTTTTAAATTAGTTAAACATATCTATTCAGAGGTCATAAGAACATGATAGAATATGATTCAGCTAATCTTTGTATATAGTATCATCAGAAAGAAATCTTCATCATACTTCGTTAAGCAAAGAAGATCAAGCATAATACTTCTTCAGGAATTTATCGTTGATAGGAGCCATTATCAAATCTCCATTAGGCTTGGCTAATCTGTAAGCGCCATTTGAAAATGTTGTTTCAATCACATAAGGGCCCTCCCATTTGGGCTAGAATTTCCCCTTACTTTTATGTGTAATGATCATTGGCCTCTTCACAGCTAAAACTAGCTCCCCAACTTTGAACACTCTTTCCTTCATTTTTTGATTAAAAGCTCTGGAGATGCGTGCTTGGTAGAACTCGATGCGTTGTTGAGCTTGAAGGTGTTTCTAGTCTAACCCTTCTAGCTCTTGAAGTCTTAAACGATCATTATTTTCCTCAGTTATCTCATTAGCTACTGCTATTCTGAGTGATGGAATTTGAATTTCAATGGGAAGAACTGTTTCACACCCGTAAACTAATAAAAATGGAGTACAACCCGTTGGTGTTCGTACCGTTGTGCGGTATGCCCACAGACATTCTCCCAATTTCTCGTTCCAATCTCTTTTGTTCGAAGAGACAAACTTCTTCAAGAGTTTGATGATAGTTTTGTTGAAGGCTTCCGCCAAACCATTAGCAGCAGGATTATATGTCGTTGAGGCCATATTTTGTATCCGATTCTTATCGCAAAATCGGTGAAACGCTTGACTGATAAATTGAGGCCCATTGTCATGAATTATCCTTCGGGGTATCCCAAAGCGATAAATTACATGATGCTTGATAAAGCTGATCACATTGGAAGTCTTTACCTCAGCAAGAGGAATTGTATCTGCCCATTTGGAGAAATAATCAGTGATAGCTAATATAAACCGATATCCTCTGGAAGATAAAGGATAAATAGGACCAATGATATACATACCCCATGCTTCAAAGGGCCATGATGCAATAGTAGGATATAAATATTCAGAAGGTTGATGTATAAAATCTGCGTGAACCTGACAAGCTTTACATTTTCTTGTATATTCCATGGCATCTGCAATCATGATAGGCCAGTAGTAGCCCATCCTTCTGATACGATCCTGTAACTTAGGATTGGGTTGATGTGCTCCACATACTCCATTATGAGCTTCTCGGATAACCCGCTTTGCATCGTCATCAGAGAGACATCATAACAATAGTCCATCATATGTCCGGCGATATAAACTTTATGAAGAAGCATCAAAATAGAAACGTAGCGATCGTCTTTTGATAGATGCTGCTTCTTTAGGATCTTTTGGTAAGATTCCATATGACACGAAGTCTATAAAGGGACTTCTCCAATCTCTCTTAGGAGGAACCATGTTTACAACATAGCTGCGTTCTATATGAAAATTATTTTTCACACAAAATAAATCTCTGTTAAGAAGGATCACCGAATTCTGCCTTCTTATAGGAATAGCTAGATCTGCAGCTAGACTGGCCAGAGCATCAGCTTCCAAATTTTGAGATCGAGAAACATGTTCTAAGAAGAATCCTTTAAAAGACATTGCTATCTCGATCGTTGTTCAGTGATAAGGAATGAGATCCGGATTGCGAACTTTATATATTCCTCTGACCTGATTGACGATCAGCTGAGAATCACCAAAAGCTTCTAAGTATTCAACATCCAATTCTTTAGCAACTTGAAGCCCAATTAATAGAGCATTATACTCTGCCACATTATTAGAGCATGGTTCACTAAGAGAATATGCTCGATAGATGATGAGTTTATCAGGAGTTACCAGAACAATTCCTACTCCTGAAACCACGTTTCCCTTGGGACCAGTTCTGGAAGCACCATCAAAGAATAGCTGCCATGTATCACCTTCCATTGCTGAATTACATTCTACAACTTTGTCAGGAATGTCCTCATATAATTTGGAGATTTCTAGAATTGGATGGGCAGCTAAGAAATCAGCCAAGGCTTGACCTTTCATGGACTTCTGAGGGACGTACACCATATCATACGGTGTCAATAGCATTGCCCAAGTCGTGAGTCAGGAATAAAGAATACTTGGCTTATTCATCAACACCCGAAGTGGATTGATTTTGGAGATGATATAAATAGTTTGGCCTGTCACATAATGTCGCGTCTTCTGAATGGCAAATATTATGGCCAAACATTCGTTTTCCACTGGGTTATACTTGTGTTCTGCTACGACCATCATCCTGCTTAGATAGTATATAGCCTGTTCATGACCCTCATTATTCTTCTTGCGAGAAGAGCCCCTAAAGAATGATCCATTGCTCAAACATACAGCAAAAATGGTCTTTCTATGACAGGAGGCACCAGAACTGGAGGATTAGTAAGATAGCGTTTGATGTCATTAAACGCTTATTGACAGGCTTCGTCCTACACAAATGACACACCTTTCTTCATTAGACGAGAAAAAGGTTGACATCTTCCAGAGAGATTGGATATGAATCTCCTGATATAAGCTAGACGACCCTGAAATCTCCTAAGTTCTCTGAGATTATGGAACGGTCACATTTCTAGGATAGCTTTTACTTTATCAGGGTCAACTTGAATACCTTTAGCAGTAATGACAAATCCCAGAAATTTGCCACTGGATACACTAAGAAAGGACTTTATAGGGTTCATTTTGAGTTGATGTTGGCGCATCAAATCAAATATTGTCTTCAAGTCTTGGATGTGATTATCCTTGAGGCGGCTTTTGACAGCAATATCATCTACATAACATTCTACCATTTTGCGTAAATGCTCATAGAATATGTGACTCATAGCTCGTTGATATGTAGCCCCAATATTCTTTAATCCAAAAGGCATGACTGTATAGCAATATACTCCCAATGGTGTACAGAAGCAGTATGCTTCTCATCTTCAGGATTCATCTTAATTTGATTACATCTTGAAAATCCGTCCATGAAAGACATGTGCTCAAAACTGCACGTATTATCGATCATGACGTCTGTAATGGGAAGAGGGAACTCATCTTTAGGGCAGGCCATATTTAGATCTCGAAAGTCGATACAGACACGCATTTTTCTATTTTTCTTTATAACTGGAACAATGTTAGCGACCCAATCAGGATGTTGCTCTTCCCGGATGAACCCATAGGCTATTAATTTCTTAATTTCAGCTTCAATGGCATCCATCATATCTGGGCAGAATCGACATTGGTGTTGCTTTACAGGTTTTGAATTAGACAATATGTTGAGTTTTTGGGTAGCCACTTTTGGATCAAGACTTGGCATATCCTCATAATTCTAAGCAAAGACATCGATATATTCTTTTATCAGCTGGATCATTTCTTCTCTTTCTTCTTCAGAAAGATTATTACTGATAAATATCAGGTTTGGTGAAAATTCATCTCCAACATTAACTTGGATAACCTTGTCTTCAGTGGACGGTTCTTTTTGTTCGAACCTGAGCTCCCATTGTGTATCCATTTGCTGTGCCCAGGATTCATTTTCAAATGGTTCAGATTCTTGTTCCTCTGTTTCCAGGGAATCTGTCAACACCATATTTACTGATAATCCCAGTTCAAATTCATCATCTGAATCGGAGGATGACAAATCATCTTGAGAAGAGAAAATGGTCTCATCGCTTGACTCAGAGTTGTTTGAAGTTGCAAGAGATGTGGTATACCCAAACCCAAAATGAGTTCGTTGACAATAAGGATCACCATGCAACGGTATTCGTCTGCCTTTTCCATAATTGAGGCCTTGCTTCAACTGCAAATCATAACCCATGTCTTGCATAATCTTTAAAGCCTGTGGGCTATATCTGTGAATTTGCACTTTTCTAACATCAGACTCGTGAGAATCTTCTTGTACAGTTGGTCTATTTTGCATGCGACCGAAGACTATTGGATGTTGATCGTTGTGATTAGGTAGAACAATAAAGATAGAATCTTCATGTGGCCCATATGTCATGACGACATTAGATGTTGACGCTACTTCCCACACGTATGGATGATAGAAGTATATAGCTTCCAAGAATTTTTGTGCTATGGGTTCTATATCTTTATGAGGAGAAGATTCCTGATTAGGAAATTGGGCGTCAGTATACTGGAAAAGAGAATCTTTATTATCATCAGAAAATACGTCACCGATTACATTTATATCAGCTGACTGCTTGTTACGCCTAAGGTCAATGACCAAAGGTGGAGGTTTCTTGTTCAGATTGATCACTAGAGGATCATTTCCTCCTCCCAATTTTGTTTTGCTCAAGTGAATAGTCATAGGTTCCAGGACTTTTGGGCGGGTAGTCCGCCCTTTCACTTGGATTGACAAAGGTTGCTCAGGAGATGGTTCTCCTGGCTCCTGGTGGGATTCTTCCTTCATCTTGCCTGACACCTCTTTCATGTAGTCTTGAGTATACAACATGGCATCAGAATAGTAGGATTCAACTCCTTTGAACAGATTGAGATCGGGGAATTCGGTTTTCACTGTTCCTTGAGCATCTACATATTTGAAACATTAATGTAGAGTTGAAGGAACAATATTGTGATCATGGATCCATGGTCTACCCAACAGAATATTGTAAGACACCTCTAAATCAATGACATAGCATGTAGCCAATGATCTAAGGTCACCAATCTGGATTCTCAGATGAATCTTCCCCAACGGTCTATTTTTTCTGGCATTAAAGCCCACAATTGTAGTGGTAGTGTAAGCCAGTTCACTGGTAGGAATTCTCAATGGTCTTAGCAGACTATGAGGGATAATACTGATTGACGATCCCGGATATATGTGAATCTGGTCTACCTCAATGGAGCCGACGTATCATGTATAATAAAGAGACCTATCGTTTTTCTTATGCTTCAACAACATATCCTCTTGAGTGAAAGTGATGTTAGGGACTACTTCCATCACACTATGGCATTGAGGGCATGCCACAGGCTCTTTATCAGGGGACTTGAGCTGGGTCAAGCATACATCTGCTTGTATTAATGCTTCACTCAAGGCTTGACGAGTGTCTTTGGATAGCCGAAGTAGCTCAAAAATGGACAATCTGGCTGGAGTATTAGCCAACTGAGCCAAGATATCGAAGTTATATGGTTTCTCTAAACCTTTGTTTTGAATATTCTTCAGAGGTTTATCGAAATAAACTTCTTTTTGTTTACCTTTGTCCACCAAAGTTGATTTAGAATGACCTACCTCTGGTATTACAGGTTCAGGCTCTGAAGGTTTGGTAGTTGAAGTGTCTGACATTGCTTCTTCCTGATTTCCTCTGTATTCTTTGAGGTAGGCTTTTTCTGACCGTGTTCCGGTTGCTAAAGCCTCTTTCTCATATGCCGAGGATATACCAACCATATGGCATGGTTTACATCTTGGGTTTTTCTTAGACTTAGCTTTAGCAGCTTTAGTCTCTTCCTCAATTTCTGATACTAGATCAGGGTGAACCCACATGATCTCCCCACGCTTGGTAGTTAGGGGCACTAAATCTTAATTTTGACCCCTGGTAGGAGGGAGATTAACAATATTTATCATTGCCCGTGGAATACGTACCACACCATCTGGAACTTCTTGAGGGAGAAAATTGCCAAATTGGAGTGAGATCATATTTGCAGTGACCGTCTTCTCGTTATTACGCAGTGTGATGGCTTTGGCATTGATCAACTCCTGAATTTTCCTTTTCAGTACATAGCATGCCTTTGTGGGGTGATGTATATATCTGTGGAAAATGCAGTACTTAGGATTATCTGTACTGCCGACTTTATTTGGACGCTTTATCTCTAGTAGGGTAAGCTTGCCACTTTTGACTAGACAATCAAATATGCTTGGAATATCGTCGTCGTCAAAAGAATATTCTTCTTTAGGTCTGGAAGTTCCAGAATTCTTCTGCGTAGTTACCAGAGTATTTTGTCTGGCCGTGTTGAT
Source organism: Iris macrosiphon (assembly GCA_036927795.1). NCBI lineage: Eukaryota > Viridiplantae > Streptophyta > Magnoliopsida > Asparagales > Iridaceae > Iris > Iris macrosiphon. The sequence continues at coordinate 115,280,538 of JAYESA010000013.1, forward strand.
TGCCAGGGCTTCCTTTCCTTTTGAACTATGAGTATGGTCATTATTGGAGAATGAACGCTTCCCTCTATCAGAGGTAGAGATCATGATTTTGTTGTCACGTGCCTTCCGACTGTTATCTTCAGCGGCAACTGCCGATATGATAAATGAGGGCCAATCATGGAACTGATATGGTACCGTGAATACTGAGATCAGTGGGAGTAGGTTCTTCCTGCAAATGTCCACCAAGGCTAAATTTGGAACTCCAGGAGGCATCTGTAAAGTAGCCTGACGAAAGTGTTTAATAAAAGTACGAACATTTTTTTTCCTTCTGCTTTACTTCAATGAGTGATGACAAAGACATGTCTATTCCTCCCTCGTAGAATCGAGCGAAGAATAGAGTCTTAAAATCTTCAAAAGAAGTAATGCAGTTATCAGATAGACTACGATACAATTGGTAAGCTACTCCAGACAGACAGCCTTTAAACACTCGAGTGAGAAGGGCATCATCTTGCAACAATACCGTCATCATGCTGAAGTAGTTCATATACTGGCTTGGCAACGTCTTTCCCTCAAACAAAACCATAGCATGTGGTTTATATTTTGGTGGAAAAGGGATCTAATCCCAGACAGCTGGATATGGCTGGTTAATTCTCAACTTCTTAAGCTGATCTTTATGCTTCAAGGCATCAAATTGGGCTTTTAATTTCCGAACTGCTTGTATCGGATCTTCAGTTGGGAAAGGGACAGCGGAAAGGTGAGAGATTGGATGTATTATAACTCCAACAGGAGGTAATACATTCTCCGGGTTAAGAGGTTGAGGAGCAGCTGATTCTTGGTTTTGAACAGGCTCTTGGCTTGCATTGGATGGTTGTATGTCTACCCCCACAGGTAGTTGAGTCGGAGGAACAGGTGTTTGAGCTATTGCAGTAGTATGTTGAGTCACCATTATTTGGTGCATACTCTCCATCATGGTATGCATCTCTTTAAGTGATGTTTCCAATGCAGTGATGCGTTATTCAGTACTTCCTTATGGGGAAGCTTCTTCATGTTCGTCCCCAACAGCATAAACTCCCATTTGTCTAGATGCCACTGAGGGATCAGTATAGATCTTTGTAGAGATTGAGTCTATACTTTCAGCATCAAATTCAGAAAACTGGCGACCCCCAGTGTCAGAATCTGAAGAATATGAAGCTGATTGTCGTGACCTCGAGCGGGTGTTTCAAAAAATACCTTCTTCAAAAGTCTCAATAAGTCTGTCAAATCTCCTTTGGCTAGGAGTTTTGGAGGAATGATGACTCAAACTCGACTTTCCTCTAGAAATATGCGAAGCCATGTTTACTGACGCAAATGTTGGTTCTTCTTCTTATAATGATAAAGAGTAGTTCAACAGGTCGAAAACAGACCGTTTTGCTTTAGAACAGCAATAGTTAATTACAACCTTATGACTATTACAACAATATTCTCTAGGGAGTGTAATAGAAATATTAGGAGATCCCCTGTCTTTGCGTTTCTGGATTAAGAAATCACGCAAATCAGGGGGATTGCCAGAAGAAGAAGAAGGCTTATTCTGCCTTTTTACATCAGTAGAAATGTGGAGATTAGGAACCATAACCCTTTCTCTGCCATAGGAATACAGCAGTTCACCCATGTGAGTAGCATATGATCCATCATCTGTCTTAGGAGCGTATCTTCCCGTGAAACGGGTCTTCTTTATGCGGACAGACCTATCCTGGCATAATTTGGATTTTTTCACAGGTTCGCGTAAAACATAGAAAGTCCTCAAACGGCCTTCAGCGTCACGTGTAATCTGTAAAGTGGGAAAAAGCTTAGAGGTTGAAGGATTTGCCACTTATTTTCCTTTAATGTGATTAAAGGGTACATCTGCCTCATCATAGACGGGAGATGTATTTTTACACGCAGGGCACATTTGAAAATTTTGAATTGGCACTGAGGCCTTGTCGAAAATTTTGTCTGCCACGTCACAGACGGAAGACGAAGGTTTACGCACAGGGCATGTTTTAGACTTCTGGATTGGCACTGAGGCATTGCCAGAAGTCTTGTCTACCACGTTATAAATGGGAGACAGAGTTTTACGCACAGGGCATGTTTGAAACTTCTGGATTGGCATTGAGGCATTGCCAGAAGTCTTGTCTACCATGTTACAAACGGGAGACAGAGTTTTATGCACAGGGCATGTTTGAAACTTCTGGATTGGCACTGAGGCATTGCCAGAAGTCTTGTCTACCACATTACAAACGGGAGACAAAGTTTTACGCACAGGGCGTGTTGGCTGTGTTGTCACAACCTTGTTGATCAGTGAGTGAGAGCTTGCAGGAAGGGTAGAAGAAGTCTTAGGCATCCACACTTTATGCAGCTTCCTGTTGTTATGGACAGAGGAGGAATGAGAGCTACCCCCTGCATGAAGCATATCTTCATAGGCAGATTGGTCGAACTGGACTTCCAAAGTCTTCTTCGTCGATCCGATGGATACAGCATTGTGTTGAGCAATTGCTTTCTCGTCAGAGGAGAAAGTCTTCCACAGCAAAGTCGCCATTTTATTTTATGATAAACAAGGAATAGGGTTTTATACGGAACCTTTTTGCTTACAAACAAGAAAAGAGTACAATTAATCTTATACGAGGATGTTAAGTACAATAAAATAATTCTGGGAAAGTATTGCTATAGAAGTCTGATCTGCGGTCGATCACTTTGTTCCTTGGACCACACGATGATGAAGAAGTGTTGTAGAAGAAGCTTCAAGAGTTGCAAGTATGATCGAATTCCTGTTGTCAAATTTGTCAGCCAAAACTCTCTGTCTGTGCTCTCTTTTCTCTATGATCTCTGATTATGCCTTGTTCGGTCCTCCCTTACCCTGTGACGAGGGGTCTCTATTTATAGAGATCAATTGAATAACTGTCTAGTTGGCATAAAGGCCAAATAATTGTTTTTGTTGGCGTAAAAAGCCAAACTGTGAAGAAAGTTGCATCTTTTACGCGGCGGTTATAACAACTGCTACCCACGTTCAAATAATCTTCTGAATCTGCGTATGACACGTGTCCCATTATAAGATAACGCGTATAACTGCTTCTCGAAGATCATGGCATGCAAGCCACGTAGGTAACTGCCCCAGCGTAAAGATGCTTGACGTAAAAGCCAAATAATTATCTTGTTGGCATAAGAGCCAAATAACTGTCTTGTTGGCGTAAAAGACCTAACTGTGAAGAAGAAGAAGACTTCTTTTACGCTGCGGTTATGATAACTGCTACCCACGTTCAAATAATCTTCTGAATCTGTATTTGACACGTGTCTCTTTATAAGGTAATGCGTATAACTGCTTCTCGAATATCATGTCCTGCAAGCCAAGTAGGTAACTGTCCCTGCGTAAAGATGGTTGGCGTAAAAGCCAAATATCTATCTTGTTGGCATAAAAGGCCAAACTCTGTGTAAAACTTGATAATTCATGAATAATAGATAACCAGCGTAAAATAGCCAATTATCCGTCACGACTGAGGTCTTGAGCGTATTCTGGGCTAAATAGCCTTATCACGTACCTTTGCAAATATAGACGAGTTGGCGTATTTTGAGAAGATAGCATACGGCGTACTCCTATAGTTGAAAATAGCCTGGTTGGCGTAAAATGCAAGGATGGTGATGTGAGCGTATTAGTCACAGTTTTAGCTTTCCCAGTCATGACAAAATTTTAAAAATAGAACAAAATCTCGTGCATAAAATACAGAGATATGCCTCCATCTCGTGCATTAAATGCAGAGATATGCCTCGAGCTCTGTATGAGAAACAGCTTTTGACGTGGCGTCTGATTTTGTATTTATCTTGAGCGTAAAACTCATTTCTGCCCATGTAGAATAGACATCGTATTCTTTGAATGCGTAAAAATGACTTGTATCAAGAATATGTCACTAAACGACAATCTAGGTCTCTGTGCAAAATCATCATCACAGCCGTCCTTTCGATCATCGTGCAGTACTTTTGTCAGGTGCCAGGTTCACTGATTTGTCTAACAAATTCATTCGAGGAATACGAAGAGTTCCTCGTACAATTTTATGCTACATTAAAAATAAACGTATTTTTACTTTACGCAGGAAGGTATAGCAACCTTTTACGCCAAAACAGCCTTGAAGCACTGCTTTATGCGGGCAGCTTTGAAGCTCTACTTTATGCCAAACAGATTTGAAACTCTATTTTATGCAGACAGTTCTGAAGCTCTACTTTATGCCAGAAAGCTCTGAAGCTCTGTTTTACTCGTACAGCTCTGAAACTCTGTTTTACGCGGACAGCTCTGACGCTTTACTTTACGCCAAACAGCTCTGAAGCCCTATTTTACGCGTAGAGCTTTGAAGCCCTATTTTACGCGGACAGCTCTGACGCTCTACTTTACGCTAGACACCTCTGAAGCCCTGTTTTACGTAGACATCTCTGAAGCTCTACTTTACCTCAAACAGCCTTGAAGCTCTGTTTTACGCGTATAGCTCTGAAGCCATATTTTATGCCACACAGCCTTGAAGTTCTGTTTTACGCGGACTTCATGTATGTTGGGGGTTTTGACTGTATAATACGTGTACAATTCTCCAGTGTATTTTATGCTTCTATAATCCACAAAATAATCTGCAAGAAGTACTAAAATAAATACTGAAAGATAAATGCCAGTCTCAAAATATCATAGTACAACCAAGAATGTCTGGTGGGGACAAACCCACTACTATGACGAAAATAAAGTACTGAATGACAGATAAAAAGGTAATGACTAGGGCATCTGCTGACTGGAAAAAGATGCTCCCAATCCTAGGCAGAAGGCCTACCAACTGATTACGAAAACTCTGACGGTAGCACCTCTAGCTCCTCGGCTGTAGCGTACCTAGTCTCCTGTCTTGGGCCGTACTCTGTGGGGTAATATGCCTCGTCCAAATCTGGAAAGGTACGAGGTCCTCAGAGGGACATAATAAGATACATAGAAGCATGCCATATATATAAATACTGAATAAAATAAATACAATAAAGGGTGTGCTAACCGTCTAAGTGAATGCAATGTGAGAACAACCTTGGTACGTATGGGTAGGCGTAGGCATAACGTCCAACACTCCGAAGAGCGTGGTATCTGTAACGTCCATCATTCCGAAGAATGAGGTATCTGTAATATATATACGTCCGTATCACTCTGAAGTGCGCGATATCTGCAATAAAGGAAGTTATTGGATCCGTGGCTCCTCCGGATACTACGGAGTCCAATGTGTGTATCCCATACGCCTATTAGTTGTCCTCCCCGCCCAATGTAGATATACAAGTTGAATACACGACGTGCATACCACGTATCTATATGCCAAGTCTCTACTAATATAAAATCCTGAATTTCGTACTAAGCCGTGATGTATGTCACACGCACCGATAGCTAGTCGAGTACGCGAACCCGCATCCCAATATGAATTTTGTCACCGTAAAATGTGTAAGAGTGTCAGGTCTCGGAAGATATCAGAGTATCCTCCCAATGGGGTGAGTCTGCTAGTGACAAGGCCAAGTACACTAATCATCGACGCAACCGTCGACTGCACCCGAGTCAATCTCGGACGCGCACAGTTATATAAAATAAAGCAACAAGATATCATACAACATATGCATCATTTAATTTAAACAGTAAATATGGCAAGGTATCTTGCCTGGGTCCTCAAGCTGTCACTACAAGAATAAGCGGGATTAGCGACGTATTTTAGCGACTCCAAGTAAAAACGTCGCTAAATTAGCGACTCGGTAAAAATTATCGCTAGTCGTCGCTAAATGGCGACATTTAGCGACGTTTAGCGACTTTTATTAAGATTTTAAATGAATAGTCGCTATAAGTTCAATTAAGGTCGCTAAACGTCGCTAATATATCTGATTTAGCGACGTTTAGCGTCGTAATTAGCGACGTATATATGAAAAACATTTAGCAACGTATTTAGCGACGTCGTATCTATCGTTGGCGTCGCTAATTTTTATTTTAGCGACAATTTTATTGGACGTCGCTAAACGTCGCTAAATTTTGTTTAATTAAGGCTCAGGTTTCTTTTCTCGATCTATCGAAAATTTTGAAAACGTTTCGATTTCCCCCGCCCCCCCCCTCTCCGGCGACCGGGTCTCCACGGCTGCGGCTACTCCAGCATCCCCCTCCTCCTCCTCGAGCTCTAGGTAATCTCTCTCTCTCTCTCTCTCATGTGACACTGACACAAGACACACTTGACAGACACGACACACGCACACAGACACACACGACACACACGACACACACACACACGCAGACACACACACACGACACACATACACGACACACACACAGACGCAGACACACACACGACACACACACGACACATAGACGCATACACACACACAGACGCAGATTAGGGTTAGGGTTAGGTTTAGGAGAATGTTGCTTGCTTTGAGATCAAAACTTACTATGTACCAACAACTTACTATGTACCACAGACGCAGATTAGGGTTAGGGTTGACTAAAAAAAACTATATATCTTATGATTATGAGTCAAAACTTACTATGTACCAACAACTTTTCTCGTTTTAAAATCTGTTTCATCTCCACCGAATATTCTAGCCATACCAAAATCTAAAATTTTGGGGTCCATGTCCTTGTCAAGGAGAATATTGCTTGCTTTGAGATCTCTATGTATAACTCTTAATCGTGAATCTTGATGGAGATAGAGAAGTCCACGAGCAATTCCTAGGATAATCTGGTACCGTGTCTGCCAATCCACTAATGCTCCTTTCTCTTTATCTAGAAACAATTGTAATGTGTCATAAGTTTTCAAGTTCTGCCAAAATAGGTAAAACTTTCTATCATATGAAAATTTTAATTAACATAACAAAATCATAAGTATTTAAGTAAAGACAATTTTAACATTTCATCCCCTTGTACTCATATATCAACATCATTTCATCCCCTTGTATGCAGCAACCGAGAAGTCGGACAAGGTTTCTGTGCTGGAGTTTGGCAATGAGCACCACCTCATTCTTGAATTCTTCAAGGCCTTGATATGATGTTCTAGCCAGTCTTTTTACAGTTATATCCTGATTAGTGTCTAGGAATTAAATCTGTGTGATAAAAAATTTTGGCGCAGACCAAAATAAACCAAAATGAGTTTTGAAATTTGGCTTGTAGTTCACTAGAGTACACAATATGGAGACAAAATATACTTGTTGGACTTAGCAAGCTACTCCCATCTTCAGATATAAATTTGGTATCAAAGTCTACCTGTCTTTAGGTTATATAAGACTGGAATTTGAAAATAGCTCAACCATACGTGTGTGTAGGTGTATAAGACCTAGGCATCAATTGTTAGTTGTAGTGTGAGTTTGGGTTTTTGCATTTGGGGGATGTGAGAGTGTCGGGTTCCTCAGTCAGTGCACACTATGAAAACTGGTTTTGTGTGTGTGCACAGTGTGCCTCAACCACTGTGTCTCAGTGTATCAGTCGAGCCACTGGTTTTGTGTGTGTGTCTTAGATACTACTATTTACTTTAATCTTTATCATCCAAATCTCATAATTCAATTTTAATTTCAATTGCAAAGAATTATCATTATTATAAGATATTATGGTATCATTATTATACTGTTAATTCTTTGTTTTCATCTATCTTACCAGATGGCACCCAAGAGAGCGACACCTCCTACTGTTAAGGAGGAAGTGATGCCTCCTACTGTTAAGGAGGAAGTGATGCCTCCTACTGTTAAGGAGGAAGAGATACCACCTGCGGGAAGTTCCAGTCACCCAGCACCTATCGCGGCTGTATCTCAGACGGGGAGTTCCAGTCACCCAGCACCCATAGCGGAGCTTGATAACATAAACGCTGTTTATGCGCAGTATTTGAGGGACTGGTATCAGCCCCGTTTTGGAAATCCTCAAGATTGATACTATAATGTTTCATATACTTATATATTATGCATTTTGTGTTACTGTGATACTCTGATACTTATATATTATGTATTTTGTGATGCTGTTTATGCCCATTTTGTGTGACTGTGATACTTTTATAACTGTGATACTTTTATTGTCTGTCTATAATATTTGTGTTCCATCGAAGGGGTCGGCGAACCCATAGAATTCAACGAAGGGTTGCTCCGGGTCTATTTTTAATTACAAATTTATAAATTAGAGGAATAATAGTTTGGAACAATTCAGTTTTTTTTTTAATTTTTTTGTAAATTTAGCGATGTATTTAGCGACGTTTAGCGACGTTTTTATAAGTCGCTAAACAAGTCGCTAATTAGCGACGTGTAAATAGCCGTCGCTAACAACGTCGCTAAACGTCGCTAAATATGTCACTGTACGTCGCAAATTCCTGACATGGCAGTACTGCCAGGTCATTAAAGACGTCGCTGTTACGTCGCTATAAAAGTCGCTAATGAGCGACGTTTAGCGACTTTAATAAACGTCGCTATTTCGTGACGCCGCGTCGCTAAACGTCGCTACATTTAGCGACTCAATAAAGTCGCTAAAAAACGTCGGCATAGCGACGTTTTTCCGTTCAGCGACTTGGTTTTTTCCGACTGCGTTAAAACGTCGCTAATTACGTCGCTAAACGAGTTTAGCGACGTTTTATTGTCATTTGGCGACGTTTTTTGGCGTCGCTAATTTGACTTTTTTTGGTAGTGTGTGAATGCCAATAGCCTGCTCCGGTAGTAGCTCCTGGCTGGTCCAATTACCCTAAACACACAATATAATACAGCAATCTAGCATCAGACACTAAAACAATACATACACAATTTACGACACTGCTCTTAGGTACTGACGCAAGGGTCACGGTTGGTTGACTTCATAGTCGCGTGCGCACGTAGCTAAGGTGCACACGTGTCCTGTCCTCAGTTACCGTGTCTCTCGCGATAATAAGTTACCGAAGTTATAGGTTACCAACTATTTATGTTTTGTACGAATACATGTCCTGATTTCCCATGTTGAATGTACTTGGTTAATGTCTAGATTTTATTGGTGAAATACAAGTCTTAACAACAAGTCATGTTATTAGGGTATTTATTAATTTATTTATTTCTAACTAACCTAATCAAATACATACAAACACATATAAGATTTCCTTTTAAATAGTTCGTATCCACGTAACGACACGACACGACGACACAACTCCACGCAACTATACGACGATACGAAGAAGAATAGAGGAAGTACTGTGTTTACCTAGGCGTGGCTGGACGGGGGGTCCGTCTCGTCGAAGTGCACGCTCGCCGGCGGTCGACGGAGCTCCGGCGCCGGTGGACAACAGCAGCAGCGGCAGCAACTGCAGCAGTTGCAACAGCGGCAGCAGCGGCGGCAGCGGCGGTTTGGCGGTAGGGGAAGGTGGTCAGGGTCGTGGGGAAGGGGGGTATTGGTCGGACTGGCGGTGGTGGCTGGCGGTGCTGGAGGTGATGGAGGTTAGGAGCAGTCGGGCGGCTGGGGGAAGTCGGCTAAGGGTCGGGTTTGATGAGGAGGTTGATGATGGTGACGGGATGGTGGCCAGGCGGAGGTGCAAGCAGCCTTGGAGGGTGGTCCAGCGACAGCGGCTTGAGGTGGTGATGGTGGCTTGAGGTGGTGGTGGTCGATGTCCGGTCGGGAAGGGCAGGGGTGCTCGGGTTAGATGTAGGAGTTCGGCTAGGGTTTATTTGTTGGTGGTGATGAATTTGATTTTTAGGGTTTCAAGTTAGAGAATACGTGTATTTATATGGGAGGGGGATTTATGGGCTGACCTTGCGACTTAGGCCAGCCAGGGCTCTTTGAGGTGGGGGCTGGTCCACATGAAAGGGTGTACATGGGCTTGGTTAGGTCTTATTTTGGGTGAACTTGGCCTCCAATTAATTGAATTACAAACAAATGCACCTGGCGTTCTTTTGTAAATTAAGAACACATGGAATTAAGATTGGGTGGAACACGAGAGTCATGGGCGTAGCAGGATCAGAATAGTTTAATACCCTAATTTGGGTTATATGGAATTGGGTTGTGTTTGTGCCTCAAATTCAAATAGGAATGGCCAATTATGAGAATTTGGGTTTTATTGGAATAATACATGAACATTTGTGACGCCTGTTGCGTAGCTAAAATGAAGCATAATACTGAGTATCTAAAAGTTACACAAGTGTCAGATGGGTAGTCTGGCATGTCTAGGAAATGTGTATTTAATTAGTTCGATAGTAACTACTAGTGTAGCGCTCCAAACGTTGAAGCAACGGTAATGTGCATTAAGACACATAATTGTTGTACATTAATCCTAATTGTATCCAAATTAATCCTAGTCTCTCAATTTAAATTAAATTAAATTCTAAATTGGTTGAGGGGATTTACAATCTACCCTCCTTAGAGTATTTCGTCCTCGAAATTAAAACATATGTATGGTAAGAACTCCTGACTGAAATTAAAATGCTACTACATACCTATGCCTTCGAAGAGATGGGGATAACGCTGTCGAATATCCTCCTCACGTTCCCAGGTCGACTCGCCTGGTGCATGATGTCTCCTTGCGACACGAACTAGGGGGATAGTCTGACCTCGCAATACCTTCTCGCTCATGTCCAGAATCTCTACAGGCTCTTCTTGGTATGATAAACTCGGGCCGACTGTGATCTCTGAATGGTCAAGTACAATACCTTCTGCTATTTGTCAAGAAGCTGCGTCTGCCGGTATTTGCTTCCGAGAGGCCCAGTGACAAATCCGAAAAGGACTAAAATTTTGAGCATATACAGGTGTGTGGGTACATCAGGCAGTTCATTGACGAGAACGTGTACAACCACGTTGCCAGTATTGAGCACGCGAGGATACTATGGGATAAGCTGAAATCTTTGTATGCGAAGAAGACCAGAGTAAATAAATTATTCCTGATCCGGATGATGATGGATCTGCGGTACAAAGATGGGACGTCTATTACGGATCACTATAGTGAGTTCTAGGGCATGGTTGACCAGATATCCTCGATGGGAGTCAAGTTCGACGACGAGGTTCAGGGACTATGGCTGCTGTGTACATTGCCAGACTCGTAGGAGACCGTACGAGTGTCTATGATCGCTTCTTCTCCGGAAGGCGTGGTCAGTCTGGAGTTTGCCAAGAGCGGGTTACTGAATGAAGAGATGCAGAGACGTTCTCAGGGCACTTCATCCACATGCCACTCAGAGGAGCTTGTTTCAGAGAGCCGCGAAAGGGGTAAAAGCAGGGGTCCAGGTGGTGGCAGAGACAAAAACAGGGGAAGGTCCAAGGGTCGGTACGAGGACTTGGAGTGTTACCATTGTGGCAAGAAGGGCCACATCAAGCGGAACTGTTTTGCTTGGAAGAGAGAAGAAAGACGACAATGGGAAGCAAAGTGAGAACACTACAGCAGAGGCCTCGACACATGGAGGCGACATAATTATTGTAGGTGATGAGGTAGTTATGAACCTCGCCTGCGATGACAACTCTTGGCTGGTGGACTCAGGTGCTTCAGCGCACGTATCTCACAACAGGACACTATTTGCTACATACACAATAGGCGACTGTGGAGTGTTGAAGATGGGTAATGAAGATGTGTTAAAGGCGGTTGACATTGGAGATGTGCATTTGAGGACAAAGACAGGTGCAGTTCTTGTTCTCAAAGATGTCCCCTGATATCCGTTTCAACCTGGTGTCGATTGGAAGGTTGGATGACGAGAGTTTCTTCAGTCTCTTCGGGAATAATCAGTGGAAGCTTTCCAGAGGTTCGATGGTAATTGCCAGAGGAAGCAAGAGGTCCGGACTCTACTATATGGAAGGGAGCGCACATGGGGCACAGGAGGTTAACGCAGCCACTGATGCGTCTACTGAGTTGTGGCACAGAATGCTCAGCCATATCAATAAGAAGGGGATGAGCTACTTGGTGAACAGGAAGGTGATTTCAGGGCTAAAGTCTACAAAGTTAGAGAAGTGAACACACTGTTTGGGGGGGAAAGCAAAATAGGGTGTCTTTCCAAAGTCACCCAAGTTCAAGGAAGCCGGCGTTGCTCAAGTTGGTTCACTCGGATGTCTGCGGTCCTATGAAGATAAAATCTATTGGTGGTGCTTCTTATTTTGTAACATTTATTGATGACTGTTCCAGGAAGGTTTGGGTCTATACCTTAGAGACCAAGGATCAGGTGTTGCCCACTTTCAAGGAGTTTCAGACCTCTATTGAAAGAAAGACGGACAAGAAGCTGCTATGTGTTCGGTCGGACAATGGCGACGAGTATATCGGTCCCTTTGATACTTATTGCAGAGAGCAACAGATACGGCACCAGAAGACTCCACCAAAGACACCGCAGCTCAACGGTGTAGCAGAGCGGATGAACATGACGCTAATAGAGAGGGTGCGGTATTTGCTGTCAGAAGCAAACTTGTCAGGCAGCTATTGGGGTGAGGCACTTTACACAGCTGCTTATGTTATTAATTTATCTTCTAGTGCTCCTTTGCAAGGTGATGTGCCTGACAAAGTATGGTACGACAAAGAGCCGTCATACAATCACCTGCGAGTGTTTGGTTGTAAGGCCTTCGTGCATGTACTGAAAGATGAGAGATCCAAACTTGAGCCAAAGACGAGACGGTACGTCTTTGTCGGCTACGGTCGGGACGAGTTTGGCTATAGACTCTACGATCCAGTTGGAAGAAAGCTCTATAGAAGCAGGGACGTGGTATTCGTCGAGGATCAGACCATGACCAACACTCAGGATTCCGATATGCCTTCTGAGGCTAAGGAATTGCCTGAGTTAGAGTTATTTCGCTTCGAGCAGTTTTTAGAGGACATCGCAGAGGATCCAGTTATAGGGAGCCAGTACATGGAGTTTCTCCCAACCTTGATTATCAGCCTGCTGATGGTGGTCAGGGTGACCCTCAGGAGGATGAGCATGCCGAGGAGGCAGTTCCTGGAGGGGAGGAGGTTGTAGATATACAGCCAGCACCAGTGATTCCGTTGAGTATGTGCTACTGACTTACGGGGGAGAACCCGAAAGTTTCGCAGAGGCTACGGAAGACGAACACAGGCAGGAGTGGATGGAGGCCATGCAGGAGGAGATGAGTTCTTTGGAGGCCAACTCTACTTATGATCTGATGCGGTTGCCAAAGGGCAAGAAGGCTTTGAAGAATTGATGGGTGTTCAGAGTGAAGCAGACAGATGATGCTACTCGCCCTCGATACAAAGCGAGGCTGGTAGTTAAAGGCTACAGTCAGCGAAAAGGCGTAGATTATGATGAGATCTTTTTGTCAGTCGTCAAGCAATCGTCTATACGGGTGGTGCTAGCATTGACAGCCAGTTTCGACTTGGAGGTCAAGCAAATAGACGTGACGACGACATTCCTCCACGGTGATCTTAAGGAGGTTGAGGAAGAGCTTGTATGGTCTGAAACAGGCTCCGAGGCAGTGGTACAGGAAGTTCGAGTCATTTATGGGGGAGCATGGCTATGCACGGACGACGCCGGATCATTGTGTTTTTGTGAGATACTTCGCCGATGATGATTTTATCATTTTGTTGCTTTATGTTGATGACATGCTGTTGGTGGGTCGGAATGCCACCAGGATAGCAGAGTTGAAGTGCCAATTGGGTGCGACATTCTCTATGAAGGATTTGGGCGCATCGAAGACTATTCTTGGAATGGAGATCAGCCGAGAGAGAGAGTCCAAGCTACTACACTTGTCCCAAAAGAAGTACATTCACCGAGTACCTCAGCATTTCGGGATGGACGACTCGAAGAAAGTGAGTAACCCCCTTGCGGCTCACTTTAAGTTCACTGAGGAGCAGTGTCCATCTACCGAGGACGAGAAGGAAGATATGGAGCGAGTTCCATATACCTCAGCCGTAGGAAGTCTTATGTATGCTATGGTATGTACGAGGCCAGACATTGCCCACGCAGTCGGCACAGTTAGCAGGTACACTTCCAATCCTGGAAGGGTACATTGGAGTGGGGTCAAGTGGATTCTACGATATCTTCAGGGTACTGCCGATTAAAGACTTTCATTTGGTGGTGACGAGCCGAAGCTGGTTGGATATACCGACGCTGATATGGCTGGAGATGTAGAGACGAGGTGATCGACTTTCATTTGGTGTTACCTTGTCGATGAAAAAGGCAAAATACATTGCACGGAGGCTTGCAAGGAGTTGCTGTGGATGAAGAAGCTACTGCAAAAAATTGGGCTAAAGCAGGAGCAGTATCCTTTGCTTTGCGATAGTCAGAGTGCTATTCACCTTGTGAAGAACCAGACATTTCATAGCCGGTCCAAACACATTGATACCCGGTATCATTTGATACGGGATGTGGTTGACAAGAAGGAAGCGGCGCTTGAGAAGGTTCATACAGATGACAACGGAGCAGATATGTTCACAAATGTTCTACCAAGGAAAAAGTTTGAGTACTGTAGGCGGATCGTCGAGATGACGACCCCCTCCACATAGTTGTGAAGGGGGAGATTTGTTGGAGTGGGTGGGGTTCCCAACCTATGTGAAAAATACTCCAGAGTAGGATTGAGTATTTCTACATATAATAGGAATACCTCAATTTATTTGGATTGGATATTCCTAAATATAATATGAATATCTCAATGGATTTGGATTGGATATTCCTACATATAATAGGAATATGTCAATGGATTTGGATTTGAATTGGATATTCCTATCTATAATAGGAATGCTAGTTGTGGGTTTGAGGCTATATATAGGTGTCTCCTGGCCCTAAAATATATCACTCTCTAAAAAAAAAAAATTAGCAACAAGGAGAGAAAATGAGGCAAGAGTGTCATTGCAACATTGGAGAGGAGAAAGAAAGATTGGAGGCCGTTTCGAAAAAAGAGATCAGTTTAGGATATTTCTCGTTATCTTTCTTCTTCGTGGTTATAATCTATTTTCTGTTCCAAAAGAGTTGTGGTGATCCATTTGGATCGGTGAGAAGTTTGTAAGGAGTCGGTGTATTTCTTATTCCACTAGTGGAGGCTTTTCAGGGTTGGACTCCGATCGTCCCGTGGTTTTTCCCGCAAGAGTTTTCCACGTCAAAAATTTATGTGTCTGCGATTTGTGTTTGGCATTTTTTATTTGTGCATTTTGCTCGGTTCTTTCGCAGGTACTCTCTGGTTTAGGAAACGGTTTCCGCACTTTCGTTCCCAACAAGATGGACTGGACCAATCAGAGTAAGCCATATCCCTTCTCTAAATAAGTTTTCTTCCTTTCTTGCTATACTCTAGTACTCTTAGGCCTCCTCTCTTTACTGCTACATTATTGTACTGCTTTTGAAGAAGAGCTAGGAGAAGGGATCCTATCATGGGACTAAGTTGGGCCTTCACCCGCTTCCCACCAACATGTTCGACTTCTTTTAATAGTATCCAGGAGGCGACCAACTCGACCACATCAAAATTGTTGTCGCCTTGTTCGGATCCGGGTCCGAATCCTGCGCCCACCACCCGCCCGCTTCCAAGTCGACATTCGAGTCCTTGTTGACTGTCAGGATGCCTTCAAGGGCGGGTTCGAAGCTCGGGAGATGCCGTACAATCATGTTTACCACGCGGAGTGCATCATCCTCTAGCTCTCAATGCGAAACTCGTACCCGATGTGCCGGTACAAGATGCCATTAGACGATAGGTTGGAGACGAGAACTAATTGCTGGGATGAGGATGA
Organism: Iris macrosiphon; assembly: GCA_036927795.1. NCBI lineage: Eukaryota > Viridiplantae > Streptophyta > Magnoliopsida > Asparagales > Iridaceae > Iris > Iris macrosiphon. The sequence continues at coordinate 115,296,134 of JAYESA010000013.1, forward strand.
AAGTTAGAAAAATTATGTGGGAAATACCGTGTGGATGTTGCTAGGCGACGACGGTCAGGAGGTTTGCTGGTCCTGGGTAGGTAATCTGGGCCGAATCCTATAGGTAGATGGACGAAGGGCTGATCAACCTAGGTGGGGCACTGAGGAGGGTGACATGGGCTGCAGCGGCAGGCAGAGGGAGAGGAGCGGTATGATTAAGAGGCTTTTCCGGCGACGGGCTCCATCAGGAGAGACATTGTCGTGAAGTAGGAGGAACTAGAATGGACGAGTTGTTTGTTTTTGTTGTTGTTGAATAAAAGATTGGTATAATTCAAAACTTGTAAATAGAAGGGCTCTAGGAAGAAAGTGTTCCGCAGTATAGTTTGATCAAATTCATTCCTGACAGAATAATGAAAAACGTCAAAGTTGTACATTAAACATTCCCTTAGGGGTTCCTTAGGGATCAATTCACTCACTCTGCTTGCAAGCAATTGTGTTTTTTTCACATGATTTCTCACTACTTATGTCAGCATTGAGAATTGACAAAATATCCTACTGACAACCAAAAAGCTTTCAAGGTCTATTCGCTTTTGTGAACTCCATGACCAATATCAGAGATTCGATCATTACCAGCATTGTCAGAATTATCCGACTTCTATTAGGGAACATCTTCAGCACATGCCAAGGGAACGTACTAGGGTTAACACGGGGGAATTGGGAAAAAAAATTGTATTCCTGCACATTAGATTAACCATGTCAACGCTAGTAGCGGCCTCCTGAAGTACTCTCATCTGTACAAGCAGTTGATACAACTCTACTCTTGGCATGAGACTGATCACAATGTTTTACCCAACCATACAATTCAGGAGGTAGTGGTACTTAAATGTATACTGTGAGAATTTTACACTATAACATGTCTACAACTTGGTACATCTTAAATATGATCTCCCAAATATATATATATATATATATATATATATATATATATGAACATCCTAAAGCTAAACAGTTGTTAATCTTGAGAGAATTATATGTACCATTGGAAAATTGTTTTATGTACAGGTGATACTCTTCTGCAATAAGAAGCTAGGGCGTCATGTAGTAAAATTCAGCTTCCATTCTGGAACTGTTGAATCGAACCAATCCACATTCGCCCATCAGTGTGGAATTTCAAGACATACTTTAGTATGTAAAAGATCTTTGCCTGAACAATGATTTTGCTACAGGAAGCTTCTGCATTCCAGGATAGGGGATTACTGGTATAAGTTGAAGGAATCAGCTTAGCTGGTTCCCAGAAAATGAATAATCAGCAATGTGTAGCGTACCATAACGTATACTGTTTAATGTTTCACAGTTGCAAAGCATAGACCAACTTCAGCCTGGGCCTGGAGCACTTCCAAGGCTTGCACAGTTCCTTCACGGCTCATTGGCATCTCGTTTCCCTCTCTAAGCATTTCCCTTAATCTGTATCAGCAACAAATATTAATAGCAGATGAGGGCATGTAATATGCCCCCACCTAGGAAAGATCATTCACCAACAACATAAGCTACCATGTTCCCCCCTTCTTCATAGCAGAAGATCTAAACTAATGGAATACCCAGTCATGCAAAATTAACCAGTTTGCATTGCAGAGTAAGAATAATGTAGTTTTTTTTTTTTTTGACTTCTAGAATAATGTAGTTAAGAAGATAAGAGCAAGAAGTAATTTTCCACATTAAGTATTGAAACTATTATGCCTATACGTCAAGGAACATCACATACCTTCGAACAATGGCTGTATCACCATGTCCACTAGATACTATGAACAGTGCATTGCTAGGCAATGCATTGTAGAGCTTCTGGATTCGAGCATCCATGTATCCTAGAATGTCCTTCAATTCAGAACTTATGACACTACGCTTTGCAAATTCCCTTATTGAACTTTCATTACATGTGAGCAACGAAGTAATTGCTGCAAGTCGGAATTTCAATCGCTCGGAATCTTGTGCTTGCACATTGTAGTATGAGTTCAATCCTGAAAACCGGGTCCAAATAAAGCTCACTTTTTCATTTTGTACCTGCAATGAGAAGAACAAAACTATAAATCCGAAGCAAATGTTTTGCATGAAAAACCAAATATTACTACCAACCTCCTTCATAGCTTTCAAAAGAGCCTCATCATCTGAAAAAATTGGAATCGAATTGCATGATCCATCAGAGTATCTCTTTACAATGGACATATCATCAATAAGAGAGCAAGTTTTGCCACTTCCATGTAAAGCAGAAACCAATTTGCTTCGCATGAATGACGGAGGTGAACCAAAATCTGGCCCTACAGGAGAAAAGTCGCTGTCAGGTAAGGCAAACTGAATTGTACGTAAAAGCCAACTTGAATAATAAATGGTTGAAAAAAAATCCTATAGCAATAATAAAACAGGAAAATTGTTGCATAATCATTCAGAAGAAGAAAAAAACACTATTCCATATTTTCCTGTATGAATCCTTTTCTTTCATCATGTTTTTATTGGCGACATCTCTATCACATTCTTCTTTATAGCCTCAATCCGTGATTCTATGGGTCTGTGACTTTGTACTTATCCTGACAATTCCAACTGATATTCTCACTTCCAAGCTCCTAAAATGATTGTTTATTGGTTGCACGAAGGCTACCTAGAATGAACATTTACGAAACAATGAAAGAAAACGGTAATGCGATATGCCAGTTGGTATGGAACATGGAACAATGGGGAAAGGCTGCTTCGGAGAGCTTAGTGGAACAAAGTGTTCAACTAGGAGTACATTTTCTTCATTTATAGCGGGGGTAGAGCTCTTGATTGTTGCAAATCGGGTGTGTGATGTAGTTTTCCTTCATTAATGTTGAATCATGCCTCTTTTCTAATAAAACAATCGGAAAAATAAAGAATCTATAGATAAGTTGAAAGAAATTCTAAACTCCAAATTAGCTTTATTCAATTTAAATGTATTCTAGATCAAACATCACCAATGATCTTGGTTTGGTATCTCTTAACAGTAAGACTTTGAAGACAAATCAGATTGGAACTGGAAGCAACAAAAAGAATAAAACAGTTAAGGTGAACAAACTATATTTAATTGGTCACTTTACATACAAAAGAGCGCATTTTGAAGGAGAGCTTCAATGAACAGTTGGAAGAGCTTCAGTGAAAGTTGGATAAACTTTTTACTCGGTCACTATACATTGGAAAAAAGTAACTACTAAAAGTTCTTCAATAAACAATTGGAAGTATGGGATTCTATATTAGAAACTAGTTATCCCCGTGCCTCCGGCATCATACTAGAGTGAACCGAGAAGAACAATTAGGGTCATATTCAATCCTTTCTAGTTTCCACAATGCCAGTAGACGAAGTCCTTCGTTTCAGGTCAAATTTTCGCTGCAATCACTTCGATCCACCCCCCCCCCCCTACTCATCGATAATTCGGGTTTTCAAATTACTTTTCATTGGGATATTTAATAATATCTTTATAGATATTAAAAAAAAATTAATATGTCTACTGACATACACTGTGACACGTTTTGTCGGAAAAGTCCAGTCCCTTTTAATCGTGACACGTATATGATATTCACGTGTCGTCTCTCTAGCCCACCAATATAGCCCTATCTTTTGATCTCGACTCTTCTTTACCCTCTTATCTTTCATCGCTAAAAAAAACTTTGTTTTGTTATATAAACTATTAAGAGTGACGAGGGAAAAATTATATTCCAGCAGTAATTCTTAACGCATAAACAAGAAATCCATCGTATGAGGGCTTTTTCATATCAGGAAATAACAAGAGTGTCAGCAAAATAATGAAGAGACTGACTATGATAAAAGCATGTGTCAACTGGCAACAAAAGGGCAAGATAAAAAACTAGGAAGGTTGTGCTCTCAACAAAGATGTTCAATGTCTATGACACAATGCACTACTGAGATGGTAAGATGACTCTTCCTCCTGGAACCTGGGTATATGAATCCATCATACTTGGATGAAACTGATGAGGTATCAGATGAGGAAGAAGGATAAGAAGATGAGAGAGAGAGAGAGAGAGAGAGAGAGAGAGAGAGAGAGAGGGGGGGGGGGGGGGGGGGTGTTGAGTTCCTAGATCTCGTCATTCTTTTTTCCTCTTCCAATTTGGTTTATATTTTTGTGTTTCAATATATATAAGAAGAAGAAAATATCAATCTTTAGATTACTTATAGGGTCAGTTTATATTTACCTCAAGTTAGAAAAACTGAATGAACCTTAAGCCATCACTGCATTTTTCTAAAAGCAGCAGCAGAATTAGCTTTTGACAACAGTCTCCTACATGCTTTCGAAAGTTAAAAAGCAGCTTTTAACAGCAACCTCCCACATGCTTTCAACAGCTGCCCCAAATTTGATCTGGCTTTTTAAAAATAATAATAATCAAAATAAGAAACTTCTTATGTCTCGAGGAAACCCTACAATCAAGAGGCTCATGGATTCCTATGTTTCTTGTTTTCTTGTCTTTTTATTGTTAATTGCTATCTTACCATGATGATACAGAACTGTCGTACCATTATGGCCTAGACGGAAAGGAATGGGAGGCAAGCGAAGAAGGGAAGATGATATGACTGTTAGTATAGGCCTAGCACAACACAAAAATACGTGCAAGGCACAGGTATGACAGACGAAGAAAAAGGCTCATAAGAGCTGTCTGGATAGAGAATCGGGGAACTTAGGATTAGCTCCTTCCTGGAAGAATGCATTAGCCTTTACTCCTGAATTCCTAAACTAGTTCCTTCGGAAACCAATTTGCCAACGAGTAAGTAGGAGCACTAGTTCTCCCAATCCATGCTCTCCCTTGACCTAGAAAGTTAGAAACTAGCCAAAAGAAGAAAATAACAAGGAGTTAGGATATTTTACTGAATTTGAGAAGTTATAATTCCTGGGCATGCCAAATGGATTAGTAAGAATAACACCATAACTTACTACAATTCCAGTATCTAAATGGTGCCATAATGATTAAATATGACAGATATAAGAATATGCACACAGCGCCATAAAGATCAGATACAATAGAACATGCACCATTATTGCAACAAAATAGAAGATAGATTCGTCTACAAAGTGGGTATATGGGCCTCTGATGAAGACTTGAGGGAGGTCTAAAACGTAGTGTTCCTATCAATTTACTATCATAAATCAATTAAAGAAAGTAAGTCCATAAAAGCTAGCATACAACCCAAAATTTACCATGTTGGACTTTCAAAAGTGCTAGTTCCATTGCAGCTCTTGCATCTTCAGTACTATCATGCCCATTTCCTGACACTTGAATCTGCCGGGAGAGGAATTTCCATGCTAGAACACGCAAAGCCGTCTTATATTTTGGGCCACGTGGGTTCTTGTACAAAACAGCAGTATCAATCACCAGACTATGGAATATCTTCAATGCTAAGAGGTCATTTTCTAGAGAGTGTCCAACAAGAATTGTTTCTTTGTAGACAAGTTTAAGAAACTCTTCCTGAAACAAAAATTGGAACCATTATTAGGCATGTATCTTAATGACGATATCAAACATAAAATGTCTATAAGCTAACTAATCCGCTCTAAAATAATGAAGGATATTGATGCACCTGAACATCCTTGAGTGATGTTGTCACACCTTTTAGCATCTCAAAGGTTATTCCACTATACCTACACAGCTCAGATTACTAAGTCAATGATGCAGTGCACAAGTGGAGGAATTATTAAGTAAACAACAAGCAATTAAAAAGATAGTCAATTTACAATATCAATAAGTTAAAATACACTTGAAAATATTAAAATTTAGGTTTACTACTCAAACACCATGAAGAAATGTAGGAGCACATACAGATGGTCAAAAGATACCTAAGTGCGAAACATTTTGCTATTTAGAATCAATCATTCACCATGATGGAGATATCAAGAAGGATGTTGTTTATATTACTAAAGAAGGAAGGTTGAATGAAGGAGCACTTTCAGATTCTTTGTTATCATTGGATGCTCTTGGAATTAAAAGGAAAATGTTACAAGATAACAAATAAGAGCAGCCGCCATACTTTACGGGTCCAAGTGTTGGTCATCTAAGAAACAAGTCCAAGAAAATGAGAGTACATGAAATGAGAATTTTGAGATGGATGAGTGATGATATATTAAAAGATAGAATAAGAAAAAAAAAAGTGTTATCTTTGAAAAGTTGGAGGTGACATCAATTGAGGCTACAACCAGAGAATGTTTGAGATGCTTCATACTCATACATGACATGCAACAGAGACCACATAGGTGCATAAATTAGGACTAGTACTTAAAAGGAGATGCTAGGTCTAGGGTAGACTTAAGAGAACTTAGATCAAAGCTATAGAAAACGAATGTTTTGCTAATGTGGGAGAGGAGATGGTCCTTAATGGAGTTGAATGGAAGATACTAATTCATGTACCTGACCCAAAATAGGGGGATACACACTTTGTTGGTGGTGGTGGAATTGTTACTGTAGAATGAAGGTCATTTGTTGGGGACAAAATAGACTTCCTGTGATAGCTTGCAAATCCTCAGGTGGAATCAATCATTTAAATTCAAAACTGAATTGGTAAGTTGTGTGTGGAATAAATATCCACATAAATAATTCTTCCCTATGCAATAAGCCAGCAAAGATAAGTGAATCCATGCTTTACCTAACCAATTTCCAAGAATGGTTAAATAATTGAAACAGCAATTAAATCACATGCAGCACAGATAATCAACGAAACAATCAAGAATTGACAAAATTGAGAAACACAGTAGAAAAAAGAAGAGAAGATGTAAAGGGGAGAAACAAGGTGGATTAGCAAGAAATTAAAGACAGGAGAGGAAAAAGAAAAGATATTTGCTTCTCCATGGAGCAGGGCTAAGGCCTGCAATTATTCATGATTATTCTCTGTTGTATTGTACATAATCAGCCTCGCATAAGCCTATATCCTAAACAAATAAAGAAGATTAAGAGTCCAGAAATTGGAAACCCAAGTTTCATACTGTGGTGACAATACTTGTATAGGATCAAATTAAGTTTCAAAATATTGCAAGTTAAAGCAAGGGTTAACCGAAACAAGAGGCTTTATGTATTACAAGTTGAAGCTTGGAACTAAAAGAAAACTATGGACATATATTGTGAGGATTCAAGCTTAAGTGAAGATTGAAGGAAATAAACATTTGTATGGCAAAAACTGAACCACAAATTGTTGGTTCTGAAGGAACCAGAACCAATCAACTGATCAGCCAACTACATAGTTGACTGTCTAACACATATTTGTGCACACCTGAAAGAGCCGCAACTCCCAGATAAATCAGCAGCAGTCGAAGTAGTCGACCAGTCCTCTCTCTCAAATTCATTTGCCTTACTTCAAAGAGGAAAGAGCATCCTCACACGCAGTTTTGATGTTAGGCAAATCTGCAGGTGCAGAACCAGTCAAGTGCACATGTCAATTGAGCAGTCGTCCAATCACTGGTATATTTCAAAAAGATGTCTCACTACTCAGAGAAAGATGGTGGTTTGGTCAAGGATGGTGGCTTTGGGTTTGGAGTGGAGGCTAGGGTTTGGTAAGGAGGGTTAGGTTCCAGGTCTTGGGATAGGAAGAAAGAAGACAGGGTGAGGGTGAGGGTGAGGGTTAGGGTTTGGGAATGAGGATAATGTTAAAGTTGTTTTGTAAGTAGGGAGGGAAGAGGTAGAGAGCTAGGGTCAGGACGAACCTTGCTTTGGTACCATGTCGAGGAGGAGTCTTCCTGGTATATATACAATCAATGTGGACTAAGTAGAGGATGTGGACTAAGTAGAGGTACATAAACATACAAAGTCTAACACACTCCAATTCCAACAACAAACCGATGCAAAGAACACATCAAGGCAGCTTCTTCTTTCTTCAGTGCACCAGGATTTATTGGAAATTTTGATAAGCTAAGCATTGGAGTTGATAATACAATGTAATTTTACATAAAGAAGTTTGAACTTGCTGAGGTTGATAGATAAAGCATAAATAAAATCCTTACCTTGTATTGTAGTCAAGAATATCGTTGGAAGGTTTGACAAGTTTGTCAAACACAACCTACAAAAAATTATAAAGCCACAATAAGAAAGCATATAAGACAATATAAGATAGCAAAGGAAAGAGAACATATGTCATATAAACAATAACAGACCACTCCCAACCCACTCGGGCACTTAGAAAAACTTATTGTGGATAGTAAATACAATTAGTAACAATGAATACTTCATAAGATATCCATACAATTAGTAACAATGAACACTTTGTTAGCCCAATGATTAAGTTGAGTTTATAAATATGGTTAATCGATTAAGTTTAGCATTATGATAATCGTGCAATCACTATAGTAACTTCTACTTAAACTCAGCATTGTCCAAATATGCATTAATGTTATAATATTTGCTACTGTGTATATTGCTTTGTTCGTCTAAAATATGTATTTGCAGACAAGCAGTAAGTAAGATCAGATATGAACATATGCAATGAAGAAAACATGATGAGCCAAAGACGACGTTATACAAATTTTCAGATTTGTTTAACTTTGGACCATTGCCGTCAAGAAAACAATGCGTCTTCAAGTCTGCTCAGATGTCAGAAGATTGACGTTTATCAGAGTGCTCTTGATTTTATATCTTATTTTGTATCTTCCATTTTGTTTATAGGATAAATGTACATCGGGTCGCATTGGCACTAGGAAGCTCAAATCCTTATCCTAAACCAGAAACTAGTCCACTCAAAACAGCCCAAAACCTACAAAACAATATTCTGGAAACTAGGACACAGAACTCGGCCAGAGTTATGTCCCCAGACAGAACTCGGACCGAACTCAGTTGGCCTAAACCCAGAAACCCTAAATCAACTCAGTCATCCTGAAGACCAGGCTCCAATGTTCGAATTTTTGAACATTTGGAGACAGAACTATGTCCGAACTCTGTCCACAAAAACTATAAATAGGCATTGAACCCTCCATTGTTTTTCATCTCATTCAATTATACTTTCACTTGCCTATTAAAAGCTTTATAATCTTCCTATTCCCAAGATCAACCCCCCAACCTTCTAGTGCCAAATGCGATCTCGGTTAGAAGTCTGTTCGAGTTGTAAAATCTTCGATTTCAAGTTTTCTTTTCAAGTGTTTAAAGTCGGCGTACCCTACGGATCAAAGCACGAGGTTGTAAGAAGTCGACGAGTCATGTGGATCAAAGCTCGTGTTGTAAGAAGTCGGCAAGCCTTCGAATCAAAGATTGTGGTTGTACCATATTTCACAAATAGTGGATTTAACTCCGAGCAAGAGTTCTCGAAGCTGGATTAGTCCTCCACGAGAGAAGCCAGTATACATCGCGGTGTTTGAGTTTGTGATTTCTGAATTTATTTATTGTCACTCCTCATTCCCAATATACGTATTTGGAACGTATTCCTGCTTGTTGGCATTATTATCAGGTTGGTTGGAGGCAAGACCAATTTTAGGAGAAGTTGGGTTCATCGGTCTATTATGAGGATAGGACTTGGTCATGGTTTGAACCATGGTTCAACCCAACCCTACCCATATATATAAACCAAAACCTTTTTTTCTCCCTTCATTCTTTCATTTCTTCTCTCTTTGGTTTTCCTCTCCCCTTCCATAGGCAAGGACACATTGAATGAGAAATGGAGAAACCCTCCATATTATTAGTCCATTATGCTTATTGTGTAATTCTCCACGTGTTTAGAACTTGAAATTTTTGGTTTTGATGGATGGATTAGTGTAGATCTACATTTTTAAGTTAGAGCTATTCATGGGTTTTATGAATTTTCTTGGTTTTGATCTCTAAAAACTTGTTTTCGATAACTTGTTCTATGATGTGGAGCATTTGATTTTAAGTAATTTAGAACTTTACTTTGTCAGATTTTGGCTTCGTATGAGGTTTTTTATGGAAGAAACAAACTTTGGGTTTCGGAGCTTTCCATGGCCGAAACCTGCTGTTTGGGGAAGATGAAGTGTTCATGCGGCCAGCATTCATGCGGTAGAGAGAGCATGCGGCCTGAACTCTTTGCCGCATACCTTCCAACATGCATCCATCTTGTTGGAAGCATGACTGATTATTACACATGCATTCTGGAGCTAAGTACTTGGAAAAGGCCTAACGATGGAACTCCTTGTGTTTTATTCGTTGAACGAATGAGAACTTCACTAAGTCCGAGAAGCATCCATCCGGTCGAGTGCCATGCGACAATGATCTATGCACCTCTTCTTTTGGAAGCATGACTCTGCACCGCCTTGGCACATCCTTTTATGATTTTGTCTTATCTCCCTAACACACTTTATAGTCTGTCACACTCATCACGTTAGTCACTTCTCTGACACGCATTTATTGTCCATTACTTCGACAACTTGTCCCGAAGAGTGGACTTTTGCCCTGAGCATGCGGCCTAGAGATGCATGCGGCTGACTTCTCATACGGCTGATAGTCCATGCGCCGAGTTGGTACATGCGCTTATTTGGGATTCATGCGCCTATGTTATCCTTAGTGACCTTATGCGCACACGTGGTACTTTCACTTGTGATTCAACTGTTTTATTTGAAATGTTTCTTTACTCTGTGGTTGATCTTAACAATTGCTTGTGTTATGATTCTAAGGAAGAATGGACTTAATAACCAGACCTTGTGCTAGACATAACCACGCGCTAGAATTGAGATTCATATGACCCACTGATTAGTTGGTACTTGGACTCGAATACTTGTATCTGTGCTGATACAATTCCTACGTGCTATGTGTTACATGATTAAATGTGCACTAAGGTGCGATATAACTTGCAATGTACTATGAGATAACATGTTCGGGGGGTGCATCGAGAATGCCACCTAGACTACGCGACATGTAATATTATTATATTATTTTCACCAGCACATGCATGGTATGTGGGTAAACTACCAAAGTGTGGCTAGGACTTGTTGTTTGTTGCATCACGCTCAGGTGATTCCAGTTTGAGCAATTAAGCAATAAAGTTGATTCGTACCTAGCGTGATCGTACTACGGTAGGACATATAGGAGGATTGATTATGCGACCACGCCATAAGATTCCTAATAACCATAGGGTTAATCTAGGTAACTAAAATTGGTAAAGCATTGGGAGGGACGAAATCCCAAGATCGTGCACATTAGCCACAGACAATTGTCATGACATGCAAGGCTGACCCCCATGAATATTGGTCACATCCGCACTAGTGGACGACAATATCCGAATACTTATATTGTACAATGCGTTATATGTGATTTTAGCACAGTGGCCTTGAGAGGGACCGGTGCATAGTATATAATGTTCTATGTGAATACTATGGCTCGGTTAGCCCCGCTAAACAGCTCACGATCTGAGGATTGCTTTTATGCATTTGTTCTGAGATAAATCAGACTCCACAATAGCAAGCCGTATCAGTGATTGGTTGTTATATAACTGAACTTGGTTGTGATTGTATTATTATATCAGTAGTCTAGGGACATGGACTATCATAGTGTGATGGTTCAACCTTGTCCTTGTTCGGTTGTAGGGTTGGGCTATCGTGCTAGGATAGACTATGGACCGAAACTACGACACAAAACCTATATTTATACCTATTTATTGCTTTGGATTTTATTTCTTCATTTTGTGCTTCCTTTATGATACTTGCTATTTGGGGTCTAACCCTACTGGTTTTGCATTACAAGGTTTCGAGCCATTACCAGAGGATCCAGCTTACTTCCCCCTTCCTGATGGCGCACACCAGGCGGATGTCCGCTTAAGGGCACGAGTGATTTTCTTCTTCCCTGCTCGTTATTGTACATTTTACTCTTTTGGCCGTTTAGCCACTGACACATGTTAGCCGGCAAATCTGGACATTTAGTTTCCTTTACATGATTGTAATTAATCAGACTGCAGCTGATCATGGTCATGTACTTTTGCTACTCCGCCAGCTTTCTCATTTTGTACAGCTGATTTCCAGAATGTTTTGGTAGGCGTTTGAGACGTCTTACTTCCTTGTCATATACATTCTATGTTTATTGTTTCTCGTTTGATTGATTGAGACAATAGATGTTATGTGTGACCCTAAGTGACTTGATTGTAGCATGTACTCCCTTGTCTTTCTACAGCCGTGATCGTCGTACGACGTTGTATACCTTGTATGAGGTAGCAGGCCAAGTCCGGTCCGTCTCCGTATTTCGGTACTTGGGCGTGACAAGGTTTTAGTGGTAGCCCATGCAGGTCTGTTCTTTTCAGACTTGTGGGGTGTCCTGGTCCTAGGAGTCTCAATCAAACAGGTGCCTTTGAAATCCTGAATTCGTTCTTCTCGTTACCCTGCTTGACTATCAAATCATTTGTTTCCTTGATCTTTTCCATCATTTTCTTGATGTCTCGTCCTTTTTCTTTAGGGCTTCTTTGGTTGCTGGAGCAGCAGGCCTGGCAGGTCAGGATCACCCATTGCAACATGAGGCAGCACCTGCTCTGAGTCAGATCTGGATTAAGCCGATAGTTGAGCAAGTTGACCCAGTAGAACCGGTAGTTGGACATGTGGAGCAACAGGTCCCAGAAGTTCCAGTACCCCTAGTGTGCCAGCTGTGCCTGCAGCACTTGATGCCCGGCATTGCTAGAGGTCATCGGAGGAATGATGGTTGCACAACAGCACCAGATGTTTCAGCAACATAAACATAATGTCTTACTGAATCAAGGGTTGCAAACGGCTCTAGAGAGAGGCAGAAGGAGAGATTCGGGGGTGTCAGTCAGATTTTGCCGACTTAATCTGAGGTACTTCGATGGCAAGGAGGACGTCGTCATAGCAGACGCATGGTTGCAAGACATTGAGGTTATTTTGGCGAAGCAAGGGTTCCGGCTGATGAATAAGTTGACCAGGTCCGACTGCAGCTTCAGGAACTTGCTCGTGATTGGTGGACGTTTGTAGAGGTTGGCTTGAGGCGTCATATCTCTTGGGACAGTTTCAGGACCCAGTTCAGGGCTAAGTATTTCGGAGTCGTAGCACAATATGAGCTCCAGCAGAGGTTTATCGGTCTCAAACAGGCCGGTAGAACAATAGATGCTTATGCAATAGAGTTCTGCAGATTAAGTAGGTTTGCTACGACGATGGTAACTACGGAGTCGGAAAGAACGATGAGGTTCCAGCAGGGGCTTCACCTAGAGATTTGACAGCTGGTAGAGGGGCACGACTACCAGACTTATGAGGAAGTGTTGATAGCAGCTAGAAGGCACGAGCTGACCATGCAGAGATTGTCAGCAAGGACAGGAGGTCAGAAGAGGTCTCATGTTCAGATTGAAGAAGAGGCAGCACCCCGGATGTCAGCACCATCCCCTAGCGCTCGTATGTATGACTCAGCGCCGCGTAAGGACGGCGATTTCAACAACAACAATTACAGCTCGGCAGCAATTGAGGCAACACAGCAGCAGCGTCAGGGAGCACAGACGGGTTGCACAGCACCTACTGTGGCAAGGAGGCCATACTAGATATGTGTGCAGAGCGGCGAATGGACTTTGCATAAGGTGTGGTGATCCGAGCCACAAGATTGCTAATTGCCCGATGATGCGGAGACAATAAGGGCCAACTCAGCAGTGTCCGGCACTACCAGCACTAGGGGCGGTGCAGTACAGAGGACCAGTGGTAGCAGCACGACCGGTGGCTCAGCGTCCATTATTGACGCAAGCACAGATGTTCCGACAGAGGGACCAGCAGCAGGGCCAGCAAAGGCCACAACAGCATTTCCAAGGGAGGCCGCGGCAAGGAGCGCAGCAAGGCCAAGGACATGCATTCACTTTGTCCCTGGAGGAGGCTTTGGCGTCAGGTGACGTAGTGGCAGATAAAATTTCTGTCGCATCTTTTCCTGCAATAGCATTATTTGATTCTAAGAGTTTCGCATTGATTTGTATCTGCACAATTTGCGACTTGGAGTTCGGGGCATTGCCAGAGAGATTGAATATACTCACTGGTAATGGCTCGTAGGAGTTAATAGAGTTTGTGTAACATGTCTAATTATAGTGTGCGGGCGTTCATTATCCGTCAAGTTGATCGAGTTCCCTATGGGTAACTTTGACGTTATTCTAAGCATGGACTGGTTGAGAGACGGTCATGCAACGATAGATTGACATAGGGGTAGAGTGTTATTTAGTATCCCAGGCATAGAAAATTTTGTCCTTGAAAGAGTTGTGAGAGACCGATGTGTAGACAGGGTTGCAGCGGCAGCAGCAATAGTCGAAGAGCAGTATTCCCGAGGTAGTCCAAGAATTCTCTGTCTTAATTGATGAATTTCAGGTTACCCCCAGAAGATGTGGAATTTTGTATAGAGTTGATTCCGTGGACAAGACCAATATCCTATAAAGTTCACCAGATGGCACCATCAGAGTTAGACAAACTTTATCAGCACGTAGAGGAGCTGAAGGCAAAAAAATTCATCTGAACTAGTGGATCACCTTGAGGAGCACCAATAGTATTAGTAAAGAAGAATGGATCAACGCGGTTATGTATCGACTACAGGCAGCTAAATGCAGTAACAGTTAAGAACAATACCCATTACCAAGGATTGATGACTTGTTCGACCAGTTGAGCAAAGTTAAAAAAAATCCAAAATCAATCTTCGGTCAGGGTATCATCATGTAAGGTTCGAGAAGAGGATATACCTAAGACAGCTTTTAGGTCACGATATGGGCATTACGAATTCTTAGTTATGCCATTCGGATTGACGAATGCACGATGGTGTTCATGGACTTAATGAATCGGATTTTCATGCCATACTTGGATCAGTTCGTAATGATGTTTATAGATGACATTCTTGTATATTCCAGTAGCAAAGAGGAAACATGAAAAACATCTTCGGAAGGTCTTGCAGATTCTAAGAGAGCACCAGTTGTATGCGAAGTTTAGCAAAGTGCGAGTTTTGGTTAGATCACGTGTCGTTCTTGGGGCACATCATCTTTGGAGCAGGGAGTGGTAGTGGATCCGAATAAGGTTGAGGCCGTAGAGAGTTGGCCTAGTCCCAAAAACAGTAGCAGAAGTGCATAATTTTCTGCGCTTAGCAGGATAATACAGAAAATTTGTGTCAGATTTTGTAAGAATCTCAGCACCATTAACTAGGTTGACACGCAACGAGGTTAAGTTTGATTGGTTGACGGAATGCCAGGAAGCATTCAAGGAATGAAGAAGAGATTAATTTCAGCACCAATTCTCACAGTTCCAGTAGGCTCCGAAGGATTTACAGTGTATTGCGATGCGTCTGGCAAGAGACTTGGGTGTGTATTGATGCAACAAGGAAGGATGATAGCTTATGCATCTCGGTAGCTTCGAGATCATAAGAAGAACAATCTGACTCACGACTTGGAGTTGGCAGCAGTGGTATTTGCGCTTAAACTATGTAGGCACTACTTATATGGTGATCGGGTAGAGAGATTCATGGATCACAAAAATCTGAAATATGTATTCACCCAGGACTTGAACATGAGGCAGAGGAGGTGGCTAAAATTGATAAAGGACTATGATGTAGAACTTCAGTACTATCCGAGCAAGGCTAATGTAGTAGCAGACGCCCTTAGCAGGAGAGGCAGTGCATTCGCATTGACATCACAGCGATATATCCTAGAAGATCTTCAAGAGATGGGTATCGAGATCGTACTTCCACAGGATACCGGAATCCTAGTAAGCTTGCAGATCCAGTCTACTTTGTTGGAGAGAATCAGGGCAAATCAAGCAGAGGATCCACAAATACAGAAGCTTCAGGCAGAGTGTGAGTCCGGTCTACGGAAGGAGTTGACGATTCAGGCGGATAGAACACTAAGATTTAGGAATCGTCTCAGTGTACCTAGTGGAGATATCCGACAGAAAGTTATGACCGAGGCACACAGTTCCCGGTACTCAATTCACCCAGGAGGTACCAAGATGTATCAAGATATTAAGCAACACTTTTGGTGGAATGGAATGAAGCGGGAGATGGCACAATTTCTCTCGATGTTTGGTATGTCAGCAAGTAAAGGCCGAGCAGCAAAGACCAGCAGGATTATTACAGTCACTTCCTATTCCCGAGTGGAAGTGGAAACATATCACAATAGACTTTGTGACCGGTTTACCTAGATCCCCGACTGGTCGTGATGCAGTTTAGGTGATAGTAGACCGTCTCCTTTTGGGGTAGGACAGTCCACAGAGCAGTTGGCAGATATGTACATGCGGCAAATAGTGAAGCATCACGAGGTCCCAGTAAGCATAGTTTCGGATCGAGACACCTAGTTCACTTCTCATTTCTGGAAAAGTTTGCATCAGAGTTTGGGCACTAAGTTGAGATTTAGCACAACACATCATCCTCAGACAGACGGAAACTCAGAAAGAACCATCCAGACGTTGAAAGATATGCTATGATGGACTTTGGCGGGTCTTGGAAAGATCATCTTCATCTAATCGAGTTCTCATACAATAACAGTTATCAAGCAAGCATTCAGATAGCTCCCTTTAAGGCATTATACGGAAGAAAGTGCAGGTCACCATTGGCATATTTTAAGTGTGTTGGCTAAGCAAAGACAAGTTCATCGTAGCCACCCACCTTAGCGATGATTCGCCTAAGTCGAGCAATACTCCAAGCGAGCCTCTGAAAGCCTAAGCCGGAACTCCTGAAGGGACAAGTTGGGAAATCCTTTACCTCAAACGAGTATTCTCGCTGAGCAAAGCGGGTCGGGACGTTGCACTTTTGTCGTTTGAATCGGCAGTCCGCTTGAGCGGAACGGGTCGTTACATTATACACCACTCAGAAAAAGTCTCGTCCACGAGACTTCCTGAGCGTAGGCCATTCTATCGCATTATCGAATATATCCCAAGCGTAGCAATCAGTACCACTAGATCTGATTTGAACACAATCTCCTACTCGTTCCTTACGACGTGTCGCATGTATGCTGAGTCAGTCTCATTTGCGCCTTAGCGCGTAACATATTGCTTAACGCGGGGTACGTTATAATCTATCGTGAATAACGATCTAAGGCTGAAGCAAACTTATACAAGTCGTTATACTTGTTCATATGGATATTCACTTGCACTAGCATTGAGATCAGCATATCGCGAGTCTGGATCGTGCACACATTCAAAGCGTCCTTCAAACATATGCATGTCAACCAACTTAGCGATAGCGAACTCTTAGTACTCGAGTTTCACATATCATTGAGTCTTGGATCGTGCACACGTTCAAGGAAAACAGTGGAAGTTGTCAAGAAAATCATAGAGCGGCTTCGAGTTGCACAAGATAGACATCGTCATTGGGCATATCAGCATCGTAGGCTTTAGAGTTTTGTGTCGACGACCACGTGTTCTTGCGGATTTCGCCGACCCGTGGAGTCATTAAATTTAGGGTTTGCGGGAAGCTTAGTCCGCGATACGTCGGTCCATTCGATATCCTCGAGCGGCTGGACGTTGTTGCTTATCGTCTTGCTCTTCCGCCTTCGCTACGTAAGGTACACGATGTATTTCATGTGTCTCAGTTGCGTAGGTATGTTCCGGATCCGAGTCATATCCTCGATCACTCTGAATTAGTCGTAAGTACCGACTTATCCTACGAGGAGCAACCCGTATCCATTTTGGACCTAAGGGAGAAGGTGTTCAAGAACCGGACTATTTCTCTTGTCCAGGTTGCCTAGGGTCATCTCTCTAGGGGAATCGACGTGGGAGCGCAGGGACGATATTTGATCCCGGTACCCGCATCTATTCGATTCAAAAGGTATCTTCTTTCTTACGCCTTCGTATCTCGGATTCTGTGATCATCGATCACCTATGTGTTGTGATATTGCTTTACTTCATTAGGTGTAATTGCTTGCATGTGTATATTAGCTTGTAGATTAGTATCGTACTTCTCCCGACACTAGCTATACTTATATTCAAATTCCGAGGACGAAATTTTTCTAAGGTGGGTAGAGATGTCACTACCCGTTCCTAATATACGTATTTGTAACGTATTCCTGCTTGTTGGCATAGTCAGGATGGTTGGAGGCCAGACCATTTTTTGGAGAAGTTGGGTTCATGGGTCTATTGTGAGGATAGGACTTGGTCATAATTTGAACAATGGTTCAACCCAACCCTACCCATATAAACCAAAACCTCTCTCTCTCTCTCCTCTCTCTCTCTTATTTCATTTATTTTCTCTCTTAGGTTTTCCTCTCCCCTTCCATAAGCAAGTACACCTTGCATGAGAAATGGAGAAACCCTCCATATTGTTAGTCCATTATGCTTGTTGTGTGATTCAACACATGTTTAGAACTTGAAATTTTTTGTTTTGATGGATGGATTAGTATAGATCTAAATTTTTAAGTTAGAGCTTTTCATAGATTTTATGAGTTTTCTTGATTTTGATCTCCAAAAACTTCTTGTTTTCGATAACTTGTTGTTCTATGATGTGAAGCATTTGATTTTAAGTAATTTAGATCAGATTTTGGCTTCGTATGAGGTTTTTATGGAAGAAACAAACTTTGGGTTTTAGAGCTTTCCATGGCTGAAACTTGCTGTTTAGGGAAGATGAAGTGTTCATGCGGCCAGCATTCATGTGGTGGAGAGAGCATGCGGCCTAAACTACCTTCCAGCATGCGTCCATCTTGTTAGAAGTATGACTGATTATTACACATGCGTTCTGGAACTAAGTACTTGGAAAAGACCTAACGATGGAACTCCTTGTGTTTTACTCGTTGAACGAATGAGAACTTCAATAAGTCTGAGTAGCATCCATGCGGCCGAGTGTCATGCGGCAATGAGCTATGTGCCTCTTCTTTTGGACGCATGACTCTGCACCGCCTTGGCACATCTTTTTATGATTGTCTTATCTCCCTGACACACTTTATGGCTTGTCACACCCATCACTTCAGTCACTTTTCTGACGCATTTATTATCCATCACTTCGGCACTTGTCCTTAATAGTAGACTTTTGCCCTTATCATGCGACCTAGAGACGCATGCGGCTGATAGTCCATGCGCCGAGTTGGTACAAGCGCCTATTTGGGGTTCATGTGCCTTATCTTATCCTTAGTGACCTTATGCGCACACGTGGTACTTTCACTTGGGATTCAGCTGTTTTATTTGGAATTTTTCTTTACTCTACATGGTTGATCTTGACAATTGCTTGTGTTATGACTCTAAGGAAGAATGGACTTAGTAACCAGACCTTGTGCTAGACATGATGTCACTTTCCGTTCCCAATATACGTATTTGGAACATATTCCTACTTGTTGGCATTTTTGTTTGTTTGGTTGTAGACCAAACCAATTTTTGAGAAGTTGGGTTTATGGGTTTAATATGAGGATAGGCCTTGGTCATGGTTTGAACCATGGTTCAACCCAACCCTATCCATAAATATATACCAAAACCTCTCTCTTCATTCTTCCATTTCTTTTCTCTTAGGTTTTCTCTCCCTCTCCATAGACAAGTCCACCTTACATGAGAAATAGAGAAACCCTCCATATTATTGGTCCATTTTGTTGTTGTGTGATTCTCATTATGTTTCGTACTTGAAATTTTTCGTTTTGATGGATGGATTAGCCTAGATCTAAATTTTTAGTTAGAGCTTTTATGGGTTTTGTGAGTTTTCTTGGATTTGATCTCTAAAAATCTCGTTTTCAAAAACTATTTGTTCTATCTTTAGGACATTTGATTCTTAGTGATTTAGAACTTTACTTTGTTAGATTTGGGGTTTGTACGAGATTTCTAGGGAAGAAACAAGATTTGGGTTTCGGAGTTTCCGCCATGGCCGAAACATGTTGTTGGAGAAGACGAAGTTTCCATGGGACCAACGAAATATGCGGCCTAGAGTAGCATGCTGCCTGGAGGGGCATGCGGCCTGGAGTAACATGCGGCCGACAGTCCATGCGGCGTTTGTCTCGTGCGTCAAGTTGGTACATACAGCTTAGCTATTTTATTTGGACATTTCCTTGTTCTATGTGGTTGACCTTGACAATTGGTTGTGGTTGATCCAAGGAAAGAACGGATTTAGTGACCCAACCTTGTGCTAGATATGACCATATTATAGGAATTGACTATGTCATAAATGACTAACCAGCTAGGAGTATAACATGAGCTATGTTTTCCAATACGATTAAGACTTATGTGACCCATTGATTAGTTTGTAATTTGACTCGAATACTTGTATCTGTGCTGATACAATTTTCTACGTGCTGTTACATGATCAATGTGCACTAAGGTGCGACATAACTTGCTACGTGCTATGTGATTACATGTTTCGGGTTGTGCATCGAGAATGCCCCATGTACTACGCGACATGTGATCATATATTATTTTCCCAGCACGGACATGGTATGTGGGTCAACTATCAAAGCGTGGCTAGGACTTGTTGTCTGTTGCATCACGTTCGGGTGAATCAGTTTAAGCTATTAATTGACATAGTGGATTCGTGTCTAGCGTGGACGGTACTACGGTACGACATATAGGAGGATTGATCATGTGACCACGCCATGTGAATCCCAACATAACCATAGGGTTAATCTAGACAACTAAAACTGGTAGAACATTGGGAGGGATGAAATCCCGAGATCGTGCACATTAGCCACCTCACACTATCGTTATGACGTGCAAGACTGACCTCCATAGATATGGTCACGTCAGTACTAGTGGACGGCAATATCTGAATACTTATATTATACAATGTGTTTTATGTGATCTAAGCACGCTGGCCTTACGAGGGACCAGTGCATAATATACAATGTGCTATGTGTATACTATGGCTCGGTTAGTCCCACTAAACAGCTCACGATCTGAGGATTTCTTTATGCATCTGTTCTGAGATAACTCAAACTCCACAATAGTAAGTTGTACAAGTGATTGGCCATTATAACTGGATTTGATTGTGATTGTATTATTATGTTAGCAGTCTAGGAATATGGACTATCATAGTGTGATGGTTCAACCATTGTCCTTGTTTGGTTGTAGGGTTGGACTGTTATGCTAGGATAGACATAGACCGAAGCCACGCCATAGAACCTATATTATACATATATATTGTTTGGGTTTTGTTTCTCCATTTCGTGCTTCCTTTGTGGTACTTGCTATTTGGGGTCTAACCCCACTGGTTTTGCATAGCCAGGTTTCGAGCCAGTTCCAGAAGATCCAGCTTATTTTCCCTTCCAGATGGCGTGCACCAAACGGATGGCCACTGAAGTGCACGAGTGGGTTTCTTCTTCCCTGCTCGTTATTGCACATTTTACTCTTTTGGGCGTTTAGCTACCGGCACATGTTAGCCGGCAAGTCTGGACATTTAGTTCCCGTTACATGATTGTAATTAATCAGACTGTAGCTTATCATGATCGTGTACTTTTGCTACTCTGCCAGCTTTTTCCTATTTTGCATAGCTGGTTTCTAGAATGTTTTGGCAGGACGTTTGGGACGCCTTACTTCCTTATCATATATATTATATGTTTACTACTTTTTACTTGACTGGTTGAGACAATAGATGTTCTTTGTAACATTAGGTGACTTGATTGTAGTATGCACTCCCTTGTCTATTTACAGTCGTGATCGTCGTACGATGTATAGTACCTTGTACGGGGTAGCTTCCATGTCTGTCTCCGTATTCCGGTACTGAGGCGTGACAAAATTTTAGTGGTGGCCCATGCAGGTCTGTGTTTTCAGACTTGTGGGGTATTATTGTCATAGAAGTCTCAATCAAACATATGCCTTTGAAATCCTAAATCCGTTCTTCTCGAAGTCCTGCTTGACTATCGAATCAATTTCCTTGATCATTTTCGTCATATTCTTGATGTTTCTTGTGCTTTTCTTTAGGACTTCTTCCGTTGCTGGAGCAGCAGACATGGTCGGACAGGGTTCCCCTGGGCAACAACAGGAGGTAACACCTGCTAAGAGTCAGATTCAGATAGAGCCATTAGTTGAGCAAGCTGGCACGGTGGAACCAGAAGTTGGACACGTTGAGCAAGCCGTATCAGTGATTGGCCGTTATATAACTGAACTTGGTTGTGATTGTATTATTCTGTTAGTAGTCTAGGGACATGGACTATCATAGTGTGATGGTTCAACCCTTGTCCTTATTTGGTTGTAGGGTTGGACTATCGAGATAGGATATGGACCGAAATCACGACACTGAACCTATATTTATACCTATCTATTGCTTTGGGTTTTGTTTCTCCATTTCGTGATTCATTTGTGGTACTTGCTATTTAGGGTCTAACCCCACTAGTTTTGTATGGGCAGATTTTTAGCCAGTACCAGAGGATCCAGCTTACTTCCCCCTTCCTGATAGCGCGCACCAGACGGATGGTCGTTGAAGGGCATGAGTGGATTTCTTCTTCCCTGCTCGTTATTGTACATTTTACTCTTTTGGACGTTTAGCCATCGGCAACTGTTAGCCGGCAAGTCTGGACATTTAGTTTCTTTTACATGATTGTAATTAATCATACTGCAGTTGATCATGGTCATGTACTTTTGCTACTCCGCCAGCTTTCTTATTTTGTACAGCTGGTTTTCAGAATGTTTTGGCAAGACGTTTGGGACGCCTTACTTTCTTGTCATATATTTTCTATGTTTACTGTTTCTTGTTTGATTGATCAAGACAATATGTGTTCTGTGTGACCCTAAGTGACTTGATTGTAGCATGCACCCCCTTGTCTTTCTACAGCCGTGATCACCGTATGACGTTTTATACCTTGTACGGGATAGTTGGCCATGTCTGTCTCCGTATTTCGGTACTGGGATGTGACACTTATACTCTGCGCATACTCTTTATATTCTTACTTATTTACAGCAGTTGTATACATTGGTAATTAGACTTAATTTTATTTGATAATTATTCCGCTGCACTCTATTCACCCCCTCTAGAGTTGTCATACAGGCTTTCAATTTGGCATCAAAACAAGGACTCTTGATCGGAATTACCATCCTTGAGTAGATCCATAGCAACTATTAAATCCATTAACACCTACTTTGGTGAATCCAGTCCCCAAATAGACCACCTCTTGATGGCACCGACTTCACATATTGGAAAGGCACATATGAGTATTTTTCTAAAACAACTACATTTTGATTTGTGGTTTTGTGTAGAGGCTACAAAAAGATTGATAAATCAGATGATGGTTACACGAAAGAAGGGAAGAAAGCAACTAGTCTTGATGCGACGAGAATGCATGTTCTTTACTGTGCTCTAGATAAGAATGAGTTCAATCGTATCTCCACATGCAACACATCACATGAGATCTGGAAACTGCTGGAAGCGACTCACGAGAGCTGTCAAGAAAATGAAGCCAGTGATTCCGAAGAAGAAAAATGTACCCAACATACTACAGATTTATGCCTAATGGCATTAACTAACGAGATAAAAGAAAATCTTGTATTTGAAAAAAAAAAATTATCATGAATTATATGATGCTTTCAACGATTTGTTTGAAGATTGCAAAAAGCTTAGAAGTAAGTATAAACAAGCTATAAAAGATATTCGATCTTATAAGCCTGAAAATGAAAAGCTCACTTGCCTACTAAATAAAGTTAATAAGAGAAACTTCCTCTTCTGACAACTATGTTAATATGTCCACAATGAAACTTAGCCTACATGAAGCACTTGATTGTGTCAAAATTAGTGCATATGAAAATGCTAAACTTAAGAAGGAATTAAAATCAGAAAATAAAAAATATTCTATTAGAATTGATACTCTTACTGCTAAGTATGAATGAGATATATGCTATTAATAAGAGATTGAAAATTAGATTGGGAAAACAAATTGTTCAACCAAAGACTCGGCCAAACACAAGGCATGTGACACAACCCAAGGTCACTACTAAGAAATTCTTTCAAAAGGGATCCCACACTACCAAGGTTAAACACGACCATGCATATTACTATACACAACCACGAAAGAATATTCTTATCAAATGTCGCACTTATACTACTGCTGCAAACACCAATGTTCATGCTACATGTCATTATTGTGGTTTAAAGGGTCAAATTTCATATAAATGCAAGATTAGAAAGCTAGTTGATATGAATTTATACAATTGAGTTCTCAAAGCTAACCAACGTGGATCCAAATTTAGTTGGATACCAAAATATTCGCCTAATGTTGTAGGTGGAGCTTCCTGTGTCGGGACTTAGCACCGAGGAAAGTGTTGGTGATTGCAAAGCTACAAAGGTCATCTTCTAAGCAATTGCACCAACATAAGTATGATCACTTGAGCAACTTTGGTAAAATGCTAAACGATTCTTCCTAAATGGCTATAATATAGAATCTAGCATATTTTAATCAATGTTTTGCTATTATCTCTTATTGATATCCTTTAATTGTTATTTATGTGAGATATGATAAGAATATGCTTAGTTAAATTTTTATAGTCACTGTTATCCAACATGGCTAGTTGTTTGGCTAAAATATTAGTTCACACTATTTTATTGTGTGACGCACTTATCTATGCATGCTTTATAACTTCTAGTAAACTTTATTCGTCGATAATTAGGGATTCTGGATTCCGATGTTGTATGAAGATATAAGTTGCTTAAATTTTTTTTAATCTAAGTTCTTTAAAGTTAAGATTATTTTGGATACACGGCGAAAGAGTCCTTCTGTCAAAAATGTGTAAATAGCCTTAAGCGACACGGTCTTCAGATCACCGTTAGCTGGGACCTGCCCCCTACAACTAACCCAAGATGATAAACACTTTATAGAATAATGATTTGTTAAGGTATATTTGCAATTATTTCCAGAATACAGCAAGCAAATCTGAGCCCTACTTTTTGACTTAAAGTTGGCAACTTCTAGTTGTTTATGAACTATGTCACTTAGTTTAAATTTGAGTTTGGACTTTGGTTACTTGCAATGATATGCATATTTTCTTTTCTACTACATAATTCGATGTTAGACTATGATATATAGTGTAATGTTTCCTAATTTTTTGAGATTTATTTGACTTATATCTTTAAGTTTGGATATTTGAGAGAAGATGTTTATTTGTTTCTTGTATATGACTAAATGTGAATATTTATTTATGTTTCGTTTGTATTATTGTTGCTCAATGTTTTTATAGTACTTTTATGCTATGTATTGAATATTTCTGCATCTAGTTGCTTTTATTGTTATGATATGCATGTCATTATTCTACATGATTTCTTATGTTGATATTCTAGCTACTTACTTTTCATTTACCACATGATCATATTATATGCTTCATGTTATTCACATTGTTTTCATGATATATTTTTGGTTTGCGGGGGAGCCGTAAACTAGATAGTTTGACAATGGAGAAAAAAATGTCAAATATGTGCATATTTGCCAACGTCTCATGTACTAAGGGGGAGTTTATGCACAAGTACAAGCTTCAGCCGTGTAAACATCTCCTATTACGGGAGAGCTTATTTTTTATCATGTCAACGGGGGAGAAGTTTAAGAAATAAGAATATGTATGTTTATCAATGTGGAGAAATAGTTCTAAGTAGTATACTTTTAGTGATATGTTCATATATTACATTATCTTAAACTTAACTAATTTGTCAAAATCAAAAAGAGGAAAATTAAAATTGTTAGCCCAACGATTAAGTTGAGTTTTTGAATATGGCTAATCGATTAAGTTTAGCATTATGATAATCGTGAAATCACTATAGTAACTTCTACTTAAACTCGGCATTGTCCAAATATGCATTAATATTATAATATTTGCTAGTGTGTATATTGCTTTGTTCGTCTAACATGTAATAGCAGACAAGCAATAAGCAAGATCAGATATGGACATATGAAGTGAAGAAAACATGATGAGCCAAAGACGGCTTTATACAGATTTTCAGATCCGTTTATCATTGGACCACTGCCGTCAAGAAAAGATGCGTCTTCAAGTCTACTAAGATGTCAGAAGATTGACGTTAATCAGAGTGCTCTTGATTTTATATCTTATTTTGTATCTTCTATTTTGTTTATAGGACAAATGTACATCGGGTCGCATTGGGACTAGGAAGCTCAAACCGTTATCCTAAACCAGAACCTAGTCCACTCAAAACAGCCCAAAACCTACAAAACAATATTCTGGAAACTAGGACTCAGAACTCTCTACAATATTCTGGAAACTAGGACACAGAACTCGGCCAGAGTTCTGTCCCCAACAGAACTCGGACCGAACTTTGTTGGCCTAAACCCAGAAACCCTAAATCGACTCAGTCATCCTGAAGACCAGGTTCCAATGTTCGAATTTTTGAACGTTTGAGGACAGAACTCTGTCCGAACTCTGTCCACAGAAAACCTATAAATAGGCATTGAACCCTTCATTGTTCTTTATCTCGGTTAGAAGTGTGTTCGAGTTTCGATTTCAAGTTTCCTTTTCAAATGTTTGAAGTCAACGTGCCTTTTGGATCAAAGCACGAGGTTGTAAGAAGTCGGCAAGCCTTCGGATCAAAGCTTGTGGTTGTACCTTATTTCACAAATAGTGAATTTAACTCCGAACAAGAGTTCTCGGGACAGGATTAGTCCTCCACGAGGGAAGCTAGTATACATCGCGGTGTTTGAGTTTGTAATTTCTGACTTATACTCTGCTCGTACTTTGTTTATATTCTTACTTATTTACAGCAGTTGTATATATTCTTACTTTGTTTATATTCTTACTTATTTACAGCAGTTGATTAGACTTGGTTTTATTTGATAATTATTCCGCTGCACTCTATTCACCCCTCTCTAGTGTTGCCATATAGGCCTTCACACTTCATAAGATATCCCTGTTTAGAGAGCTTCAGTTCAAACTACTCTCTTGTAGCCATCCCTTGCCTCCTTGTTCATGGAAGTTGGAACTTATTATTTATCACTTGAATTTATGTACTGAAGTCACCAGAAAGTGCAGAAACAAAATACCACATCTTATTAAAAAATTGTACATGTGACCCTATCAAAATCCTTTTACATAGATCTGCATAATAGAATCAAGTTTTACCAAATTAAGTCCTTCCATTCTGAGATCCCCATAACAATATTTTTCATGCACAGGCCTCTATGGGCCTACATTTTTAGTCATGTAGGCAAAGTTCTAACTAGAAGTAACAAAGAGTTAACCAAATGTCAAAGAAGAATAAAGAAAGCAAACACAAAATATTGCCCTAATACTACATTTTGAACTACACAAGTTTAAGACCACAAGTTCGTCAAACAAAGGAAGTCAGATAAATAACAGAGAACAACATGAATATCAAAAAACCAACAGGGAGAAGACATCAAATACAGAACCATAAATGCATTCCAAAACCAACCTTTATAATTACATAACCAACTTTTTTTTAGAAATATATAAATATTAATACTTTTATGAGGCCAAATCTTCTCCCTTCCAGTGTAGTCAAAGGCGCGCCTCAGGCGCGCCTAAGGCGCGCCTTGCTGCTAGGCGCAGGAGTAGCGCCTCAGGACACTCCAGGCGAGGCGCAATTCTTAAGGCGCACCTAAGGCGCGCCTAGGTGCGCCTAGACGCGCCTTTTCTGAGCGCCTTAGAATAGCCTAGGCGCGCCTTGAAAATCTTGTCAAAAAAATAACATGTTTAGACTTTTTTTAACTGTTGTACTGTTTTTAGACTATTTTTTGAACTGATGTACTTTTTTTTTACTGTTTTCTCTCTCACTCAATTCAAAGTGATTGCAACCTAGACATGGGGGAATTTGAAGCACACATGTTTATCAATGTAGAAATCCGATGTGAATATATATATATATATATATATATATAATTTTTGCGCCTCGCGTCGCTCGGGCGCGCGCCTTAAGTGCGCCTTGCTCCTCGGGCGATTTGGACCATTTGCGCCTCGAGTGCGCCTTGCGCCTTTGACTACCTTGCTCCCTTCATAATAGGGCAGCGACTATGGAGCATAAGAGATCCATAAAAGGATTGACAAAGTTTTTATGACCACCTTTAGATATGACTTCAACCCACCAAATTGGTGCTAGATTTCTAACCAAGGTAGCTATGAGCATGAGAGAATCATGCCATAAAATCTAGGTAGTCAGTTTGCAGGTATAGACCATTCTTTTGGACATGCAGTATGCTCATGCAACCAACACCCTCCAGACGAAGAGGTAAGATGATACATTTTTCAATAGGGAATTGCATACCCCTCTATGACACATTAAGCCAAAGCGCGAAAAGGTAAGACGCTATACATTGGAATCATATATCTTTTAATATGTTAGTTTTCTTTCTATCATCCTTCCATTAGTATATGTCCCTCTATGTTTGCTTCACAATACATAATCATCTTTTTTTTTGAAGGAAGTAATTTCATTCCAGTAGTAAGAATCAAATCTTTAGTAAATTACAGCATAATCTAGAAGTATTTTTTTGGATATAGTAGAGGATCATTGCTTCTATTGTCGGATTGGAATACATAATCTAATGCATTGAACAATTGGATTCTCTCTCATTTCCATGTCCTATAGTTCATGAATAATTTCCTACATTGTTCAACCCCTTGGATAATTTTGCTTGTTAGATACAACATCCAAATCAATAGTGCAAGAGAATAAGCTAAACAAAATAAATATCATGAACTATTGCAAGCAAGCAGTAAGTGCAAGTACTGTTCACAACTTCACCTCACGTAATAACGTAAATAGTATCCAAGAAAAAACTCCTCATCAAAAACCATTTCACTTCAATTGTAATATGTAACAAGGATTCCTTTATAAAAGGCACTGCAGGCTAACATTTTATTCTAATATTCTAGATAATTTGATAACTTATTGCAACTAACTCCTATATAAAATCCCCAAAATTTACACTATCCTCTAAGAAATAAAAATGACACTGAAGACTGTTTACATTAGAATAGAATTACTTTCATAGATGGATCTTACTAAGTTTTACATCTAAATATCACCTATACCATTCAATGTTGTTAGAATTACTCTGCAATATGCGTAAAGCAGAGATGTAAACTACATGATCTATATGGAATCATTGCTTATCTTAATATCTTTATCATAATCAGACTTTTTTCCTTACCTATTGTGAGAGCCATCAAATTTAAAGAAAGCTTCACAAGAGAGCAAGTATCTCACAACAGCTTTATTGTTCTTGCGGCGGATGTCAACCTTCTATGAGTTGGTACTAAATTCCTGCCCAAGCTGGGTATGCGAAAGAGAGGGCCTTGCCATCACATCTCAAAAGTCAGATGGTAGGTAGGATTCTCTACCTTTTTTTATCATACAAAAGTCATATACCCAAGGAACAACCAGCCAAATACCTCAAGACTATCAAAGAATCTAGAAAAATGGTACCGTGATAATTTTTCCTATAAGGAACCACATTCATCTCTATGAAACAACAAGCCAAAGAACCAAACACAATAAAATTTCCATCATCTCGAGAACTAATGTGATTGCAACCTTGGTTGTATACAGGTTAACTGAGATACCATAATTTGAATAATGGATCTGCTTTGCTTATAGTTATGTTTAAAACTTCAAGGTGCAAGGATTAGACCACGCAACAGAAGGGTTCATCCATATTAAAAAGTTCATCTCACAATTTAATTACCAACCACATTAGAAATGTAATCATATAAAACTGCACCATATTTTCTAAACTAGAGTTCTCCGTAACATAAACTACTTATGTAAAAAAATCCTGATAAACCAAATCCATGTTTGAGGAATTGAAAGACATTATATATATATATATATATATATATATTTGGAAAAAGGTAATTCCATTCAACTGAGAAACTGATACAAATATTACATCACACCTTAGGGATTAGCTCCCAAGGTCACCCTCACATCATGCTCTACATTATGGATAATGCCAATAGTGCTAGTGGAGAGACCCTCAAAAATGCAGTTATTTCTTTCCTTCCAAATATGCCACACTGCTGAAGCCAATCTGGTGCAAGCCTCTCTAAACCATCACATCCCTCTACTCCTCGTCGCCCTGAACGACTATATCACACGTCCAATGTCTCTAAAGCCCATTACTGTGCAGGTGAAGCACCCCCTCCTGTTTATTCCAAATACTTCTAGCCGCTAGACACCCAACGAACAAGTGAGGCATAGACTCTCCTGCCTGTCTACAAAGCACAAAAGCTTGGTCTCCCTCCTGAATTCCGAGGGGAGCCAATCCGTCGAGCGTCAATATCCTCCATGTCACTACCCAATTCTAGAAAATAGGGTTATTTTTTTTTTATAAATTGTGTATTGTATTTAATTAATTATATTTATATTTATTTAGTGGTTGTATTATTTTTAATTGATTATTTTAGAATTTTGGCTAGCCTGGACCCATGTCAGACCCTAGTGGACCCATGTCGGACCCAGCCCACACCCTTGTGAGGATTATTTTGGGGCTTAGAAATATTTATTATATTTTTAGTGGGTTAGTGGGAGAGATTTGGAGTTAGTTTGAGTGCTTTTGGAATCCAAAACCCAAAACCAAGTGAGAGGGGGGCGTTTTGGGCATTTGGAAATTAGTGAAACCCATTTTTAGTCATGGCCGGCCCCTACCTACCCCCATTTCCCGTGAGAACGGGCAGCAGCCCTCCCCCCCCCCTTTTGTTCTCTTCATATTTTTTCACTTCTTCTTCTTCTCCACTTCTTCTTTCTTCTTCCTTCTTCTTCCAAGTGAGTTCTTCTTCCTTTTCTTCCTTCTTTCTTCCATTCCTTCTTCTTTATGCTAACCCTAATCTTGCATTTTCCCTAACCTAGGTGTGAGAAGACTAGATTTAGTGTGGAGGCTAGAATTGGAGGCTTGGAGCTTGAGGGAGGTGATTCCAAGTAGATCGGAGACTTTGGCCTTGGAATTTCAACTCCCAAGAGGTAAAACCTAACTTTCCCCTTGCTAATAACTTTTATGTAGTGTAATTAGTGTTGTAGAACCTTCCTAAACCCCAAGCCTACCCGTGGGAGGAAGTTAAAACTAGTTTGGTTGAGTTTAGAGACTTTGACATTAGGTTTTGTGTCAATTTAGGGTGGAATCCGAATTTGGCCCAATTTTGGGTGATGTCCTAGGTTAGACGGACCTAGGTAGACGTTGTCGGGTGTCTTGAGGGTGAGTGCGTGTCTCCGTTCGGACACGGGAAGTCGTGTCGCAGAGAAACGGACGTTTCGGACGAAATTGGGGTTTTTCGTCGTCGCCGATTCCAAGTGCGTGTGTTTTCGCCACGGACCTAGAATCGACGCGGTAGCATTTTTTCTAGGATCTAGGTATTGTTTAGAACCCGTGGGTAAATTTTGGGCCGATTCCGAGTTCGTTTGGTGTGCGTTTCAGGAGGTTTTCGGAACTGCACACCGCGTGTTCGTCGAAATGACCGAACGGCCATTTCGACTTGGTTTCCTAGTTTCGGGCTTGTGCGCGCGTTGGGTTAGCATCGGGGAGTGTGTGCTAGAGTTCTCGAGTTATATTTTATATATTTTAGGGTATTTGTGAGTGTCGGGGTCGTTGGGCGTGAGTGGGACGTGTTGTTTGTGTGTTGTGTGGTGTTTGGGTATGTGTCTATATATATATATATATATATATATATTTGTATGTGTGTGTATATATATGTATATATATTTATATATATATATGTGTGTATTTCTATCTATGTGCTTGTGTATGTATATGTATATGTCTATGTGTATATATATATATGTATATGTATAAGTGTGCTTGTGTGTGTATATGTATATATATATATATATATTTGAATGTGTATGTGTATATATATATATTTGAGTGTGTGTGTGTATGTGTATATATATATATATATATATATATATATATATATATATATATATATATATATATAGCTATGTATATTTATATTTATATGTGTGTGTTGATATGTGTTTAAGTGTGTGTGTGTATTAGTGTTTGTGAGTATGTTTGTGAGTGTGCTAGATAATATATATAAGTGTGTATATATATATCTATCTAGTTGTATATATATATAGATATATGTATGTATATATATATATAGAGTATAAGTGTGCTTGTGTGTGTATATGTATATATATATATATATTTGAATGTGTATGTGTATATATATATATTTGAGTGTGTGTGTATATATATATATATAGGTGTTGATATATATATATATATATATATATATATATATATATATATATATATATATATATATGTGTGTGTTGATATGTGTTTAAGTGTGTGTGTGTGTATTAGTGTTTGTGAGTATGTTTGTGAGTGTGCTAGATAATATATATAAGTGTGTATATATATATCTATCTAGTTGTATATATATATAGATATATGTATGTATATATATATATAGAGTGATATATATATATATATATATATATATATATATATATAGTGTGTTTGTGAGATGGAGGGGGAGGCACAGCAAGCAGTGGCAGCAGCTGCTGCTGCACTGCAGCAGCAGCACAGCAGCAGCAAGAGGCACAGCAGCAGCAGTACATGCTGCAGCAGCAGCACAGCACCAAAAACAGCGAGCAGCAGCAGCATTTCAAGCCAAGGGCAGCAGCAGCAGTTCGAGCAAGCATGCAGCGAGGAGCGTGGTGAGGTTTAGGAATGTTAGAGTAATAGATAGATTAGATAGTTAGTTACCTAGATAAATAGGTTGATAGTTAAATAGATAATAAGATAGGTAGATGGATAGATAAATAGGTAAGATAGATAGTATTATAGATTAGATACTTAGATAGATAGATATATCTATCAATAGATAGATAGTTACCTAGATAGGTAGATAGATAGTTAGACGGGTAGATAGATAGCTAGATACTTAGATATATATCTATCTAAGATATAGATATCTATATACCTATAGTTATATATATATGTATAGGTAAGGTAATGGGTATATGTATATGTGTGTGGATATCTATATATATAGGTATATAGATACTTAGATATGTAAATATATGTTAGATATATATATTTTCTAGCCTAGATTAATAACTAGGTATATAATTATTAGCTAGATAGCAAGTTAGAGGGGTTTGAGAGCGGTATCTCAATACCTTGAGATATCCAAGGTATTGAGTTTCGAGCGGGGTATTTGAGCATTAGCCTAGAAAATGTTTTGGAGTGATTTTTATATGTTTATGTATATATATTTACGCGTGCTAGCATAGGTTTTAGCGGGTTTAGGCGGGGTGCGTGGCCTAGGGCGAGGTATCGGATACCGAGGGTATCCCGGTATCTCGATTAGGCGAGTTTCATAGTTTTCTAGCTTAATGAGCTCGGTTTGACCTAGAATTTCAGGGGCACCCTAGTTTGACCTAACTTTGACCATAATTGTCCCCGTTGACCGTAAAGGTCAACGTTTGACCTAGTTTTGACCTAGAGTTGACTTTTTGGACCCCGGGTTGACTTTTTGACCCGAATTTCACCGGTTTGACCCGTTCAACCTAGAATAGCCCTAGAAGCCTGTTTTTAATTATTTTATATCAGTTTAAATCCTTAGAACCCTATTTAATTCTGCTTTTCGCAATAGGTTCTTGTGACACCGGTCCGGATCTCGATCCTCATCAGTTGCTCAGGACATCAGGCGAGTACCTACCTCAGATAGTTTCAATTTCATGATAGCGTTTATATCACCTGTTCTAGAACTGTAATACTTGATTCTGACACATTGTTACACGAGCTGGTACTAGTGGATCCCGTCATGAGATGCTATCCCCCTTACCGTGTTCAGCGGGTACTCTATCACGTGTATTTCATCATGTGCTTCGGGTATTGATTCTCATGTGCTATCATGTGCTTCTTGTGCTCTCGCTTTCGTGTGCGCGAGCTATTATCATGTATGTAGCGTGTTGTGGTTGGATCCAATGGTATTAGTGGGGGAGGGGAGTAGGAGTTGGTTATGTGATCAAAGCCAAACAGTATTCATGTGTATGTCGGTTATGCAACTCACGCATAACGGAGTTATCGTAGTGTTTTTCATGTGCAACCTAAGCCGATCACATAACGAACTTGTGCTCAAGGCACTTAGCTAGTATTCATGTTTTCTCACCTGCAGTTACTTTTTCACTACTTGTATTGTTCTCCAGTTTATATTGCAGCTACTTATTGTGCTCCAGCATATATTTATTTTCTGTGCATCTTGTATACTTTTCTATTTCTCGTCATATACACCTTACCATGTATTTGGAGTTGCTTTCAGAGTTATGTACTTCACTCCAGTCCTGACTGGGCATATTTTTTTCCCAGAGGATCCTGAGGACAATTGCCCGACGTTCTACGGGCCGGGTGTTGACGAGGGTTGTGACCCCGAGACTGAGGAGGAGTGCGCCGAGGAGACGCCTATAGCGCCCTAGTTAGCTAGGTGGGTTTCCTGGATTGTTCCCAGTTGTTATTTCTGGATGATTGTACTTATTCTTTTGATGCTGTGAGATGTTGTAGCTATTATGGCCTTGGACTGTATATTTTTGGATATTGTCTTGCTCTCTTGGTTCTGTTTCTTTGTTCATATCATATCGTGCTTTATTTCTTCCCCTAGATTTTGTGATTGAGAGTTCATATATATATTGCGTGGTTGCCCTGCTTTTGGAGAGGATTATTCATATATATATATATTGCGTGGTTGCCCTCCTTTTGGAGAGGTCATGGCAGATTTTTCTGTGAGATATATAGATAGTTGGTTGACCTAGAACGGACCTTTACAGCGTTCTACCGCCGATTCTGCGGCGTAGGCTGGACGTACCCACGGCTCATGCCCGATTTTCGGGTGCGGGTCGTGACACGTTTTTGGTGGCGGCCCATGCAGGTCTAGTTTTTAGGTTTACCTGCAATAGGATATAGGATATAGGCTGAGAGAGAGTGTGCTCAATCACAACTAGGACCCTTCCTGATTTCTTCTGCTATCTTTAATTTTCCTGAATTTGTTTTCTTTTGCAATATTACTGTCATTCTTTGATGATATCGTTTCTTGCACTGTATTGACTTCTTTTGATCTGTGTTCTTCTTGATTCCATTCCAGCACTTGCTTTATTTGATTCCGGTGCTTCCCATAGCTTTGTGTCTGTATCTTTTGCTGTTAGACACCATCTTGTTGCTGAACCTTTAGCTAGACTCTGCAAGATCACGACCGGGGGTGGTATCATCCTAGTCAGTGATGTCTGCAGAGACCGGAGAGTTACCTTGGGAGGCCGGGAGTTGAGTGTGTGCCTACTCGTAATGCCACTTCCGAGCTACGATATTGTACTGGGGATGGATTGGTTGAGTATGCATTGTGCTAGTATAGATTGTCGTGGAGGCAGAGTTTTGTTTAGTCCGCCGGGTGAGCAAGAGTTTCAGTTTGCCAGAGGCGCAGCGGAGCAGAGCGAGGGAGTCTTCTGCGGAGCCCTGGTGGTAGAGCCGAGGTCGCTACATCCACTGATAGAGGAGTACATGGATGTCTTTCCGGAGGAGTTGCCAGGGTTACCTCCGGACAGAGATGTGGAGTTCTCTATAGACTTGGTGCCAGGCGCAGAGCCGATATTCCAGCACGTCTATAGAGTCAGCAACAGTGAGCTGATAGAGTTGAAGAAGCAGGTGGATGAGCTTCAGGACAAGGGATTTATCAGATCTAGTTTTTCTCCGTAGGGTGCTCCGGTACTTTTTGTGCCGAAGAAGGATGGGTCGATACGGATGTGTATCGACTACAGGGCTCTGAACAACCTCACAATCAAGAACAAGTATCCGCTGTCGCGTATTGATGATCTTTTTGACCAGTTGAGCGGAGCGAGGGTGTTTTCCAGGATTGATCTGAGGACAGGCTACCACCAGGTGAAGGTCAGGAAGGAGGATATTCCGAAGACAGTTTTTCGGACCAGATATGGACAGTATGAGTTCTCGGTGATGCCGTTTGGGTTGACTAATGCCCCGGCAGTGTTCATGAATCTGATGAACAAGGTGTTCCATCAGCATCTGGACAGGTTTGTGGTGGTGTTTATAGATGATATCTTGGTGTATTCGAAGACCCCAGAGGAGCACGAGGAGCATCTGAGGATAGTGCTGGAGACTCTCAGGAAGGAGAAGCTTTATGGAAAGCTTTCGAAGTGTGAGTTCTTCCTTGACAAGGTTGAATTCCTTGGTCATGTGGTAACTGGAGAGGGGATCTCGGTGGATCCGAGGAAGATCATGGCAGTTGAGGCATGGAGTGCTCCGAGTTCAGTAGCAGAGGTCAGGAGTTTCTTGGGACTGGCAGGTTACTACAGGAGATTTGTTCAGGATTTTTCCCGGATTGCAGAGCCGTTGTCCAGGCTGACCCGGAAGGACGTGGAGTTTGTTTGGTCAGAGGAGTGCCAGATCGCCTTTGATGAGCTGAAGAGGAGGTTGACGACAGCTCCAGTGTTGACGTTGCCATCAGGTTCTTGAGGTTTCACTATCTATAGTGATGCATCGGGGAAGGGACTGGGTTGTGTGTTGCAGCAGAATGGGAGGGTGATTGCCTATGCTTTCAGGCAATTACATCCTCATGAGAAGAACTACCCTACCCACGATTTGGAGTTGGCAGCGGTCATCTTTGCTCTGAAGTTGTGAAAACACTATTTATACGGAGAGCGTGTGGAGATCTTCACAGACCACAAGAGCTTGAAGTATGTGTTTACCCAAAAAGAGCTGAACATGAGGCAGAGGAGATGGTTGGAGTTGATGAAAGACTTCGACATATCGTTGCAGTATCATCCAGGGAAGGCGAACGTAGTTGCGGATGCGTTGAGCAGGTATCCGGTAGCTATGTGCCTGACTACAGATCGTTATCTTCTGGCAGATCTAGAGAGCTTGGGCATTGAGGTGATCGTGCCTGGAGTTGAGATGCAGATGTGGGGACTGCAGATTCAGTCAGAGTTGGTAGACCGGATCAGGGCTACACAGTTTGAGGATGAGTCCCTGAGGAGCATCAGGGCGCAGGTTAAGATGGGATTGTCAGATGACTTCACCATTGCTGATGATGGTTCCTTGCGGCACGGTACCAGGTTGTGTGTGCCGAGTGGGTCGTTGCGCGAGGAGGTTCTCCAGGAGGCGCATCGATCCCAGTATTCTATGCATCCAGGTGCCAACAAGATGTATAGAGATCTGAGAGAGCATGTATGGTGGTACGGGATGAAGCGGGAGGTAGCACGCTTCGTATCCCGATGCTTAGTGTGCCAGCAGGTGAAGGCGGAGAGGCAGAGGCCAGGAGGATTACTCCAGTCGTTACCCATTCCAGAGTGGAAATGGGAGCATGTGACCATGGATTTTGTTTCTGGACTTCCCCGTTCTCCAGGCGGGAAGGATGCGATTTGGGTCATCGTGGACAGGTTGACCAAATCGGCCCACTTTCTACCATTCAAAGTGGATACGTCTACAGAGAGGCTAGCAGAGATGTATGTGCGCCAGATAGTCAGACTGCATGGAGTTCCTGTGAGCATAGTATCAGATCGGGACAGTCGCTTTACTTCGCATTTCTGGAGGAGTTTGCAGGCTAGCTTGGGCACCCAGCTCAAGTTTAGTACTGCATATCACCCACAGACAGATGGTTAGTCAGAGAGGACCATCCAGACACTTGAGGACATGCTTCGGACTTGTGTTTTGGATTTCAGAGGCTCTTGGGAGGATCACTTGCACTTGGTAGAGTTTGCTTACAACAACAGCTACCAAGCCAGTATCGAGATGTCACCTTTCGAGGCGTTGTATGGACGGAGGTGTCGCACTCCGTTATCATGGAATGATGTAGGTGAGAGAGCTTTGCTTGGCCCGGAGATGGTGGTTGATGCAGCGGAGAAGGTCAAGCTCATTAGAGATAGACTTCGGATGGCGCAAGACAGGCAGCGGTATTGGGCCGATAGCCACCGGAGACCCTTGGAGTTCGAGGTATAGCTTAGAATCTAGATTTTGTTCTTGTGTTTGCTTGTGATTGCTTGTTTTAGACTAAGTGCTGAGACCTTGTTTGTACTAGGTTGGAGATCTGGTGTTCCTGAGGATTTCTCCGACGCGGGGCACTATTCGCTTCGGTGGAGGCGGGAAGCTTAGCCCACGTTTCGTCGGACCCTTCCGTATCCTTGAGAGGGTCGGCGCCGTGGCGTATAGGCTTGAGTTGCCGCCTACGCTGGAGGGAGTTCATGATGTGTTCCACGTGTCGCAGTTGAGACGGTACGTGGCGGATCCCAGTCACGTATTGGATCACTCAGAGATCGTGGTGGGCCCTACTCTTAGCTATCCAGAGCAGCCGATGGAGATTCTGGATCGGCGGGAGAAGGTGTTGAGGAACCAGACTATTCCCTTGGTTCGCGTCGCGTGGAGGCATCACTCTCCAGGTGAGTCGACCTGGGAGAGGGAGGATGAAATGCGCGAGCGATACCCCTATCTCTTCGAGCCCTGAGGTATGGTTCTTTTCTTGCATTCTTGTCCTAGTTTCGTCTTTTAATTTCGAGGACGAAATTATTTTAAGGAGGGTAGGCTTGTCACTACCCAATTCTAGAAAATAGGATTTTTTTTTATAAATTGTGTATTGTATTTAATTAATTATATTTATATTTATTTAGTGGTTGTATTATTTTTAATTGATTGTTTTAGGGTTTTGGTTAGCCTGGACCCATGTCAGATCCTAGTGGACCCATGTCCGACCCAGCCCACACCCTTGTGAGGATTATTTTGGGGCTTAGAAATATTTATTATATTTTTAGTGGGTTAGTAGGAGAGATTTGGAGTTAGTTTGAGTGCTTTTGGAACCCGGAACCCAAAACCAAGTGAGAGGGGCGTTTTGGGCATTTGGAAATTAGTGAAACCCATTTTTAGTCATGGTCGGCCCCTACCTACCCCCATTTCCCGTGAGAACCAGCAGCAGCAGCCCCCCCTTTTGTTCTCTTCATATTTTTTCACTTCTTCTTCTTCTCCACTTCTTCTTTCTTCTTCCTTCTTCTTCCAAGTGAGTTCTTCTTCCTTTTCTTCCTTCTTTCTTCCATTCCTTCTTCTTTATGCTAACCCTAACCTTGCATTTTTCCTAACCTAGGTGTGAGGAGCCTAGATTAAGTGTGGAGGCTAGAATTGGAGGCTTGGAGCTTGAGGGAGGTGATTCCAAGTAGATCGGAGACTTTGGCCTTGGGATTTCAACTCCCAAGAGGTAAAACCTAACTTTCCCCTTGCTAATTACTTTTATGTAGTGTAATTAGTGTTGTAGAACCTTCCTAGACCCCAAGCCTACCCGTGGGAGGAAGTTGGAACTAGTTGTAGAACCTTCCAATATTCCGCAACCTCCACAATCTCTTATGCATTAAATAATGCCCTCCCCCCCCTCCACGCGTTTTAGGGTCACGTACTGCAAGGACATAAGGGTTATTCTCTGTTCCACCCCTACATAAATCAGCCCACGACTTTCCTACTCCATGGTGGTGTACATGTTCCTACCCTTTGCGTTGCTACTCCATGGTGGTGTACATGTTCCTTCCACTTGCGTTGGCTCTCCCCTTCCGGACCCTACGTCGGTGCCTCCCTGACGACAGTCATCGAAGGAGCATCTTCCCTCGACGAACCTGCTTTATCCATCGAAGGACGCATTGTCACACCCCAATCTCCCGCAAGCTCAATAGTCCCTGCCTAACGTGAATCACCACGTTGCAACTCTCCCGCAGGACAATCGTTCTCATCGGGACGTAATGCCGTACGAGCCTGGAGTTGCGCTCGTACAAGGCGATGTTGACCAACACCAAAGTTATCATCGAAACGACCAAGTTGCAACGAAAGTCAAGTATTGTGTACCAAGCACACATCAGAGTAATACGCAGCGAAGCACTCGATAGGGTCCAAATGAAATGCCACGAAGGCGATGCCACGAAGGCGATGAAATACTCTTGCTCTTTCTCTAGCCCACAAAGGTACTTACCGTTCATACATCATGTCCCGTATATCCAAGCAATGCCACTACACCTGCGTACCTGAAATAATATCCACAAACGTGGGTCAGTACACAGCCGTACTGGTGAGCGAGGTAACCCACTCGTCTAAGCCGACACTAAGTAAAATAGTGAATGCAAAAAGTTATATGGTGATCTTTCTAGTTGAATCCTATATTCATTTCATGGCATAGGGATGACATGTTAAGAAAAACTGTAAAGCAGTTTAAGCATGCAAGCATTCAACTCAATCCAATCGACAAGCAATATATAACCAACTCGAAAGGAACTAGCATGCAACCCGTCCTACTCAAGCCTAAGCAACACGATAACATATCGAACCATTCCCAAGCCTCAAATATCCATCCTCAACCAAAGTTTACAATCCAATCTCAAAGTGCACACTCATGCCGAGGCAAGGTGGTCGCGCCTACTCGAAACACAAACCAACCAAAGTAAAGCAAACCAACTCTTATCTATATGAAGTCACTGGCCAAGCCATAAAGGACATTGATCGGACTAATCAATAGGTAGTCCTACCCGATCCAGGGATGGGCAGCTACTCCCTCCTGGTGGTATCGGACTACCGGCACCGCGCCCAAGACGCGATACCCATGTCTCCTCCATGGCCGAACGGTCCCGGTGCCCCGGAGTCCATCCCGTAAGAGGAAACGAAACCCTGTGCAACACAGGTTGTCCGTGACATGCAGACACCAAGTAGGTATGACGAGAGGATCGAACGTTCTCGTCCCACCAAGCGATCCTAGACTCGTTCAACCAAATATCCAACCGAAATATCCAACCAAAAAATCCATAACCATTCTTCCAACATATTACCCAAGGCACCAAATCTCAAGTTATCCCATAGGCACAATGTCGCTTCTCAACACAGTGTTTCAAATTGGGTGCAACACCCTAACTCAGAACAATCCCGTGGCACAATGCCGCAACAGTGGCACAATGCCCCAACAGTGGCACAATACCCTCGCCGATGAAGTTGTTCGGTTTCGAACCACAACTGCTCGCTTTGCAAGACAAAGCGACCAAGTGATACTCGTGCACGGGTGCACGCTCGCTCGCCCAAATTTCCGATATTCCCAATGCCTCAATGTATCATTCCAACTGTCCAAGCATAATCCCAATTATTCAACCAACTGCCTCGAGTGTATAATCCAACTCTAGTTCCAACTATCCATACGCGCAAATCAATTCAAGCCACAATCCTATCCAAGCAAACGACGTACACTCTATGCACGCCTCAGTGTAGTGATTCCCAAGTTCTAGTCCAAGTGTTCAAGCCTTTACGTGTTTTCCATATTATTAGGCATGAAGGAGTAGAGGAGAAGGGAAAGAGCCCACTCACAATGTTTGATCCCGTTAAGCATCATGTCCTGCCGATACGACCAATCCCTTGAACCCGTGGTCCGATGCAAAGCGCGATCTACTCAACTGGTATGACCGTGCGAGCAAGCCGTGCTCTCCAAATCATGCGACCGATCGGACTAAGGAATACGGCATTATCGCTCCCATCCAGCTATCTCAGTACTGTTCTGAACGAACACCTGATTCCCATCGAACTCCGCTAGCCATCTGCACATGAAACCAACTCAATCAATACTTCTTCCCAAAAATCCAACAATTCAAATGTAACCAGCATTTGTTTTATTCAATCCGACTCAGCGTAACGCACCGTGCAGTTGCGGGACGTTACATAATATACCACTTAGAAATCAGGTTCGTCCACGAACCGTGCTGTTACTCATCCCTATCACATGCCGCTTGTCCAATTCCATATATCTGCTCTATGCAACTCTCATATTCACGATCCTGACTCAGCATCTCGCTCTGCTGAATGCTCGTACAAATTTTCGAATTCCCACATCCTCCTTGCAGCTCAATACGAATTCCTCGTATCACTTAGTTTTGGATCATACACATATTTAAGGCGTCCCTAAAATACATGCATTTCAGCCAAGCTTTGCGATAGCAAATTTGAACAAGTTACAAGGGTATCTTTATGTCCGAGGCATTATTTTTGCTTTACTCCCAATTGAACCAATCCTGATTTCCACTCCAACATATTCGTTTGAGCACTAGTCTCAAATATGATGATTTTCCACCGACTCAATCGGTTCGTGTTCCAACTCAATCCATCCAACTATTTTTGAATCCAAACTGACACCATCTCCAAATATTATCTCGTGCACCGAACGATCATCTCAACTGATACTACCCCAACTAGGCGACTTACCCAAATATCAAACTTTGCTTAGATCAGCTCAGTCCAACACCTTTTCCTGCCATCTCAATACCTCACTAGGTGAACATCTATATTGAGGTTCGTGTGATCCACGAAGATCTTGCCGCCACGCCAAAGGGATAGTGTCGCCACGATTTCAACGTGGACACACTCGCCACAATTCCTAGGTTGCGCATGGAATAGTTCTTCGCGCTGCTTCTACTGCCTCGAAGAACGGATGTCACCTTTGCCTTCTGAACGAGCACGCTTCCCAGACTAAGTTTCGATGCATCTTGTAAATCTGAGGCAAATCTGTCCCTTCCAGTATTGGCAAAGATTTGATCTGAACAAGCCGCTGCTTTAACTTCATGAGCTAGCTTCACAGTCGTCAATTCATATGAATGTTATTCCCTTCCAGGGCACGACGAGTCAGAGTCAGAGGCGATGCCATCTACAAATCCACCATCGCTCCGATCATCCGGCTGCATCTTCAGCTGAAGACTATCCCAAGGGTCTCTCAAATCCAACACTCAGACAATAAGCCAATCTCCAACACACAGTACTCACATCTTCTCTCGACGCATTCTCAAATGCGCCGCCGCAAGGGTCGTTCTATGGGTCTACAATATTCATCTCCGATTTGGCGGTCAAGTCGCTAGGGTCAGCTGTCCCGAAGCTACGCTCGATAATTGTAAGTCATCACGATGGACAGTTACTACGAACCATGCTATATCTCATCTGTAAATCCGAGCCATAATCCAACCATTCCATCC
Source organism: Iris macrosiphon (assembly GCA_036927795.1). Classification (NCBI taxonomy): domain Eukaryota; kingdom Viridiplantae; phylum Streptophyta; class Magnoliopsida; order Asparagales; family Iridaceae; genus Iris; species Iris macrosiphon. The sequence continues at coordinate 115,338,869 of JAYESA010000013.1, forward strand.
GAACGAACTTCCGAATCCGAGCACTTCATGCACTACCTCTTACAATGATCTGTCAACCAATGCCGCTTAACCACCTAGAGTCTTGCTATCTATCCGAGCCACAGTTCGAGAACTGCGCTCGTTGAAACTGTCTTCCATCAATCCGTCGTTCTGCCCTGAATCCATCAAATTTCCGAATTGCCATGTTCGTCTACTCGCACTACCAATTGCAATGATTCTCGAAACTCGAGACTTGCTTAAATTCTTATCCGTTTGCCGCATCCCAAAATGCACGTCCAACTTACTCGAGCAGCACAGTGATTTGCTCAATTGTTGCTCCCACATTTAGCTATCTTTAAAAGTCTGTCCGCCACAATCTTTGCCTTCAGTTGATGCCACAATCCGTCCACGTCTTCCGGAGAATCCGTCTACCATTGTTGCACCATTTTTCATTCTTTCCAACTCAACCGACGTGCACCAACCAACTTGTATTTCTGTTGCCCGAGTCCGTTCAGGCAATTCCCATTGATGTCTAACCAAAATATTCCAATGCCTTGCTTACTATGTGGTATCCCATATACCACTCTGAATCAAGTCGCTACTCGCATTACGATTTCTTGTACTGATCCAAGATCCGTTCGAACCATCCCTTATGCGTGATCCTGCCATTCCCAACTCAAGTCTGACACAAAACTCAGGCAATGCCTGAATTATCCAACTCTTTCCATCAATCTTCGCGATGCAACTCGTGTCATATCCCGTTCTCAATACTTCCAACTATTCTCACCGTCTGATACTTTCGCAACACGAGCAACTCGTGCAACGATCGTCTTCCAAGTAGTCCAACCCAATACCCAATTGTTCCTCACATTTGTTGTACGAGCAACTCGTGCAAACTTATCCTGATATTCCCGAGCCAAACTTAAACATGCTCAACCGATGCGCCACACAAGCAACTCGTGCAACGCTCTCTGTGATACACCCAGCCAAAATTCAAACTCCGTCCGACAATTTCGCTACACGAGCAACTCGTGCAACGATCCATTCTCATCGAATGCTTCTACTCACAACATGCCGCATAACCAATCTCGTATGCCAACCAACTGATCCATTGATGAAATCAGAACTCCCTGAACGACAAGCCAAGCCAACCTAACGACAGCTCTCAACTTGTTGCACAAATACAACGCCACCCAACTTGCCGCACGAATGCAACAACGCCTAACGAGTTTAAGCGATCTAACGAAAACCAACAAAAGCAACGCAACGAAGCACAACATGCAGCCACAACCAGCAATTTATAGACTTATTGCATGAAACATCCAATGCGGCACTGAGTAGAGTCAAGAGCTAGACGACACGCGGAAGCTATTTAGAGTTTGTGATGAAGCGAAGGACCAAGTCCGAGAAAATGAACCAGGCGCTCTAATACCAATTTGTCACGTCCCAATCTCCCGCAAGCTCAATAGTCCCTGCCGAACGTGAATCACCACGTTGCAGCTCTCCCGCAGGACAATCGTTCTTATCGGGATGTGTTGTCGTACGAGCCTGGAGTTGCGCTCGTACAAGGCGATGTTGACCAATACCAAAGTTATCATCGAAACGACCAAGTTGCAACGAAAGTCAAGTATTGTGTACCAAGCACACATCAGAGTAATACGCAGCGAAGCTCTCGATAGGGTCCAAATGAAATGCCACGAAGGCGATGCCACGAAGGCGATAAAATACTCTTGCTCTTTCTCTAGCCCATAAAGGTACTTACCGTTCATACATCATGTTCCGTATATCCAAGCAGCGCCACTACACCTGCGTACCTGAAATAATATCAACAAACGTGGGTCAGTACACAGCCGTACTGGTGAGCGGGATAACCCACTCGTCTAAGCCGACACTAAGTAAAATAGTGAATGCAAACAGTTATATGGTGATCTTTCTAGTTGAATCCTAGATTCATTTCATGGCATAGGGATGACATGTTAAGGAAAACTGTAAGGCAGTTTAAGCATGCAAGCATTCAACTCAATCCAATCGACAAGCAATATATAACCAACTCGAAGGGAACTAGCATGCAACCCGTCCTACTCAAGCCCAAGCAACACGATAACATATCGAACCATTCCCAAGCCTCAAATATCCATCATCAACCAAAGTTTACAATCCAATCTCAAAGTGCACTCTTGCCGAGGCAAGGTGTAACACCCCGTTCCGCTCAAGCGGACTGCCGTCTCAATCGGCAATCGTGTAGCTGTCCCGACCCGCTTTGCCTCGATCAAGAAGCAAAGGATATCCAGACTTGTCCCTACAGGAATCCGGCTTGGACTTTCAGAGGCTCGCTCAGACGTATCGCTCTACCGAGGCGAATCATCGCTAAGGTGGGTGGCTACGGTGAACTTGTCTTTGCTTAGCCAGCACACATAAAACCTGGAATCATATATGCTAGTCGCTAGGTGAATCACCCCCTGCATGCTAATAAATCCAACGCACCTAGCTAAGGGAATAATCCCAACTCATATTGCTTGCTAGAACATGGAAATGAAATACTGCTTATACTCAGACCCTCGCATGCTAATTTCCTTAACGGTTTCAACTCTCGGCTTACCTTCGGGTCCGAGCAACGTGCCTGTTCATGTTCCTTAGAAACGCATGCTTGTCTGCTTGAATGTTACCGTGTTTTCATCCAAACCCCGGGAGACTACTACGTAGTCGTTCCGTGCCTGAATGAACCCGCAAGTATTCGGGACCGTTAGGTCACCAAGACAGTTCTCGATCCAGGGGACTGTATCATGCCAAGTAAAAGAATCATGTTCCTGTGGCAAGACTCATTCAGGTATTTGGATCTCCCTGCAAGTCTCCCTCGTGTGCGGGCTTACAGCAGCCCAGGAGACTGTGCATATCCAATAGCTAAATGAATCTCGTGTGCTCGTGTGTAAATTATCAATCGTGTTCGATCATGGACAACTTGTGCACAAGGATATAAGTTCTGCGGACGGTGCTGGGGCACTGGCACCGATCCGATCCGGGCAGACTTCGTGTTTATAGTCAATCGTGTGCGGACTGGGTAACTTGCAACGCATCGTGTTTTATGAGCTCCTCGTGTTTTCTCGTTGCATGTTATTCACGTCCTTGACTAGTCCATTATGGCATCAGCCAGTGATCATCGTGTGTATATGCTTGCAATGCCTCGTGTGATTATCGTGTGAATATGGCTTGCAATGCATCGTGTGTTTATCGTGTGTATTTAACCTGTTGCGTGCTTGCCTGTGAAACAAAAGATAACAAATCATCCTCGCTTAGCGGCTATCCGCGTGCGAGTCATTGCATAGCATCAATGAATAACTTAACACCTGAACGATCATGTTATAAGAACCCTCCTGTCTGCATATGCTATGCCTCCTGAATGTTTATACTTACCGTGCTTGAATTAATCATGTTTGCCTTGGACAGGGAAGGAAATGGTAAGTTGGTAAGTCTCGCCGTGTTTCCTCAAACATCGCACGGCGCACTGCCCGACACGTTAAGCTATTCAATGTTTGCATGAAACTGATCCTAAGGCAACTAGAAAGACAACTTAATAGTTGTGCACAGAACCTGTATTACGTGTTTGGATTTGTCGAGCGGGCGAGTAGCTTCTCCACCAGTGCATTCAATGTACTGATAATCCACCAGTTTGTATGCAGGGTGCGGGAGAACCTCGTGCGGTGCGGACGCCTCCTTCGTGCGTGCTAAGGCCAGGAGTTCCCTCTGAAGCCTTGCAACGGTGCGTCCGGGACTGAAGCGCTTATACAAGACATAAGTTGTGAACATCGCCTGACCATCGCCTGTACATTCATTCCACAGTTGTAGCCACTTGGCACGCTTTTACTGTTTCAGAGAGAGAGGCTTGAGCGACTTGTAATCTCGGCTATACGCCGCCTGTAATACATGTTTCATATCAATAAGAGATTACTTTACTTGTTTCAATGCTTCCGCTATATTGTCGACTCAGTGAACCTGTTACCGATCGCTATGCGTTCCTAAACTCCGCCGCACTCGGACAATCTGTGCGACTCTGTGGCTTAGAACTCTTGCCGCCAGCCAACGAACCATGGCCTTGCACGGACGTGGATCACGCTCGTGCGGCATCACGTCCGGATGGGTTAAGCGATCGTTTCGCGGGAGCGCTGGCGAGGGTGATTCCCGACTAGCGGGAACGGCCGATTTGCCTGCGGGAGATCGGGGCGTGACACAAGGTGGCCGCGCCTACTCGAAACACAAACCAACCAAAGTAAAGCAAACCAACTCTTATCTATATGAAGTCACTGGCCAAGCCATAAAGGATATTGATCGGACTAATCAATAGGCAGTCCTACCCGATCCAGGGCTGGGCAGCTACTCCCTCCTGGTGGTATCGGACTACCGGCACCGCGCCCAAGACGCGATACCCATGTCTCCTCCATGGCCGAACGGTCCCGGTGCCCCGGAGTCCATCCCGTTCGAGGAAACGAAACCCTGTGCAACACAGGTTGTCCGTGACATGCAGACACCAAGTAGGTATGACGAGAGAATCGAACGTTCTCGCCCCACCAAGCGATCCTAGACTCGTTCAACCAAATATCCAACCGAAATATCCAACCAAAGAATCCATAACCATTCTTCCAACATATTGCCCAAGGCACCAAATCTCAAGTTATCCCATAGGCACAATGCCGCTTCTCAACACAGTGTTTCAAATTGGGTGCAACACCCCAACTCAGAATAATTCCGTGGCACAATGCCGCAACAGTGGCACAATGCCCCAACAGTGGCACAATACCCTCGCCGATGAAGTTGTTCGGTTTCGAACCACAACTGCTCGCTTTGCAAGACAAAGCGACCAAATGATACTCGTGTACGGGTGCACGCTCGCTCGCCCAAATTTTCGATATTCCCAATGCCTCAATGTATCATTCCAACTGTCCAAGCATAATCCCAATTATTCAACCAACTGCCTCGAGTGTATAATCCAACTCTAGTTCCAACTATCCATACGCACAAATCAATTCAAGCCACAATCCTATCCAAGCAAACGACGTACACTCTATGCACGCCTCAGTGTAGTGATTCCCAAGTTCCAGTCCAAGTGTTCAAGCCTTTACGTGTTTTCCATATTATTAGGCATGAAGGAGTAGAGGAGAAGGGAAAGAGCCCACTCACAATGTTTGATCCCGTTAAGCATCATGTCCTGCCGATACGGCCAATCCCTTGAACCCGTGGTCCGATGCAAAGTGCGATCTACTCAACTGGTATGACCGTGCGAGCAGGCCGTGCTCTCCAAATCATCCGACCGATCGGACTAAGGAAGACGGCATTATCGCTCCCATCCAGCTATCTCAGTACTATTCTGAACGAACACCTTATTCCCATCGAACTCCGCTAGCCATCTGCACATGAAACCAACTCAATCAATACTTCTTCCCAAAAATTCAACAATTCAAATGTAACCAGCATTTGTTTTATTCAATCCGACTCAGCGTAACGCACCGTGCGGTTGCGGGGCGTTACACGCATGCCCTGGGACCCGTGGACTCGAACCCCCGCCACTCGGTTGGAAAGCCTCCCAGCACCCCCCGTCCTTGCCAGATCCATTGTGGCCCTCCGCCCTTGCATGGACGGCCCTCCCCCTCCCCTGACAGTCGACGTCCCCCTTCTATCCCTCACACCACCGTCCACGTAGCCTGTGGTCATTCCCATTCCCGTTCTCCCCACGCCTCCTCTCCCCCCAAGACTTTATCCTCCTCTCTATCGTAGTCTATCCCCCATCCTCATCTCGAACCCCATGCCCGCTCTCCATAGGTGCTATACTACCTGCAGTCGTCGAAGAACCTGGATACTATGTGGAGCCGCGACGGAGTCCTAATTCGCCTCCGCTTGGAGCCATGGCGGAGTCCCAATACACCTTCGCTGCTTCTCTCAATCGTCATTTTTTTATATATGTATGCTTGTGGTATCATAATTTTCCTTTTACATGTTTATACATATATATATATATACATATATATATATATATATATATATATTCTTTCTCTTAATGGCAGCCTTAGTTTTCTTCAGTTTTCTTCAGCTTGTGCACAAATCGGAATTGAGGATTGCCTCTGACCCCCATCCATATCCCGGTGTCAACAACCTCTCTATAACCCTCCAGTAAGTGTCAGGAATTACAGTAGCGAAAAGGACGCGCCTTTGCCAACCCGGCTCCACCAGTCTGACTTTGATAGGACAGTGATCACTCGTGCCCGCCGCCAGCCCCTTCATAAAAAGATGTAAAAATTTATTAAAGCACTCTATTTTCAAGTGCCTTATCTAGCTGACACGTCACACGCTTCTGGACCGCCTTGTTGTTCCACGTCCAGATATGACCCCCTCTCTCTAGCATCTGCAGCCTTATCCAAAACATGCAGTTTTGAAGTCATGTAATATAGAGTCTGGAACCCTTCTCCCCCCCAACTTTCTCATGTCCATACAGTAAAGCATTAAAATCACTCATAAATAGAAGTGGAAGTCTGAGTTGTACCTCAGCCATGGTATTGATGTGGATAATCTCTCTCCAGAGTTCTTTCCGCCGCCTTCTGTCATTATGACCGTAGACAGCTCCTAACACGAACTTCATCCCACCTGTGTTCGTCATAATAATAGCGATAACCTGCTCCGAAACATGCACTACATTTTCGTCCCAAGTCGCCTTCTCCCAACGGACCCAAACCTGGGCCATATAGAACAGATTCAGGTTGTGCACTTGACTCCATCCAGACGGGGTATGCCTGTCCAGAATACGCGTCGTCTTGATCTTCGTCTCCAGCAGGATACACACCGAGCACCGCTCCCTCTTGATAACCTCACAGATTTTCTTCATCTCACTACGAACAAGTCCCACGAACATTAAATGCAATCAGAGACATTAAATAGAAAGATAGTCCCCTGATACGTCTCTAAAGTCAGCAGCTGGGGTCGGTACCTGCTCTTCCTGGGAGTGCTCCATTACGTCCTCATCGGCAACATCCCCTTGGAGGCCCACCAAAAGGAGTCTTCCCTATTTCGAGTTAACCAAAGCAATGTCATCACCTTGTGAATCGGGCTGAACAGGTAGCTCTTCGGATCTCCTTCCCTCATCGCAACTTCCCTCATCGCAACTGCTTGCCGCTAATATTGCACACCATGCCTCCCTCGCATCACCTCCTTGCCTCCCTTCCATCATGTGGAGGTCATCCTTCTCGTACTGACGCCTGTAGACGCCCCTCCACTTGCCTAGAATAGGCAGACTAGCATGGGCAACATCTCTACTGGCCATTGTTGTCGCCATCATCCTTCTCTTTGCTCTTGTAGCAGCCGTAACCCTTCCCGCACACACTCCTCTCTATATCCCCTACTCCAATCCCAGGTAGAACTAGAGAGAGTTTCATACTCCCACTTTCCCCCCTCCTTGGGGGCAGTCAGACCTGACCCCTCATGCGACTCCAGTGGCACCCCCTACCTGCCAGCCCAGGCTCCTCTCCGTCCATCGCATCCCTCGTCTCCATCGGGTCTTGCACGGGCAAGCTATCCTCAGTCTCATCAGCTTCAGTCACCACCTTGCATTGTTAAGATAGGTGACCAAAACATGTACACTTATGGCATAGAGGGGGAACCCATTCATAATTCACAACCTGCGTACATACCTCTCCAGACGGAACGTCGTACTCCACCACCCACGACAGCGTCTTACCGGCCTCTATCTCTACGAAAACCATTGCATACAATATCCTCGATCTAGAGTTCGTCGTCTCATCTCCTTTGATCGGTTTGCCAATCAGACTCGTCAGTTCCATCAACATAGACGTGCCCCAAAACGCATTAGGAAATCCCGAGAAACGAATCCATACTGGTACAGAATGAAGGATGTCCCGCTCACATGCAGCACCGGGTTGCCATTCTTTAAGTATAATAAGACGTCTATCTAATGTCCAAGGACCCCCATGCAATATCCGCTCCACGTCTTCTTTCATGTCGAACCTAACCAGGAAGAATCCATCCTCCCGCGCCAGGAACTCCATACTTCCTTTAGGTCGCCACACCCGCGCAGCAAATGTTCGGATTTGCCAGTAGAAGGGTTTGTCCCTAGAATATATAGAATCACAATGTTTCTTCAATATTCCGCAACCTCTGCAATCTCTTCTGCATTAAATAATGCCCTCCCCCCCTCCACGCGTTTTGGGGTCACGTAATGCAAGGCACGAGGGTTTTTCTCCGTTCCACCCCTACATAAATTAGCCCACGACTTTCCTACTCCATGGTGGTATACATGTTCCTTCCCCTTGCGTTAGCTCTCCCCTTCCGGCCCACACGTCAGTGCCTCCCTGACGAAGTCATCGAAGGAGCATATCCCCTCGACGAACCGGCTTTATCCATCGAAGGACGCATGCCCTGGGACCCCTGGACTCGAACCCCTGTCACTCGGTTGGAAAGCCTCCCAGCACCTCCCGTCCTTGCCAGATCCACTGGAGCCCTCCGCCCCTGCATGGACGGCCTTCCCCCTCCCCTGACAGTCGACGTCCCCCTCCTATCCCTCGCACCACCGTCCAAGTAGCCCATGGTCATTCTCATTCCCGTTCTCCCCACGCCTCCTCTCCCCCCAGCCTTCTCTCCCCCAGACTTCATCCTCCTCTCTATCGTAGTCCATCCCCCATCCTCATCTCGAGCCCCATGCCCGCTCTCCATAGGTGCTATACTACCTGCGGCAGTCGAAGAACCTGGATCCCACGTGGAGCCGCAGCGGAGTCCTAATTCGCCTCCACTGCTTCTCTCAATCGTCATTTTTTTATATATGTATGCTTGTGGTATCATAATTTCCTTTTACAAGTTATATATATATATATATATATATATATATATATATATATATATATATATATATATATACACACACACACATTCCATTTAACAAGTGAAATTATAGCTCATCGTTATTCCTTTCTTTCAAGGAAGATGATTTCCCCTGATTGGAGTGCAAAATGATGTGCAATCAAACAAAGCCTTACATCATTAATCCCACACCTTAGTGCAATGCTCCTCCACCATTGAAATAGTTTGGGGAGATAGAAAGCTTTGATTATCTCTATTAATCTTAAGCTTCATCTTGTTCCAAGATGGAGACTGTTATCCGGACTCTCCACTTTAAGGAGAAGTACCCGTGTCGACCCGATAGGACATGGGTATGGGTATGGAATCAAAATCCGATCCTCCATGGTGACAATCGGGAGACCGATAGTGAAGTTGATAGTTTATTTTAATGTGGCAGTGAAGTAGATAGTTTATTTTAAAATGGTAGACTGGTAGTAAAGTAGTAGGGGAGCTGAAGGGACAATCCCTTAGGGACTTATTCAACTAGTTTAGTAAAGTTTACTACTAGTTTATAATTACATCATGTCTTTTTATGAAATCTTAGTCATATCCCCGTACCAGTATCCAAAATTTGGATCATTTTTAGTCGAGTCCGTGTGTCCTTCAATTATGAATTTGAAGGACCCGACTTTTGGATATGTACATGTACTCGACACCCGTACCCGAGTCCAGGTAACATAGGATTGAGATATAGGGAGACATTAGCTTCTTTTAACTTATGAGATAGATCACCTACTGAAATGACATGCTGCAAGCATTGGCATGTAGAAAAATAAACCAATCCAGTACAGGACCATTCTGGTAGTGAAACAGGTTATCAATGTCTGAGATAGCAAGAGGACTCTGTTGTTAACCACGGTACCATTAATGAATCCAGTTGCCTCTTTGGGACAGAAGATCTTATCTTCTAATTCCCATGGCCGGCAAGAGTGGCACTTCCTTTTCATAAATATGGCAAGATAATGAAAGCCATTCTACACACATTTTCCCTTACACCTTCTTGCCCTCCAACATTAAAAAAAATTATGGTACAGATCATTTATATATAGTTAGACTAAAAAATAGTTATGAACTTGATGTAATCAAGTTAGAGAACAGGTGAGCACTAGTAACTCATCAAAGTAACGACACTTTAAGAGAAGAGTAAGACATTAAAACACAAGATGAATCATTTTGATATTCAATTTCAAAATAATTTACTAAAAAGAAAAGTAGGTTGATCAAGATCCTTACCTCTCCTGCAACATCAACTAATGTCGCCCTTGTAAGTTCAAACCCTTCTGCTGTCAGACACTGGTAACAAAAACAGCTCATAGATATGAGAATTTAAAAATAAAATAGAGACTCATTACTCCAGCAATTGTTTAAGGACGCACCTATTTTTTTGAACTCAGATTATTTAGCCACAAGAAAATGCCATTCAAAACTAAAAATTTGTACGTGCGTATCTAATAACTAAAAGCAAGATGGGAATCAATATATCACAGGTTGCTAGTATCAAAAATGTATATTCAAATTTATCAATTCTAGAAAAACAATAGGTTCATATTTCAAACACATCGTGTATGATATCCTACCAAAAAGTCTAGAACATTTTTTGTGTAATGTAGGTGTTATCAGGTAGCGTGATCACTATGATTTAAGATCCAACTCCAGGGATAGTTGGAAATGCCTGACCTTTATGCTTATAATTTAGAACCCATGTTGCCGACACAATAGCACTGGCAGTCTATGCTTAACTGTTAAGGTTTGTGCAGATATGAAGCTAATAATCTATAAATCACAGATACGTTTACACAAACCATAAATATAAATAGAGAAACACTGTGCCCATGCAAAAGTGCGGAATTAAATAGAAACAGAAAGGGAAAAACAAACGCCAAGGAGAAAAACAGAAAAAGGAAAAAAAAAAAAGGGGGGGGGGGAGATAAAAAGAAACAAACATGGAAGAAAAAACAAAAAACAAAAGAAAAGGGAAAGGGAAAGGGAAAACTAACCCTAATTCCATCCTACCCCCCCCCCCCCCCCCTCCTTTATACATCACAGCTCACAATCTCTCTCTCTCTCCTCATAACCTCTTTTCCTCTGTATCCTCCTCTTCTTCTTCCTTCCTCTTCTTCACTTCTTCCTCCTCAACTTGGGACCAGAGGCTCGCTCGCCTCACAGCAAGTGGCCTGCCTATCGTGGTCAGCGACCCTGCTACATCACACGAGGTAGCCCTGTCTATTGCAGGGCGAGTGTAGATGAGTTTTTACTTTCCTCTTTATGTTATTTCACTTTTCCTTTTATGTTTTTCCTTTAGTAGATGTCAACTAATTTTTATCTCCTATATATTTCTTATAAGCCTACACCCCTAATGAATGAATCCAATATTTTTTTCAGTATAGTCTGTACGTCTGCATATCCTAAATTTTAGCTCTTATTTCAACAAAAGCTTCTAACTTGTATCTTTTTTGTGGTTGCATTATACTGATAACAAATATATTTGGATATGCAGATAGTTGTTCCAATAAGTTAAGAATATTTATATTTTCTGGTTGCCTGGGTTTTATGGCAGACCCTCTCACACTCGTAGCTAACTTGGCACAAAAGTATAGGGCTGATGTCCAGCCGACAACGGTCATAAAAATCGTCACTTATTTTATGGAGATCTCATATGCTTTACCACAATATGCAAGGGAGAAGGCTTGGATGATAATTATGATGGATTTTTTTTGCCAGTGCTGTATAGAAAAGTCGCCTAACTTTCATCCTAGAAATAGGAAATGTGGATACAATCTTTCTATCACTTTGCACCACGCTGCAATGTTGTTGTTGTAGTACCAAAAGAGTAATTCGGGGTTAGTACCAATTGGAAACTCATTTACTAGAGCAAGAAGCTAGCATCCTTCCCTATGGTTGAATTTAGGAAGCAAACCCCAAATTCAAGTGAAACATAATTCTTTTCGCAAGCAAGAACCAAGATGGACTGTACTGTGACACAAGAAATATGTGTTTTGTTTCTTAAGTTATTTCAACAATTTGTACCTCATCCTCATATTCTTTCCCTTCAAACCGATAACCTAAATCAACATTTTGGTAAGGAAAAGGAAGAATTTAATTTAGGAAGTAAGGGCATCGAGTTCAGGTTTGTTAGGGAAAAGAAATAAATAAAACCAAAAAAGTAACATACTCATGTTTTGGTAAACATTTAGCTTTGGATTAAGTCTTACAAGAAAACAAAGTCATAAATGCACACAAATTAAGAAAATAAAAGGAGCTTTGGTTAACGTTTCACATAATAGAAAGCTTTGGTTAAGGTTTCACATAATAGAAAGCTTTGGTTAACGTTTCACATAATAGAATTATTGCTTGAAAAGGAACAAAGGGAGACGTAAAAGAAAAGAAGAAGAAAAGGAAAAGGAAAAGGAAAAGGTAACAACTATATTTATGATTCAAGAAGTTAGGACTTCAATCAGAGAAGAAACTATGAAGGTGAGTAGCATTGTCATAAGTGAACTGCCTATGTTCACGTAAAGAAACAATTTTCTAGAGGACTCACCAGACCAACATTTCCAAAAAGCACGAGCATACAGATTCGTAATGTTCGTTGGGAGATTCCACTATACCATTTTCATTCGGACAAGCCACTAACACCTATATTCTTTGCCTTGAATCACGAAGGAATGACAGATGAATGTCATAGGAAGGAATATTATAATTTAAGTGAACAACGAGCAAATAACTAGAAGTAAGGTTTGCACTACCAATATCTGAATTCGTTTCAGACCCTTCTTATGAGTATCAATATCGGCGGTTTCAACAGTTTCCATGACTTTGGATCGGAATTCTGGAGTTCTTTGTATTGAAAAGCCCAAAAATAATAACATATTATTAAAAAAAAACTAGAAAAACTATTTTGTACATAGGCATAATATTATGTATTGTTTTTTTTTTGTTTCCAGTTAGTTTTGGATGGAAGAACATTCAACATTGTTGAATTGTTCACTCACAATAGATGATATTGTTTATTTTACTTGCTTTCAGACAAAGTATCCCCACAATAAATAGTTTTGAATGGAACAAAATTAAGATGGGTTAATGTTGTGATGTAATAGCTATAAAGTTATACAAATGATAATGCTTCCACTGTGTCCATTAGAAATTTATCATCACAATGTAGCATGTGGATATTAGAGATGACTGAATCATAATGTCAAAGCTGTCTTTTGTCGTACATCACTCTTTTTCTTTTAATTTTTCTTTGTTGAAATAACCAGAAAAGAGAAGCAATTGTTGTATTGTCCGATATCGGTAGCAGTCACTATTGGATTGGGACATGCAGAAACGATATGATATATCAGTTTCAGTCGATAGTAGAAACCTTGATTTAGACACGTGCAACGTAAACCAATAGATGCTCGGGTAAGATGGAAAGATAAGATACTTAGGTAGGCCTATACGAACACTGATGAAGTTTTAAAGAAGGAAATGGTTTTTGTTAGTGCTACAGAGTATATGACCCTTCATAGAGCAGAATAAGAATTAAAGAAGGAAAGGATTCAGACACTCAACCCAAAAAAATTTGGTATAAAGTCTGTTGTTGTAGATTGATTTTATTTTTAAATACTAAAAATGATAATATTTTGAGGAATTCTACTTCATGTTTGAAAATGTGAAAAAATGTTCATAGCATACAATATTATTTTAGAAAGTTCCGAAGGTTCATTGTTAAAATGCACATATTCTGAAGGTTAAAGGTTGAAACATATGAACCGCCTTTAACTACCAAATAAAAATAACATTTCAGATTCAGATAATTTATAGGCTCATTCACACCTCAGCACTTAATACTAATTTTAGAAATGTAGCCTTAACGATCTATTTGGACATTGTCAAAACCTAAGTGTCTAATTAAGCACTGCAATGGCCAGGTATAGTAGTTGATTCAGTGATTTGCCTACATTTCTGCTCTTAATTTATTGCTTATGAGGTGGTTTCGGGTGTGGGTGTGGTTTGTTCCTGTAATTTCCACGCCCACATGTATATAAAGATATATAATCCCACAATATGGAAATTCAAGATCTCGCCCGGTGCCCACACAGTCACTCACATAAATATATAGCAACAAAGCTACAATCACTTTGCATAATTTTGTCTACTCATTTGACGAGCATCTAAACCAAAGACATTAAACGCAAGGTAGGAAAGTAAAAAAAAAAAATTGGCATGCAGAAGACAAGGTCCCAAACTTGTCAATGATGGTAAACAAAAACAACAGAAGGTAAAGTAAAAAAAGACCAACAAGTCTTTGAAAGGTGAGTGGCTAAAACCTAGTCTAATTTCATAGTATGATTGAAGAACAAAAGGTTACAAACGAGAGAATAAAACACAGGTAACATAGTAGCACTAAAGCTTGAACAAGAAACAGACTCCTAGGTGTGCATGACCATTAGTGGTCACTTTGACATGCATTATCTGAAATTACACGTTTACAAGAAAGTGCTATATATTTATGACCGTAAGCCGTGTCTAATACAGCTTATTTCCCAATTACCCAATATGTGTGGTAGTTCGATGAGCTTGAACCATTCCGTCTCATATGCCGTCTACTCTTAGTGCGCTAAGCTTTTTCTCACAGCGGTGACCAACAAAGCATTATTGAAAGAAAACAATCAGGAGTTTCAAAACTATTCTTGGTACCTATCAAAACAGCAAATTTGAAATGGTTTTATTCGCAGAAATTACATTTCTACGCATAACTTAGTTCCTCGTATCCAAGACATTCAGAACAAATCTTAGTATCTATCAAAAAAGTAAAAGGGAAATGTTTTTCTGAATTAATTTTAACACAAAATGCTCACATTTATGGGTGTAACTGTGTTAGCTTATTTCCCCTGTACCCAAGATTTTTCAAACTAATATTGGCACCAAAATGGAATGTCCTTTTCCTCTATATGGCACTTACAATTTATAATGAGGCCAGTCCTTTCTTAAAGTGTTTCAGTATTTATAGATGCAAGAGCATCATCTTTCTCTCTCATTTTTACTTCTTAGTCTACAAGATTCCTGACATTACAAACCATCATAACCTTTCTTATTGCGTTATACAACCTCCTTCAGTTAGTACATTTTTTCTTTTTTTTTGAGATGCCCGACGATACGCACAGGACTTTGTGCATGATGTATTGCATGTCATTTAGGTCCACTGCCCCATTTCAGTTACTACCCTGTTAATTGGTGCTTCTGTGGGTACCCAATGGACATGTCTAGACTAAAAGAATTTTTCCTTGTTCTATTCACTTCAAGCCACCTCTATGTCACGGACTTAGTGTTTTTACTACACCACGATCCGTGCGGCGCACAAACTTCCTCCTCGAAGATCCGTACAAGCCTTCCCTCAAACGCTTAGCTAGATCGCTAAGACAAATATGAGAAAATGTGGAGCAAAAGAGAGATTGGAATATTAAAATATTCATTATACTATAGAGAGTTTACAACTTTTTGGGTGGTGAGGAGCAAATGAAACCCGCCCCCCGCCCCCCTATTTATAGTGCCTCTAAGGCTTATAAGAAGCTTCTTGAATGGGAATATTCCAGGAATTATTCTAGGGGATATTCCAGAAATTATTTTAGGTCCTAGGAATATTCCATGCATAATTCTATCTACCAAAATATTTAAAATATTTACAAATATGCCTTTAGAGCATTTATTCAACCACAGTTGGGGCCCAAAGAAATATGCATTACATTCTCCCCCACCTATTTCGTCGACGCCATCGTTGACGTGTCACCACACGTCATTCCTTCTTGTTCTTTCTCGTGCGTCCCTTTCCAGGCTTGCCCATCTACTCCTTAAGATCGAAAGCAAACTGGTTTACCGCATCACCTTTTTTTCATGGTTCGTATCCTCCTTGGCACAGAAAGAGGCTCGAACCGACTATCAGGTCGCCGATCCATCTCGTCTCGTGGGCGCACATAGTCCTTCATACCTCCATGCATGCGAGTCCTATTACGATGATGTCGACCCGAACGTCCACCACGATCCTTGAACGACTCCTTGCATAAGCCACTCTGCTTTCGTATTGTCGCATCTGCCTCCTCGCAGTCCACGACATGCCTCTCCTGAACTTGGTCCAGCTTGGTAGCACTATCCACCTTCCTCCGCGGAAGTGACTCATCAGGACACTCCTCTGCAACACCCTCGGTCTCGCTTGGAAGATCTTCCTTCTCAAAGTCCTCCTTCTCGAGCACCGCTAAGTAGGTCATCTCCCTTTTACTACCCTCCTTGAGCTGAATGACAGAGACAACTTTTCCTTTTGATGACTCACCTCGTGCAACACTCACTATGCACAAAGATCTCTCCTCCATAAAGCTGACGACTCCCAAGTGTGGCATCGGAACCGCCTTCGTCGTGATTAGAAAATCCATGCCAAGTATCATCTTGAAGTCGTCTAATGATGTAGCGATGAAATTAGCAACATCCGACCAATGTTCCACCTCTACGCGAACTCCTTTGGTTATCCCCTGCACGGGACGAGCAACTAAGTTGACCGCCTTCATCCTGCTTGAATCTTCTTCCAACGCTAAACCCAAGCGACGAACCTCCGCGTCCGAGATGAAGTTATAAGTGGCGCTCGTATCAACCAACGCCTTATGTGCTCATGTCATTGATCCTCACGTCAACGTACATGAGCTCCCTACTCAGAGTCTTCGACACAACGGACTTGGCCTTAACGGCGTTGAGTAAGCGCAACGCTCCCATGTGCGCTCCCACTTCGTACTCCTCGTCCTCCACCTCCTCGTTTCGAACGACATTGACATGTTTGCTCTTGTTCTGGCAATCCCGAACATAGTGATTTTGTTCACATACGAAGCACGAAACTATCCGCTCGGATATGGCCTTTTCACGCTTCTTTCCCTCGGACGGACCATCCTTATGAGAGCTCTCATTCTCTCCCCCACCATTCTCCTTGGTGGTCTTTAGCTTGGCCTTGGACATATCACTCCGCCGATACTCCATTAGCTTCTTAGCCGCTGAGACGGTCGTGTTCAAGTCTTGGACACGCTGCCTCTGCAACTCTTGTGCCGCCCATGGTTGTAGACCGTCGAGGACGAAGAATAAGCGATCCTCCTCGTTCATGCTAGATATCGCGAGCATCAAGTGTGTGAACTCCGCAACGTACTCTTTGACTGTCCCCGTGTGCTTGAGTTGCCGCAAGCTCCGCCTCGCCGCAAACTCCACACTCTCCGGGTAGAACTGAGACTCGATCTCCTTCTAGAGATCCTCCTAAGTCTCAATCGAGCATAAACCCTTCTCTATTTACATGCACCTACGACGCCACTACAGCATAGCATCATCGTAAAATATACTGAAGCATCGATGTGCAACGCCTTGAAGTATCGATCCACGTTCCACAAGAAGTTCTCCAATTCTTTGGCATCTCATACCCCACCGAAGGATTTTAGCTCGGGGATCTTTCTTCTCAGTGCCTCCCTACACGAAGGTACACGTTCGCAATGGCTTTCTCCAAATTGGCAACTTTGGTCTTGAGTTCTCCGCAACTCTCAACCACGGTCGTTAGCTCCTCGTAGCCTTGGACCTTCCCGTTCAAGTCATCAATCTCCGCACGATGTACCTTTAGCTCCTCCACAAATGCGGATCGGATCTCTTGGATTTGCTCCCGAAATATTGCCATGGACGAAGCGACGTCACTCTCCAGCCCATCGTAGAACTCCGCTAGTCTCGTGTTGCTTTGCTCCACGAAGCCCATGCGCATCCCTATATCCATCGAACCCATCTCCAAGATCTCGAGGCGTTCCGCAAGATCGACAAGGGTACGCTCAGTCGTAGGCTCCTTGCTCTTGCCCCTCTTGTTGGTCTTGGTGTTCCTCTCCTTACGCGACGCAGGTCTCTCCTGGACGCTCTCGGATGTCGACATGGCACCAACCAACCTTCGCTCTGATACCACTTGTCACGGACTTAGTGTTTTTACTACACCTCAACCCGTGCGACGCACGAACTTCCTCCTTGAAGATCCGTACAAGCCTTCCCCCAAACGCTTAGCTAGATCGCTAAGGCAAATATGAGAAAAAGTGGAGCAAAAGAGAGATTGGAATATTAGAATATTTATTATACTAGAGAGAGTTTACAACTTTTTTGGTGGTGAGGAGCAAATGAACCTCCCCCTTATTTATAGTGCCTCTAAGGCTTACAAGAAGATTCTTGAATGGAAATATTCCAAAAATTATTCTAGGGGATATTCCAGAAATTATTCTAGGTCCTAGGAATATTCCATGCATAATTCTAGCTACCAAAATATTCACAAATATTTACAAATATGCCTTTAGAGCATTTATTCTGGAGCCCAAAGAAATGTGTGTTACATCTAGCTTCCTGCCATCCATTCTTATATCATCTTATAAATTCTTTTGCATGCATCATCAACATTGTCATGTCAGCTACGTCATTTCTGGACATGCTTCTTGATTGACCAACAATCTGATAAATCTATCTAGCAGGTTACATAGCCTTTATACAAATTGACTTTCAGTCTCAAACATATTCCAGTGCCACATTGTATTCAAGAAGCACTTCTCCACTTCAACTACCCCCATCAATTTCAAACTCAAAACATATTCTAGGCTATGTTGCATAGACAACAAGGTTAGCAGTATTAGTATCAGTATCAGCATCAAATTGGTACCAGACACTTATGTGAGTATCGGTATCAGTAGTTCGGCGGTTTCGGAGTTCTTGGTTTCAGAAAGCCAAAAAATAATAAGAAATTATTTTAAAACTAGAAAAGCACTTGATACATTTAAGCATAATCTTATGTCTTATTTGCCGTTCTCTATATTGTTCTTTGTTTGTTTTAAAAAGAATAATATTGAACACTGTCGAATCGTTTGCAATAAGTTTGTCTGTAGCAAATATTGTTGTTTATTTTATTTACTTTTCGACAAACTAACTTCAAAATACGGTAATTGTTACAATGTGTCAGTAAGATTGTAGCATGCAAATCACTTCATCGAAATTGTTTTTCTTGTACTTCTTTCCTTTTCTTTAAATTTCATTATTGTTGCATTGACCAGGAAAAGAGAGCCCTTTCATATCAACCACCAATATAGATGGGGGTCACTATTGGATCGGACATGCAAAAACGGCCAATATGTATCTGTATCGACAATACTGTGAACCCTGATAAACACAATTATAAGATGATATGACAAGCTGAAACGGAAACTGCACTTGGCTGTTTCTAGTGCACCTTTTAGTGTTTGTATGTCTAGTCTGCGTCATTTGTTGTCATGTCTGATACCCCTGTACGACATGGATACCACACAAACACGTTAGCCATATGAAGTGTCCATACTTCCTAGATCATAGGTTTTCCCTCATACTTTTAAACAATTGAAACCTAAGAATGAAAACTAAAACCTTAGGTGTCTATCAGCCATCAATATGAACTACTATTCATTTCTTCTTGTAGTTGTGCTAAAGTTAGATTATGTATACATTTATTTTAATCCTCTAGAATATATAGTTTCTCTCCACATTTCAACCATAAAAAGTAACATTTTTTTTTAGCCTTGTAGCTCTTGCTAAAAATAATATATTGACAGGTTCTTTTCCACTTCAACATACAAATTCATATAGTAATTTAGAAAATATCTAAAACCAAATCATCTTCATACTATGGAGTTAATTCAACAGTTCCGACAAACAATCTACGAATGAATAGTGGTTCTTGAACAAAGCTCAGGTAATGACGAGCTTGTAATTGCCAAGTTCTCTTTATGAAGCTAGACCTAAACGTACTTAACCAATGCTAACCATCCCAATAACAACAGCATTGTCATTATTCCACATTTTTGGGGTCTGCTACACAGATCTTCCATTCATCTATGTTAAGGGTCATCTTTGGCAAGCACCATCATATTCTAATTAGCAGTCCCAATAGGTCTATCTCTAGTTATAACAACTCCCTTAACTAAGATTCTATCACTCCTACTAAATGATGAGATCCTCTCACAATCTCAATAGACAAAGCACAATAATGAAAATTTTCATTTGAGAAGTCAATCTAAATTACATAATAGGTATATCTAAACAGCTTGTATATGAATCAAACTGCTGAGTTTGAGACTATGGTACAAGTTTAGTAGCTCCCTGTCTAAGTTTAGTAGCTCCCTGTCTAGTGACCAATGGAACTTACAGAAGCTGGACAATCAAGTCACTAATTTGCATAGACATATAAGCCATTCTGTATGATGATGTCAGCCTATAAAGGAAATTCCTAATAGAAATAAGTTATCAGATTTGGTAGTGTGTCTTGTCTATATATAAACCTTTCTGTGCATACTCCAAATACAAAGTAATATATAATCAGAGTTAAAATGAAGAACTAATAAAGTTAGCCAAAGTTCATAAGTGCTACATGGTTTCCTGGCACATAGAGTACATAGTAAATATAGCTGCCCAAGATTCAATATATGCTGCCAAATACAAACATGTTTGTTCACACAATACTTCATCATCCACCTTACAACTGTAAGCACAGGAAATCTCCTAACACAAATGGAAACAAGTGTCTCCAAAAGATGGAAGAAGAATGATATAATTCAAATTCAGCATTAGGAATAAATGTTCTTAAATTTCAATTTCCTTAAACTACAAACTAAGTCCATTTGGTAGTACAATATTGATGCAGAGTAGCAGTATCTCTGTACAAAATGAAAGCACAATTATCTCTCTTCCTAACCTTACCATCTCACAGTCTAGTGCAAGAATTTCATGTTGTGAAGACCCCGCAGGAGAAGGAACAGTTGAAATGAGATCTGCATTGGATGGTAAACATGAAAACTCAAACAATAAACTAAGAAAATATATGAAAGAAAGAATGCAAACTACCTGGTTGATTGAAGCAATACCCATTTTCCTCTAGCTCCTTCTTTGAAAGTGTGTAGTACAGAACAGGGAAAGGTAGATCCTTTTGGTCGGCCAAAAAAGATGGCTTTTCTGAAACAGACATACATCATTAGAAATATTAATAGAAATCAACTGACCAAAAAGTGTAGATATTGTACACTTACCTAATACAAATAGTGAACCTATACAAACATTACTAGAAATTCATAGTAGCAACATTTTTGGGAATGTGAAAATCATAAAACTAAACCAATTTCAGCATTTAACCACTTTGGCATAAGAATGTTCTTAGGAAGAACAGGAACATCAGAAAATTTTGGCGAAGAGAAACAAAAGTACTTCAAAATATTGAGTGAATATCTATCAATAAAGATCTTGAACGAGTTACCCAATAACTCAAAGTTAGTCAACTTAATGGAAACGGTAGATGATTGGTGCCACAGGGATACAATAGGAAGAAGGGGAGACAACTAGAGAAGGGAGGACAGTAGGGGCACCCCACCGATTGTGACTGATTACAGAAAGAATTAACATAGAGTGGCATAGTAAAGGATGTCAATGGAAAATTGGTGGATATAAGAGGAACATGTTATCCCATGAGTCATGAGGGTTGAGAGCATAGTTTGCAGTATCGGCCGATACCGATCTGATATGACTGATACCGATAATGTTTGGCATGTCCCGATCCGATACAGACCGATACCGATATTGGGGGTCTCTTTTTCGGTCAATTCGGCAAATAAAATTGAATGAAAAGGACCAATCATGAAGGGTGTAAAAGCATGTACAAGA
Source organism: Iris macrosiphon (assembly GCA_036927795.1). Lineage (NCBI taxonomy): Eukaryota > Viridiplantae > Streptophyta > Magnoliopsida > Asparagales > Iridaceae > Iris > Iris macrosiphon. The sequence goes on from JAYESA010000013.1 coordinate 115,360,442, forward strand.
ATAAAACTTATCTATCGCATGTAAACCAATCGACAAGGGTGACTATTATTTCATTCAATTTCAGAACTACTAAAAAACAACACTAAAATACTTAAAATTATGCCTAAATATATAAAATATATTTTCTAAAATGTTAATAATTTATTCATAATTATTTTCCTTCTGGTACCAAAAAATTTGATACTCCAATATGAAACTGCCGATAATGTCGATAATGCCGATCCCGATACTCATAGGAATGGTCTGATACCGATTTCGATACCAATACTGCAAACCTTGGTTGAGAGTGATAACGGTAGCAGCTGTATTGGAGTCTGTAATACTGTATTATAATGTTGAGGAAAACCGGTATCTCCACTTGCAGATATTTTCTTGGTAGGAGTGATGGGTTGTGGTAGCGGCAGCATCAAGATGAAGAGAAGGATGAAGCAGAAACACGATGTATTGGGTGTCTGAGCACCTCAAAAGATTTTACATTTTATGTCGCTTTGCTTAGTTATTAATGAACTTATTTTTAATAATTGTCTCATTTTATGGTTACCTGGATTCTTCCTATGGATTAGGAGGCTTTTATGCAGGCTAACACAATAGAAGAACAAGTAGTTGATGCAAGTAAATCAAGCAAACTTCCTGATGATGGCAAAATAAACTTTAGGAAATACATAAACTTAGACAGGTTCCAAAAATATACTTCTAATAGCTTTCTATTTTGAACACAAATCTTTGAACGAGACAAGTTAAACAAAAGAAAGCAGTCGATGACTGATGCATTGAAGAAGGAAAAAATACATCAAAATTGAAAGGTTAAAACTAGGAAGCAAGGACACTCCAAAAATGTAGGTGTGTCATGTCGGGCACTTATTGGACACAACCCGGACACTGAAATACAGTAGGACAGACCAAAATACGCGATGTGTTGTGTCTGTGTCTCCATGTCACATCCATGTCCGTGCAACATAGGGTGAAAGAAGAAGAGAGAGAACGAGTTTTCCAAGTGACATTTTGGGTTAATACCAGTATATCACAAGGACGATGAACTTAAACAAGTTCTCCAGAAGGACATCTCACCTACTCGATTTATAAAAAGAGAACGCACAGAAGTTCGATCTTATTCCAACTCTCTTTCTTGAAGGGAATAAATGTGTTTATATGATTGTACATATCAGAGAGTGCAAGTCCAATTGCAGTGAGACATATTAACCATATGGAAAATTCACAAAAGTCAAAAAAAATATTTCTGTTTAAAGGCATGTCCGAGGAGTCAATAACTAGGATGAAATGGTTGGAGGAGAGATGGACTCATTCCTCTCACCATAGGCTCACATCATGAGTCAATTTTCAGTCTGCATCTTATTGTTTTTATCATAATAAACTAGGTAGACAGATGAATATGAATTTCCATGATGTATGTGATCTGTAGTCAATATTGTCCTAATTGACAAGAGACTAGCAAGGCGTCTTAAAGTTAAAATGTATTTAGTAATAGCTGAAATTTAGAATCTGTGAAAAATCAGTAGCTGTAAAGAATTTTTCCAAATAGCTATATGATTTTTTCCAAATAGCTATATTAACAATCGAAATAAGGAGGACATGTGCAACAGTTCAACTGAGACCAATACTGTCCCACCAGCTAGGAGAAATACAATATCAGTTAGAAACTTACAAAGGAGCAAGCCTAAACCAACTGGGACTTCTGTTTTGAAGAAGGATACTGTATTTGCTGAAGTTAGAGAGTCTATGGCCCTCAAGAGAGCATAATGGAAGAAAAGGATTCAGATGGCCAACCAAAACATTTTGGAATAAACATTTGTTGTGTTTTCTACAATGGAACCAGCAAGGCATGATTTATAGTAACACAGGAAACCAATACCAAAAATGACCGATTCAAAATGACCGAAATCCCCCATACTGACTAAACTGATTAAAAAACACCAAGTTTTAGGAACTTGAAATAAAGAAATGAAAATGCCCCAAGGTTTTTCAATTACATTAGGAAAATAAGCAAGAATAACTTCACTAAATTGGGTACAGCATAATGTTTGCACACCATTGTAGTCAAGTCAAGATACAGAACAGCATGGCCGTAAATTATTTATACTATACAGTAAGAATATATATTTATGTTAAGTCATGTACCTTGTTTAGAAGTTTGATTAGACATCTGTGGGTTAAAATCTGTTTCATTTCGCTTTCTTTTCACTCTGCATGTAAGGAGTGAATCAATTGTCTGCGTCTCATCTGACACACAACTGGAAATTGACACAAAAGTGTGACTGCTTAACTAATACGTACTAGAATGTAACTAACTGTCTCGTCATATGAACTGTAACTTTCATCACAAACCTGAGAGCTGAAACTGACATTGGGTGACCGCAGAACTTTTTTAGACCAGCCAGTTTGCGGCGATTGGACATAAACAGTTCGGCATCCAAGCCTGGAACATGGAGAAGAACCACTTTCCGTATAAGTTGTTTGTTCTACAAAACATGAAGATCTTTTTAGTGTTTATACGATTGTGTCAGTCAGAATGAAAATACGTAAAGAAGGCCAACTACACCAACAAATAAATCAGATGCAGCTTATGGCTAAAACGATAAGACCCAATGTATTCAGTCAAGAAGCCAGATATACCGACATGATATAGATCCTCAGTAGAGATTGCAAAACAGGAGGCATAAAGTTAAAACAATGTAACTTGCGAAGTATATCAACGGCGTGTCAAAAACGTGAAGGGTGAGAAATACTATATCGCTATTTAGGAGATGATCTTAATGATTGAAAAATATGACTTACAACACTATTTAGAATGTCATAATACTTGTAAGCTATGAATTATGACTGCATTCAAACATACTTTTCTTCTCTATTAATAAACAGATATACCTTCCCTCTTCAAGAGCAGCTCAGTCCCCTCTATCTTGCAAATGCTCTTTTCATTTCTAGAGATACAAAAATTAATTTGAGCTTTTAAATACCTCATTTATTAACTTTTCTTTCTATTTTTTTTATAAAGAAATGAAGGTTAAAATGTTATTTATCATTGTTATAGATGTTGGCCAACAATTCACGTCATTTTCACAAACAAAATAATACATATCGGCACCGTATGCCAAGAGAATATCGGCCAATATAGAGTTTGAGATTGATATGTCAGCCGACACGAGATAACCAAATTTTTCCTGATATATCTAAAAATCGGTTTTTTTTATACTTTAGATGGTTAACAGGTCCCAATCCGTTAACCCTTAACATAGAGTTGTTGTAGAGTACTTATCGAGAAATCTCGGATTTATTGTCTAATGAATAACAAGACTAATTAACAGAATTGTTAATGCAAAAGTCTTTTCTAAATTTGATTTAAAGTCAGGTTACTGGTAAATTCAAATTGAAGAAAAGAATAAATACAAAACTGCATTCACAGTCCCATTCGGCCACTATGAATGAAATGTTACGCCATTTGGTTTGAAAAATGCTCCTTCTGAATTTCAGAATATTATGAATGAGATATTTATTCAATATTCTTCTTTTATACTCTCTTATATTGATGACATACTGATATTCTCTAATATCATTGAAGAACATTTTAAGCATTTAAATGTCTTCAAACATTTGGCTATTAAAAATGGTCTTGTTATTTCTGCTCCTAAAATGAAGTTATTTCAGACAGAAATAAGATTTCTCGGACATAATATTGTTAATAACACTATTATACCTATTGACATGAGTATCGAATTTGCAGAGTGTGAAGTATACACGTTCTTTTATGTTTGTACTATCTTCAGTAAACTTTTCAATTACTTTATACACTATGTTGATCTTAGTAGTTTCTTTATTTAGACTTAAAATGTTATCATCTTATATTATTTTTATGTTAGTTTTATGCTTTTGTTACAGAGCACATGGCCCTAAACAGTGCTGAATGGAAAAAATGATTCAAGTAACCAACCCAAAAAAATGGACAAGGCTTTATTGTTGTTCTTATTGTCGTCTTATGTTAGTTACTTTTAGACTAGGAAGCACGAACACTCCAAAAAATGGTCGTGTCATGTTGGATACGTATCGGCACATATCGGGCACTCCAAAATATACTAGGACACACCAAAGCAGGCAACAAGTCCTTGTTGATGTGTCCTTACCATGTCGTGTCGTATCCTATCCGTGTTCGTGCAACATAGGTTTTAGGGCATTTAGAAAGTAGAATTAGAACATTTAGTATATATAACATGAAATATACTATATATTTATTGATATCCAACATTTTAAAATATCTCCAACACTCAACATTTTTTCAATATCCATACCAACATGAATCCGACAAGACATCTCCGACATGACATCTATAATAGTATAATCATGTTATTTATATATTTATTTACTGACTTATTCCCGCCAGTCTTTCTTAGTTTAATCACTAAAATTTCTAATAGTTACCGGTTTTGGAATCGAATTACATGTCTCATATCCAAGAGAAAGAAAAGAAGCATCCATACTTTGACAAAAATCCAAGATGGCATCAGCCCTTCGCCAATAACCCAGGTGACAAGTCCTTGGATATCCTATTTCACAATAGAAACACCCATTAGATGCTTAATCATTTGTGTTAACTTCGTAAGCAATCAAATCTTAGAAAGCATACCTGCAGTGTTATTGTTGAATTAGCCTCAGGAGTTCTGAGAACAACATCAGCCTTTCCCTGCATAATAAATTAGAAGATAGATAAGTGCATATGCACATCATGAGCAACCTAGAAAACAAGCATAGCATAAAATGTCTATATTAGGCCAAGTATTAATCAACCATACACCAGTGCATCCTTAATCAACTATAAAAATGGACCAATCATATATGGTTGAGATTAAGTTTACATCTTTAAACCTGTAATGTGCAGCAAGAATAAACTAAAAAACAATAATAAATATCTATTTTGTGAATATTTCATCATAAATGAAAATGTGATTGCTATTAGTCCGTCTCACACAAAGTGATTGCTACTAATATGTCCATCCGCCTATGTTCTGCTTAATGCCTTATATTTTCCACTGCCACCCCAATCCTAGACAAACATTGGAGGATTGTGTTGAAACAACCAGCGCAAAACTTTGTCCATCTATATGAAATGAATCCTCACACCAATACATGTTAACTTAGGGCGTTTCACAACATGTGTTTTCAACCAAAATGTTATGATAAATGGGCAACTGTTGCTTGCTAGGGCCTTACCCAAAATTGGTGTGATGCATCAATAGACCCGATACAATATCAAGTAAGTGGGCACTCAAGATGGGACCGTTTCTATCCCAACCCCACCTAAACCGATCTATGTAGTGATGGAGGACCATTAAGTTTGGGTGAATTTATTGGTTTTAGTTGAGTTGAATTTATATTTGGGTCAAGTTTTGAGTTTTACTTTAGGTTTCTGTTTGGTTTAAATTTTAGTGGCTAGACCATGATTAGTTTTATTTCATTTGAGTCTTTCTCACATTCATCTTTCTCTAGAACTAGATGTAATGATTCTATAACATCTATATATTTCAAAATTAATAAGGGATTGATAAATGAGAATTAGAGATTTTGTGAGTCTCATCTATGTTTTAAAAGGTGTCCGTCTTGCCCCCTTACGTGGCTGCCTAGGTGTTTCGGGTACTCTGACTCCTAGGAAACTAATATTTAGGCAGCAAGTTTTTGAAGCAGCCGTGAGTCTGTCACCTCAAGGCGCCTCGGACCACCTCTAAGGCCTTGACTTAGATTTGACCTGATTTAAGCCAAATTATTTTTGAATTTGGTATGCAACCCAGGTCTAATAAATATTAATAATTTAATAAAGATATTAGAGAATAGGAAAGGAACAATAGCCTTTCTCCTCTTGTTTCTCTTCCTTCTGTTTCTTCCCTAAACTAGTAAATCTCATCCCCATCTTCGACTTTTATGTGCACTAACCAAACACCAAAATGTAAGTCTCTCTTTGTATCTATCTTGGCCTTTGTTTCCAAGTGACTTTATCTTCTTCTTTTTGGTTTATTCTCCTCTCCGACGACGACCAGGACACTAGCAATCAACTTTCATTCAATAGTAGTTAATCCTGCACTAAGTATATCTCCCATCCTCTCACCCTTTTTCATTTGTTTGGAGATATATTTGTTCTCTTTCCATGAGGGTGTTTCCCATGGCTTCTCCCACCTTCCTCTCACATGTAGAATTTTCAAACCACTTCTCCTATACATTTTTATACTTTAAAATTTTAAGTATAATGTAGAATTTTCTTTCCTACTAGTTGGTTGGACTTTGGTTCGAATCAAGATTAGGTTCATTGAACCGTATCTTGGAGTATCATTGTATCGGGTTGCTTATCCTTCGTAACCCGCTTTTGAAGTCTATATAAGGAGACCCTCCCCTCATTCATTCTTTACTCCTTTATTTCCATTATATATTTTTGAGAGAGAAGAGAAAGCTTGCAGGAAGAAGGCTCATACGAGGACGACAAATTGCTGCGGGAAAAGAAGAGGACAAGAAGGGATATCAGTGAAAGATTTCGTGGATGGAACGAGTAGGCATTTTGTCGAATAGTGAGTAGACAAAACTTCTTCCTCTTAAATCTCTCACATTTAAATAAAAGATGGATTGTTCTTCGTGTTCTGCATAATTCATGATAATTCTTTCCATTTTGTTGTTATATGAATATGAAATTAAAGGATATAGAGAATTGTTATTTTTGATTCATGAATTCTAAAGAACTTGGAATAATGAAAGTACGAAATAACTTGTAAAGAAGAATGACAATATGTTTTTCCACTAAAGAAAGGAACTGGTACATAATTGATATGGAATTGGTAGCTCCTAAGTAGGCCCTTAGGCAATGATGATAATAATGCACTAAGAAAATAATTACGGGGAAGACTATGTTTAATAAGAATTGTTGCTTACTTGATTGAATGGTAGAAGTGACTCTATTTTTCTATGAGTTGATGAATGTTTATTCTTTAGATGTTTCAATTGAGCCTAAATATTGTTAAGTAAAAGAGGTTTTTATTGTGAAAGAAATGGTTGATATGATGGAAAGAAATATTGTTATAAGACCGGAAGTATGAAAGGGTTGAGATTCTAAAGTTTCACGACATAGTATAGTCATCGGTATTACAAAGAAAGAGAAGAAGAGAATGTAGCATATAGAGATTATTGCATTGTTTACTTATAGAATATTTTGATAGGTTGTATAATCATTCATTGGTAATGAACAACTTGTGCACAAGGAATCTCTCGAAGGATATCTGGGTCATTGGAATCGGATCGACTTAGGAGATATTTTTGACAAAATGCTCGAGCAAGGAGACCCTATGAAATTGACAGTGTTGGCCATTGTTCTAATTATGGAAAGTCATCAATGGACCTCAAATAGTTAGGACATATGCTATTGAATTTTTGTTGCATGCTCTAACTAATTGTTTTATGGACGGATCGCAACACTTAAAAGTTACTATAGTTTCTAATCCCTTGTTGCAGGGACAGATTACGGAATCCTATATTATTAATCTAATCCTTCATTTTATAGAATGGGATTAGACGTCTAACACCAAATTTCTTTCTTTATTTCTTATATATATTCACTTGTCCAAAGACGCAATAATATCCCTAAGTTTAGTCATAAGCTAGGATGAATGAAGATATTGAATGCTATAAATGGTAACATTGAAAGGAATATTTATAAGTACGGATTTTGTTTATAGAATGGTTATTGATGGTTTTCAAAAGAAAGAAATGAATTGTTGCTTAACTGTATTGACAGGAAATGAAAGTAAGGAAAGAATAGAAAGACTGGTTATAATAAAAGATGTTTTGACTCACATGATTACTTGTGTTTGCTTTAGGTGGGTGCAATTTTGTCACTCACCGTTACATCCTAATATATTGACCCTCGCATTTCATGTACGGGAACCTAGGTAGAAGCTTGTGGCGATAGCATGCTACTTGGATTTTATTACTTAGTAGAAAGGTGTTTCATTAATTAAATTATTGGATGTAATTATGAAACAAGAAGTTGGTTGTAATATGTGAGACTTGCATTATTTTATTGTTGTAATAGCTTGAATATTCCGTTGCAACGAGATTTGTTTTAGTTGACTCTAACTATATTTATTTCAATTTGCTTATAATGAATTGAGAATCAGTTATCTCTTGCATTGTACAAGTTAACTTGGGCTTGTACGGCATCACGTCCTCGTGGAGTTGTATCGGAAGCGGGATGTGACACTTTCAATCCACCGGTATCGCCTCCTCCACTATAGCCATCTTGGAGAGATCATTTGGTGGAGGATGATTTCATAGTTGAAGTTACCACATTATGCAGTATATTTTTAACAAAACAGAACTTTATTAATAGGTAAAAGCGTAGTTTGCGGTATCGGCCGATACCGATACGGTTTGGCATGTTCTGATCCGATACCGACCAATACCGGCATTGTGGGTCTCTTTTTCAGTCAAAAAAAATTGAACGAAAAATACCAATCAACAAGGGTATAAAAGCACAATAAGGTTGTAAAAGCATATAAAAGAAGAAAACTTATCTATCGCAGGTAAACAAAACAGTAAGGACGAATACTATTTCATATAATTTCAAATGGTGACTACTATTTCATTCAAAACTACTAAGAAACAACAAAGAAAACACTCAAAGTTATGTCTAAATGTATAAAATATTTTTTCTAAAATTATTTTTTTTCCGTTCTCAAAAAATTTCGATACTCTAATCTGAAACCGCCGATATCGCTGATCCCGATACTCAATAGTCATAGGAAGGGTCCGATAACAATTCCGATACCGCGAACCTTGGGTAAAAGTTGGGTAGGAGAAAGCCCTAGCCTTACAAACGCCGGAGAGAAGATTGTAATCGTCCTACAAATGCGAGCACTTGTAGGAAGATGGCCCATGCATCTCATAGAGTCCACTAATCCTCACTAAGCATGTTGAACCAATTTGGACTAGACTCAGAGGTGGGTTTGGTAATCGAGGTGGTGACTAATCTATTGACCTCTTGCAAGGGCATCATCGCGTGCCTTGGATTAAGACACTTGATGAGAGTAATTTTTCTATGCTTGCACTTGATTTCAGCCTCCAAAGTTGATAAAGGATTGTCCCTTAACTAATGGGCCGTTTGGCAACAGTGAGCAAACTGGTAGAGGACCTGGGATCAAAGGGAACTGAACTGTGGTGGGGACCACAGCATGAGCATCAGGAAAGACTTTGTGTCCTTCATCCTCTTCCTCATGTTCTTTTGTCTATTATTTTTCTTCTTTTGTTTCTTGAATGGAAGGGTTGCTAACTGGACTCAAGGGGACTAATAAAAAAGTGAGAACTTGGACGGGGGCAGTTTGTAGAGGTAAAGTAGCAGAAGGGGCTACAGCTACAGCTTCTTCAAGTGCTCCTCTTCTGCTTCAAGAAGTGTGATTGTTGTAGTTGGAGTAGCATACCTTTTGCTATCTCATCATCCCCTGCATATTATTGTACTTCCTTTTCTTCTTTAGTCTCTTCTTCTACTAATGTTGCGGCCTCTTCAGTCTTCACCATGTAGTGGTGCATAGCCAATAGTTGCAATGCTGAGTGAGCTTAAGGATGGCAAGCTAAGTGTGGCAGTTGTGGGGGTCAGCTTGCAAAGGTAACTGATGAGAGCTAGATATAGCTGTAGGCAAGGAGGCTATAGAGGCAAGTGGAGTGGGAGAGGTATTTGTGTAAAATTGGTTTGCTAGGATGGTATAGAGGCGAGTGGGAGAGGGCTTTGTGCAGAATTGGTTGCATGTGCAGAGACTGCAGCAGTGTTGGGAGAATTTGAGGAGGTGGGCGTCTCAGGTTATGGAGTGTTCAGCAAGGAAAGTTCTGTAGCATAGGCAGAGAGACGCATGTGCAGACCAATTCGTTTGTGGGACTGGCAGCTGCATGCTTAGGAGAGGTAAGTAATGGTTGGCAATTGGCAACTTGGATAGACCAACATCCAGGTACACTCTAACTGAACTTGGGCGCTAAGCCTAAAACTCATGGTAACACCATCTTCTCTGAGAAATCGATCTATAGGATTAACCACCGCCTCGAGAAAGGATGAAATGAAGAGGATTAGATCGGGTTGGCAAGCCTCACCAAATAGCTGCTGTGGAAGGCTGTGTTTTAGGATCCAAAGAGGACTTCCATCTTAAGCTTTGAAGTTGAGGCCCTCCATCAAGTGAGACTCTTTGGATAGAGCTAAGATCAAGTCCTCTTGACTAGAAAACCTGAGAAGATGCCTCTGGAGTGAAACAACCTCCTGAGAATGGTTGCGTAAATCCCCACTTATATAGAAAATCCTTTGTTTAATTAAGCTTGGGCAGCCTGCAGCAAATTTGAGAATCACTGTTTTCTTGTATTGCTCCTTGCCGACTTGGAACTTTCAAGATGGAGAAAGAAACTACAGGGCAAGCTTCATGAGTGTGGGGGGCTCTAGGGGAGAGTTGCACATTGTGTAGCATAAGCGGTGAAGAAGAGGAAGTTGTGTGAGAAGAAGCTTGATGCAGAAGAGAAGCGGAAGTAGAGGACTGTTTAGTCGGCATGGAAGAAGAAGTGGCTGGAGTGGGATCTTCTTGTGAAGTCGGCTGAGCTCCATGAGTGGGAGGCAGGTCTGGTGGTAAAGTAGGAGAAGCAGAGGGCTATGTTATCTGGACTCGGGTACGGGTGTCAGATAAGGATACATATCCAAGAGTCGGACCCTTCAATTAAGGTTCAAAGTATCGGCCAATACCAATACGTATCGGCCGTATCGGATCGGTTTTGACCAAGGCCGATCCGATACTAAACAAAAATATCGGTATCGGCCGATCCTGGAGAAAAAATATTGTATCGGCCGATACAGGCCGATACGAACCGATATAGAAATTCAAAAATGGCAAAAAATATCATAAACAAATCTTATCATTCACAAATTACATCAACAACAACAACAAAAAGGGATTAAATCAGATCCAGAAATTACCTCATTTTCCCGAAAATAATTGAGATACTTTCTTCCCCGTCGTTGTCGTGCTCGAGATCCAACCTACACCCTTCTCTTCCGCCGTGTTGCCGCCGTCTATGCTCCAGATGGGAAGGCTGAGAGGGGAAGGGAAATGGAGGAGAAGAGGAGAGGAAGTCGAGACTCGAGATCTCCCTCTCCTTCCGTTAGATTTTTCTGAGAGTGTGGAGGCGGAGAGGAGAGGGGGAGGGAGAAGTGGGTATCATCTGTTCTCTCTCCTCTCCCAATGTATTTTAGGGTTTGGGTCGTGGATTTTTACTTTTGAGTCTTTAATTTTAAAAAAAAGTTTGCTGACATGTCCGGTTCCATAAGGTTGTGGGACATTTGTTTTTAAAAGGATGTGACATTCGTTTAAAAAAAAGGTCGGTAGGTTCTGACATTCGTTTTTAAAAAAAAATATCGAAAAACAAATGCGGATTTAGAGGCAGGATTCTAACCAGTGACAGTGCACATAGGTGTTCCAAATGCCATTCCTCTAGCCAAACAGTCCACATAAGTCGACTGTTATTATTTAGCATATATGCTTACTTATGGACTAATATATATATATATATATATATATATATATATATATATATATATATATATATATATAATTTGAGTGTTATTATTGTATCTAACCATTTTATTCTTGTATCTAACTATGTATATTATTGTATCTAACTGTTTTATTATTGCATATATATATATATATATATAATTGCAAAAAACATAGAAAATACTAAAATAATGCATAGATGTGTAAACTATTTTTTCTAATTTTTTACTAATTAATTAATAATTATTTAATATTGTCGATACAGCTGATACCAAAAAATCCGATACTCCGATCCGATACCGCCGATACTGCCGATACTGATACTCATACAAACTGTCCGATATCAATATTTTGAATCTTGCCTTCAAACTCATAATTAAAGGACACACGAACTCGGCTAAAAAGGATCCAAATTTTGGATACGGGTGCGGGGATATAACTATTAAAATAAATATATTTGAACATGATTTCATAAAAAGACACATCATGTAATTAAATTTGCATGGCTTCATAAAAGACATGTAATTAAATTTGCAAGATTTTATAGAAAGACATACTCCATAATTAAATTTGCATGATTTCATAAAAAGACATCATGTAATTAAATTTATAAAGCTTCATAACTTTACTACAATCTACAATATTAAAATAAACTATCTACTTCACTACAACATTAAATTAAACTATCTACTTCACTACCAGTCTTCCGATTGTCACCATGAAGGATCATATTGTCACCATGGAGGATCGGATACGGATTCCATACTCATACTCATGTCCTATCGAGTGGGCACGGATACTTCTTCCTAAAGTGGAGAGTTCGGATAACATAGGCAGAGGGTGGGGGAGAAGAAGACGAAGTAGGCTGGAGTCTATGAGAAGTAGGAAGAGAAGGGTGAGTGGTGAGATAGGGAGAACTCCATGAGAAACCAACGAGAAGGAAACCTCCCCTCATCCTCTAATCGAGGAATCAATAAAACTTTGTGAAAGAGTTAGTTTTACATTTATGCATTATTTGATTTGTCGAGAGGTCCAGATTGTTAGCTACCCACTACGAGGATATTGAGCGTCCTTCTTAGGTTCAGCAACTGCAAGAGATGAATATTTCGAAGCTTGGGAGTCGAGTTTAATAGGTTTAGTTTGAGCTTAGTTTGAGTTTAGCTTAGATGTTGAGTCAAGTTTTAGGTTTTACTTTGAAGACTTATTTCGTTTAAATTGAGTAGTTATATTAAGGATTACTTTTATTTTATTCAAAGTCATGTCGGTCAAAGAATTTTTTTTTCTAAGGGCAGCAGAAATACAATAACTTTGTTGAAGATGGTAGGTGTATTAGGGTGTGATTTTCAATTTAGTCTTGTATTGCTTAGTGAAAATGGGAGGCCCACTCTCTCCTATATATATGTACTCATGAAAAAATCCTATTAGTTCCAATATAGGCTCATTTTCTACAAAATTAAAATTTAATGAGACATTTTATATAATATTTATTTTAAAGAAAATAACCATAATACCAATCATAATGTACTTAGTGAGTTTTAAACTCAAAACCTTCCTTATAACCCATTAATTTAGCAATAGTTACCATATGGTTGTTGAATTTACAAAGCACAAATAATAGAACAAAGAAAGACTATACAGAAGGAAACCAAAAACTCAAGGGGAGCGGTCGCTCCCCCTCGGCCTATGGCAGGTCGCCTCTGTTTGGGGCCAATTACAAAATACTTATTTTTTATTGAACCACCAAGCACCGTAGGGGTTGGGACCCTATTATATATGTCAAGAAGCTGGGAGTAAAATAGCCCATACTCCTAGGAGGGAGAAAACCGATTAGCTAGGCAGTATAAGAAAACGAAGAAATCCAAGACTAGAAGATCAATCATTTTTGTTGGTGGCCCTGAAGATCCTTTTAAAAAGCTTAAGCAGCTATAGGTGGCAAGGTTGAAGACATAGTTTGGAGGATCAACCGATACCGATCCGATACAGTCAATACCAATACGGTTTGGCATGTCCCTATCTGATACCAACATATACTCGATACTGACCGATACCAACATTGGGGGTCTGTTTTTTGGTCAATTTGGCAAAAAAAAATTGAACGAAAAAGACCAATCTGCAAGGGTGTAAAAGCATAGTAAGGTTGTAAAAGCATATAAAAGAAGAAAACATATCTATCGCATGTAAACCAATCAGCAACGGTGACTATATTTTCAATTTCAAAACTACTAAGAAATAACACTGAAAATACTTAAAATTATGCCTAAATGTATAAAATATATTTCCTAAAATGTTAATAATTTACTAATTATTTGCTTTCTGATAACAAAAAATTCGATACTCCGATCCGAAACTGCCGAGTATTGCCGATACCGCCGATCCCGATACTCATTGGAATGGTCCGATACCGGTAATGTGAACCTTGGTTGCAGCCTCGTAGAAGATCATGTCCTGTGAGATGGAACCCAAAAGATACGTAGAAAACCAAAAGTAACAATGGTGTGACCACCTTGTATTCATCTTTATCTAGAAGTAGGTCTTGTCTATAGATATAGACATAGATAATACATAAACTATTCAGAATTAATAGTGGATAAATGAATGAGAATTAGAGATTTTTGTGAGTTTTCATATGTGTGATAAATTGATGAATCCCTAATCAATCAACTTCCTATCTTGTGATCTTGTGCTGCAGCCTGCTGGTTTATGTTTATTGTTGGATTCTTTTTCTTCACAGTATAATCTTCACATCATCAACTCTTCATCTTCTTCGTAATACCACATTGCTCCATCAACCCATTTGGTAAACTCTTTACTTTCGGTTGTTTAGATTTTTGTAATTTCTTAGGGTTTTATGACGGTATATTTCAATAACTTGTAAATAAAATATAACAAAGCAATAATTTGAGTGTCCACCAATTTGGTCACCCCCCTTAAGTCCTGTTCTGCGTCACTTCGTCCTCGTTTGGTTCGCGGAAAGGAAAGGGAAAGGAAATCAACTCTTTGCTCTTTCCTTTCCTTTGGGAAATTGTGATTCTCATTAATTTCCTTTCTAGTGTTTGGAAAGGTCTGAAAAATTGAAAGGAAAAGGGAATAATTGGGGGTGGGAAAATGAATTCTTGGGGTGAGTGGGGGATCCATTTCCTCCCTATTTTCCTTCCCCTTGGAATCATTTTCCTTTCATGCTTATTTCCCTTGGCATCCAAAAACACAAGAAATGAATAACTTTCCTTTCCCAATGTCTTGATTCTGCGAACCAAACGAGACCTTCATGTAACCAGACACTTCAGTTCGTCTTAGTAGACTTCCAATCAAACTATGTAACATATGACGAAACAAAATAAACCTAACTGCTACTAGTTGCTTCCTACTTCTCAACCACATCTCTTCAATATCACCAAGAAAATGTATATTAACCCTAATCAACAGATAACATAGCATACCAAATTGACAGGGAGAGGAGTGCGCTTACATCCGGGCCGTAGATATCGAAGTAAGCCGGGGCAGCGCCTTCACCGTTCTCTTTCCCAAGATTCCCGTCATCCTCTTTCTTGCGGCTAGGGTTTTCGGGTTCCTTGCGCTTGCGGGAGGGTGAGCCCATCACCGCTGCTGCCGCGGCAGGCAAACCGGGGAGAGGGGCGTGGAGGTGGACGGGGGTGGAGGTCCGGCGATGGGGGTTGCCGGCGGCGGTGTCCGGGGAGATGGTTGGGATTAGGAGGGGGCGGGGGTTCAAAGGAGGGAGGGGGCGGTTTAAAGAGAGCGCAACCAGTGGTGAAAGCCCAAAATGGTAGAGAGGGGAGGACATTGTTTAGAGTCCACCAAATAAGATTTATCCCAGGCTTTCTTTCTATTTTCATAGTTCCCAAAAAAAAAAAATTAACAATAAAAGAAACATAAAATTACATTTTTATTTTCATTGCTCGAAATTAGACATTTAGTAATGAATTACAAAAATCAATATTTGACCTCGTGTCCATGTTTATTAGGATTTTTTTATGTTAATGGTAAGTTTACGTCCTATCGTTGCAACATGTGCGACTGTACAGGTTTCAGACATCGGCTCTAAAAAAAATGTCAAAGTTCAATATATTCAAAAAAAAAAATCTATAGACAAAAATACATTATTAATTTTGCTGGAGAGAATAAAGTTTGTAAAAATTATTTTAAAAGAAAAGAAACGTTGTTGATAAGGACGTTTTGTCCGGCAGTAAAAAAAAATTATAAAATATTCGAAAATGCCTTTAAAAATGACGTTTTCAAATTTATCATATTTTATTTTTTGTTTTCAAGTTTTTAAACGTTTTTCTTTTTCGCTTCCCTGACACCGCTGACAAGACTGGTCGGACTAGGTGGCAGCCGACCATTGGAGGGAGGGGGAGGTGGTTATGGCTGGTTGTAAGAACTTTTTAATTATTTTTTTCTTTTTTTTCTAAATATTTGTTTTTCCATACATTTTTAGTATTGATTTCTAAAAAAGTATCAAAAAAATCAATTTATTATAAATTTATAACTAATTAAAAATTGGTTTAATAGACAAAAGAGAAAAAGGCATCATATAAATTTAGCCGTTAAAATATAACGGTTAAAATATATACGTTATGCATTCGTTAGTAAATAGTTTTTGTAAATACGAAATTTTTTGTATAGAGCATTATATTTTAAATAAATTAGATATAGAGAAATAAATTTGGACATATTACACTCAGAGAACAAAAAAGTTCTTAGTAAGGATGTTTTGGCTCTTTTTCTTTTTAAAAATCGAAAACGTTCTTACTAAGTACGTTTTTCCATTTTATACGTTTTTTCATTTTATTTATTTTGTATTTGCTCATGAAAGGATAAAAATAAAAAAATATTAAAATTTTCAAGTTTTCAAGTTTTTATTATTTAAAAATGAAGTAAAAATGCTCCTATCAAAGACATTTTATTTTTTCTTATTTTTCATTTTTCAAAGAAAAAGAGAAAAAATGAAAACGTTGTAATTTGTTTCCCAAAAATTAGTTAAAAAATTAATTAAAAAAAGTAAAAGTTGAAAACGCATATCGTATGGACGTATGTGAATTTTTTTTGCAATATAGTCCATAATAATTTATTATTTGTAATATGGTCTTTAATCAATAAATTTATTTTATTTATTATAATTTCTTTATAATCATCAGTCAAATAAAAATTGTAAATTTTAGATTTTTAATTTTTATAAGACTAAAACAATTAAAAAATTTCTCGTATGGTCTTTAAAAAACAAATTGTTTCGGTCTTAAAAAATTAAAATTCTATAATTTTTAACTTATTTTTATTTTTATTTGACTGAAGATTATAAAAAAATATAATAAATAAAATAATTTTATTCACTACTTTGACATATTACAAATAATGAGGGGTTGCAAAAAAAAATCAAAAACATCCAACATGTTTATTTTCAACTTTTACTTTTTATTATTATTTTTAATTAATTTTAAACTAATTTTTGTTTATAAAAAAATTATAACGTTTTCATTTTTTCCTTTTCTTTTCAAAAATAAAAAAACAAAATCCAAAACACCTTTAATAAGGCATTTTCACTTATTTTTAAGAAAATAATAATAAAAATGAAAATGCCCTTGTTAAGAATGCTTAAAATAATTTTTTTCTTCCATATTTTCTAACACGAACAAATAAATAAAATGAAAAAAACGTCCTCAGTAAGGACCTTTTCGATTTTTAAATAGAAAAAAGAAACAAAATGTCCTTGCTAAAGGCGTTTTTGTTCACATTGCAATATATCCAAACTTATTTTTCTGTCACGTTCCAGTCCCAAAATACCGAGAGACTAGCCACGTGGCAATGGCCAGTAGCATAACTCCAATAGGCAAACCCAATTTAATGGACCCGTTAGAGTGCACTTAAGCTGTAATAAATAATAACACAAGTCTACACCATCTATCTCAGTATAATTCTAATATCATCCACAGAAAGTAACATAACTAAATATGATAGACCAGTCAAGATAATAGATTAAAAGCAATATAGTCTATCAACAAGTCCAAATAAACAGTGTCTCGGGGAACAACCTGATAAAATAAGTCAATATATAAGTCCATAAGTCAAGATATGAAATAACTAGAAGCATAAATAACTGAGTAAGTAACAGAATACTTAGGAGAAATCCTCTGGCACAACCTTGTCCTCTGGTGCCAGTACTGCTCCAGCGTCAGCTCCTGACCCATAAACCTTGGGGTAATCCTCCTCTACTGTACCTGGGGACATAATCCGGATCCAGGTCCTCAGGGGACATAGTAGGGTACAAGAATAACTCAAGCCAAATAAAATATAGTAAATAAAAATAGATCCTTAAGGCAATCTATGTAACCAGCTATTTGAAATGCAAGTTAAGAGCATCACTAGTACTCAGACTGAAACCGCTACAAGCTCTGTGTCGGGGAGCCGGTAGTAGTAATATCATGGAATGGGCCAAGATCTGGAACAGAGACTAAAGCATCGCAATAATAAAATATATATGTATGTAATCAGCCTGTAGCATGTGTGTCTCTCCCCACCCAATGTAATCACACGTCTCATGTCCACGACGTCTCATGTCCGTAACACGCAAGATCATGACCTCTAACTAGTACAGCGAGTCATAATGATATCTATGTATATGCAAGTCTTATGTCACGAATCTTGTAAGCCTATACAGAATCACCACGAATAACCCAGGAAAGATTCTGTCACATGAATAGTCTTAAGTGTCCTATGGTATAACGTACTTGATAAAGCAAGCACGTAAAAATATATAGGATCGTGGTATCAACTCTCTAAGTGATGTTGCACGACTCCGCGTACAGTGTCGACACCCAAATCTTGTTTGGACGTTAAGCAACGTCTCTCGGTCCTAGGTTGAACAGGTACATCACATAAGTATATAGAAATAACTCAAACAATAATGGCACAGGATCTACTGCAAGTTGGCAAGGTACACTTACCTGTATTTTAAGCTCCGTTAGTTGCTCCGATATAAGTGAAATCTCCAGGTACGCCTCCAGATGCTGAAACAAATATCATCATCGCTCTCAGAATACTTGAAATAGCTAGGATTGACTACCCATAAGTCCAATTTGGACATAGGGGCAGAATTAACAATTTGGGTCAAAGTGGGGTCCATATGTGGCCTATTTCGCACCAAAAAATATGCCAGAGATAAAGTTCTCTATATTCTCAAATATAGTGTCTACAAGTCTAGAACAATGATACAAACCCAACAAAATATCCAGAACTGGATTCCGATGAGCCGGTCACGAAATCGCACATCAAATAGAATCGTGGGGCCCACGAAACGGTATTTTGTCAATATTCTCAGAATTGAACCAAACTTGGGTCACAGGACCAGCATAACGTTGCGAATCTAATGGTGCAAGTTTCATTACGAAACGACAAGTACACACAAAATTATGACGAGTGTCAAAACAGGCCAAAACGGGGCTTTTTGATGGATACGTGTTGATTTCGGTGTGCACGCACATCCAAATCAACTTCTGTAAAATCTTATATGTCCGTATTGACGATACGCGCCTTTCGGTGTATTCACACATGATGAAGTTACCTCGTTTAGCGGGACGTACCCCGTTTCGAGAAATTTCAGGTTTAGAAAATCAAGTTTTTGGTCAAATTCAACAGCGAATAAAATACATCATACAATGAATTAAATTAAACTAATTAAAGAGATTAAAACTCGGTTATGTTGTCTAAATTACTGTTTGAGAAGAATTTAAAATTATTAACTAGGTTGGAAGAAAAATAACCATGAACATGGATGATTGGGACAGTTTTTGAACTACAAAATTGGTCATTTTTCCTGTTTTGCATCGCGAATTGCGACCGACACAGGACATGATACAGCGAACTAATTATATAGGGTTCAAGTGGGTCATGTGTTCTTCGCATAGGATTTGATGGGTCAACATTTGGATTACTGTGCAGGGAGTTACAGGGGCTAGAAGTAGCATACCTTGTTGTGTGTTGTTACTCGAAATTTGGGCGGCTACTCGGTGGCTTCTTGCGGCGTGCGGCGGCAATTGTCCGACGGTCGTCGGCGGCTGAGGTTGGTCGGGGTGGTAGAGGAGTTGATGGTGGTGGTGGTCGGCTAGGCTAGGGATTATATAGGGGTGTACATGGGGGTTACAGGGAGCTGAAGAGGAGGGGTCGGGGAGGTTTCATTTTTGGGTTTTAGTGGGTTTCGGGTTAGTGGATTTGGGTATGGGTTGGTGGGTTTCGGTTAATTAGGTTCGGTTTTATTTGGTTTGGGTTGGTTTAGGTTGGGTTGGTTCGGTTTGGGTTGGTTTATTAAAAATCAATGCAATTAGCTATCTAAAAATAGTTTTAGACCCCAATAAATTTTAGAAAAATTATACAATATTAAATTATTAATTATACACCAAAAAATATAATTTTTGTACTATTTTAATAATTAATTTAATACACAAAAATATAAATCCATGAATGAACATTTATTATAATTAGCTAAAAGAATTACAGAAAAATCTTCCAAAATCTCAAAAATTCATAATTCCAATAATTAAAATTCTAAAATTAAATTCTAAAAATTTGGGTGTTTATAATCTACCCACCTTAAAAGAATTGCGTCCTCGCAATTAAGAAAATGAAACGTAATCGGTCAAGAAATGTTTGCTCCAGAAGAGATGACGCGGTTACAAGACATGTTTGTTGAAGCACGACACAAAGGATAAGGACATGAACAAGAAAAAAAATCGAGAAGAAGGGTGAGGGTTTTGTTCAAGCAGAACACGTATGAAAGAAATAAATAAAAAATTCTAGGCAATGAGAGATGAGTAACTCAAGAGTAAAGGAGCCTGGTTAGAATGAAGATCAATTACAGCTTATGAAAACTTAGGTACTACTAACATATTACTAATCTAGACTAACAAGTTCATGCTAACATAATACTAGGTATAGGCTAGGGAATAAAACTAACTGACATATGCTAAAGTATTACTAGGAATATTCGTTATTATAGATAGTTATGATAAAACTAAATCTTACTCATATTCTCTACTCCTCGAGTCTTTGCCTCCTCCACTATCATCGTAAAAGCCTGTCCACGTCTCTGTGGTGGTGCCCTCTACTGTTGCTGGGCCTGCTGGAAGAGTGTTGTCTGTGGTGTCAAGCAGAACACGTATGAAAGAAATAAAATTTTCGTATATCACTACCAAAATAATACATATTAGCGACGCTAACAAATGTCGCTAATAGGTTAAAAAAATGTTGCTAAAAATAATTAGCGACGTAATTTGTGATGTTTTGGTGTTGTTGCATAAACCATGGTCATTGACAACAAATTTGTCGCTATTCGTCGCTATAACGATGTATATTTGCGACGCGGCCATGTCGCTGATTATTTTGTTATTAGTGACGTCCAGCGACTCAACGTCAGTACATTAGCAATTGTGTATATTGTCGCATAACGTCGCTAAATCAACGACATTACCAGCGATATTTTGCTACATTAATGCTAACATGGCAGAAATTGTCTTGTCAGCATTTTACGACGTGTAGCGACATTTTGACATAGGTTAGTGACGTCTCTGCTACCATTCAGCGATGTTTTGACACAGTTTAGTGGCGTACTGTCATGTTGCTAGACGTCGACAAACGTCGCAGGATGTCATTAAATTTTAAAAAAATCCAAAAAAAATGCAGTTTCAAAAAATATTTTCCAACAAAATTCTGCCTACAGTTATAAAATCACAGTTTATATAAATAGACCCGGAGCAACCCTCTGTTGAATTCTCTGGGTTCGTCAACCCCTTCGGTAGAATACTCAACACCGGTACATACACAAACACGTCAAGAATATCGAAATACGGAGGAATGTCCCAACAAATAAATACATAAATCTAAAATAATGTCATATCTGTCTCATCCAAATAATGTAGTAAAAAGTATAAAATAAGTACATCAAAGACCCAAGAATGAGCCAATACACACAAACATACTAAAAATGTCCCAATAATAACTACTACAGATCAGGAGGAGGAGGAGCACTGCTGCGCATCTGGGATAAGAGATAGTCATACTACTCATGTGAAAGCGTCACCGGTCCCGGTAGAGGAGGCAGTGGAATCGATGGAGTCGGTGTCGATATCGACGGACCAGAAGGACGTATTTCCTCCAATGCTACTAGTCGAGCATTGTATGAATCCATGGCAGATACCATCCTCGAAGTGTTCTCCACCATCGACCAACTCAACAAATCATGTGCCGCATGTATCCTCATAAGTGAATCGCTCATGGTCGTATGCGACCCCTCCAGCTCTATTTGTCTACACTCCGTAGACGAAGCTAGAGTTGCCAAGTTGCGCTTTGTCATCTGAGTCATAGTCCTAAGCTCCATAAGTCTGTGATCTATCGTCTGGCTCATAGTCCTGAGCTCCATAAGGCTATGCTCGAGCGAATCAAAATGTGCAGTGATCGTCGCATCATCCGTCTGCAGTGCAGACTGTGCCCGCTCCGTAATCCTCTGTAGCAACTCGTCACAGGTCAGCAATCTGACTATCGATGCTCTCCTGGGCTTGTGTCAATGCCTGCGAAGGCTACAAGGAATACATATTGACAGGGAGGTCCCTGGAGGACTGCGTCGCAACAAAGACGTCGTAGGATCCCGTACCATAGTATGTACCCCTTTGAAGACCACCAACGACGATCATCCAGAGCTCGTCCGCCGACGGAGCTGTAGAGGGCTGCGAGAAAGTACCAGCCCCTCCCTCTGCAGGTGCACTAGCAGTCGTCCTCTCACGTAGTTTAAGATACTCGTCCTAGAAAAGTGGTTGATAATGTCTAAGTTACTTATTACTAACTATATAGATATCTATTTGCATATTTTCTAAGTTATATTAAAACTAACACAGGGTAGTAAAACATACATAGATCTACGTGGCCTTCTCATCGATGAGCTTTCCACCCTTCTGATGGGTGGCTAGGAAGACAGTCACTATGTTGGCATCCTCACCCCTCTGTACCTGTTGAAAATTATGTTATTTGTTATTAAAATTAAACATCTTATCCTACTTTTATTAAAATAATATATATTTAATAGAATACATACCAGATGACAAAAATGTTCCATCATAGGAATTGAGCCACTACACCACTTTTCTGCCTTCGACCTAGCCGTCTTTGCCTTCTCCGACCTTTTCCTGTAACTGGGTTCGCCGAATCTCGCCTTATCACAGTCTACTGCTCAGGCGTGATCCAACCCTGGATCGATTGTCCTGAGTGATCACGAGCCTTCTGGTCATCTATCGCATCACTGATCATCTTGGCGGCGACGGCAAGAAAATGCTCCTCGATCTTCTCAGCCCGGTGTGGTGGATAGAAATATATTTTCTACAAGAAGTAAAATAGAGAGTTACATAATATGGTTAAATGATTATTGATATTAAAAGTAAATATATTTTTACCTTGAAGTGGGCAAACCAGAATGCCTTCCTATCTTCAGGAGAATCTGAGTAGTTGATCCAAGGCCTGCCATAGTTCTGCCTCAAAAAATGCTCCAGTGCTCTCTATACCGTCGAGAGACGATATCTATACAATGATAATTAAATTCATGAATATATAGATATAATCATTTGGAAAATGTTAACTATTTAACTTACTTGCTATGCCCGTCCCTCCAAATCTCCATCCTCGTCTCGTCCGAAGATGCGTATGGAGGATCGCTCTGATCATGCGCAGACAGAGTCAGCTCAACCTCCTCCATCTGCTACTCTGTCTCCATGGTGCCGTCAATAGGAGAAAGGCTGGAAGGGGGAGTAGTCTCAGGCCTAGAACTGCTCGTCCCAGGAGTACTACCACATACAGTCGACGGAGTTGAAGATGTGACTGGTCGATATACTGGAGTACTCTACGACGAGGATCTAGAACCAATAGCAGGTACCAGAGGAGCACTCTGTCTAGAGGATCTATCTCCGAATGATCCGCGTTATCCTGTCATACCTGATAGTAACATATGATGATAAAACAAATACACAACGAGTACTTTGTTGGTGTATCATGTCAGCATATGTGTGTCATGTCAATATGAGTGTATCTCGTCCGTATGTGTATGAATGTATCGTATTGTGTATGTGTCTATGTGTGTGTACGTGTTTGTGTCTGTGTTTATGTCTTTATCGTGTCAGATAGGATTGGATAGGGTTAGGGTTTACCTGTGTTTGTGTCTTGTCGGATAGTGTAGAGAACATCAACTAAGTGTGTGTGTGTGTGTATGTGTGTGTGTGTGTGTGTCCGTATGTGTGTGTGTTCGTATGTCCTTGTTCGAGTTTCACACATAACCCCCAATCCAATTCCATACACAACACCATCTCAGTGTGTGTGTGTGTCCTGTCATACCTGATAACAACATATGATGATAGAACAAATAAACATATATATAGTACATTCTACAGTCAAAATGTTATACATATCTCATAGAATTAATAGAATTGCACATTAAATAACTAGTAGTATCACAAGTCTAAATTGATAGTACAATCTATAGTCAAAATGTTATACATGTTACAAGTCAAAACAGATTTATTTGATTTTCAATCATCTTCAGAAAATTCATCTTCTTCGTCTTCCTCATCCTTATTTTCCTCTTCCTCTTCCTCCTCATCTTCACTTTCATCTATTTCGTCTTCGTCTTCATCTTTATCTTCATCTTCGGATAATTCTACTATTTCTATATTATTAGTCGTGTAATGAGTAACTTCCGTTTAGTCAACATCTACAATATTTGTTACAAGAGATAGCTCATCCTCCTGGTAAGCTATTTCGTCAACGTCAAAGGTATTTCTAGCTTTAGTCTTGCATACTACCCACCAGTCCGACCTTGCTGTTTTCCGTCTAGGATAAGTTGTAAAGTACACGAGCTGAGCCTGACTTGATAAGACAAATGGTTTGTAGCCTTGATATCTACGCTTGTAGTTTATATCCACAAGACCATGCTTGCCAATTTGTTGACCTTGATCTTGAATCAGATCGAACCATTCACACTTGAATAACACGATCTTAGCAGGTTCTGTGCCATAGTTATATGTCAACTCCATAATCTCTCGTAAGATACCAAAGAAATCATTGTCTGGATCGATGTCTTTGTAGTTCGAAGATTTGATACACAAATAATTATTTTTTCTGGAATCAAGATCCAGGAAGTTATTTCTGATCAGAGCATTTGTTGACTTGAACCTAAACCCATTCACACAGTAACTTGGCCATAATTTGATAGCAGTAATTGGTCCCTTGGCTAGAGTTCTAATAGATTCAATCGGTGTTATTAGACGATCGACCTAAATACCAAAGAAGCGATAATAAGTTATTTATTGTGCAAGTGCATACAGAAAAAGTAATTATCGAGCTCCTTACATATGCGCTCAACCAAGAAGATAAATGATGTCTCATTTCTTGTTCTACTTCTCCGTCTGTTATTTAGGGTCTAACCGACCTCAGGTCATCATTATATGTGCTGAAAAACAACGAAATAACCGTCGATTAGTAGCATAATATTAGCTTATACTATTACATTGAGATGACATAAATGTGGACATATTAATTACTTACCCCTCTAGCTTCTCCACTTCATCCTTATCGCAATTAAGTAATATATACAACTAAGCAGCCCTTAGCTCGTCGTCATTCAAATATTTCTTCTTTATTTTCTCCAAAGGCTTTCCGGATGCATTGAATACTTTCAGTATTTCATCATTAGATTCCTGATATTTATCGTCGTTTCTCAGATCTCTCGTTCTATTAGTAGCAACATGAGATTTAAAATACGTCGAGCAAAAGTTTTTAATCTTCTCTAGAACATAAGCTTCACAAATAGAACCCTAAACCTTTTAATTAGATAAAGAAAGCCTTTTTTATTTAATTACACCAAATCAAAACCCTTTATTAAATAAAGAAACTATTTTAAAACTATATTTTTTGTGCAAAATTTTAATTTGCATAAAATAATATATTTTTGCAAAAGTTAATCCTTGAGCCCTAGTTATTATAGCTATAGTACAAATAACCCCCCAATCCCTTATCATCACCATCCGCTATCAGTGTCACCACCACTCCTCTTCATCTTTCGAGCCCCGATCTTCCTCCGTCACCGCCTTCTCACTAACTGAAGCATCCCCCTCTTGCGACTCTGACCTGAGCCGACCCGCTCAAGCCCAACCCTTACGGCTCGAGCAGTTGTAGACTCCGTCGGGACTGTAGAAGCATAAAAATTATGCTTCCAAAGGATGCTAAACCAAAAGGAGTAGTGGTGTACTTTGTCACAAAACATACACTTCCAATCTCGGCAGAAGAGTGGCATGCTTTCTTAAACCTTAGGGCAGAGATGTACTTTCATGTCATCTGACCAACTCGACAAAGGCGAGCGTACATTCTTTACATCTCCCCCCAGCATTTAATGTGATGTACCTGACAGCTGATAGACACAAAATTCAAAGAGATCAAGCCAGTTAATGTAAAAGCTCTCTGGCACGTAGACCTAGGTTGTCATTTAGTGGACAAGTGTTGCTATCTCTACCAAAGTAAGCCAGTGTTTCTATCTTTACCAGAGTATGACCGTGTTGCTATCTCTACAAGACTACGCCAGTGTTGCTATCTCTACCAGAGTACGCTAGTGTAGCCACTTACTCCAAACCTTACAAGAGTGCGCCAGTGATGCTTACTCTACCAACATACACTATTATGCTATTCACATATAGTAAGCCAGTGTTCCTACTCCCATTGCAGCTCATCAAAGTTGATTCCCCAGAGTATGCCAGTGTTGCTAAAATTCTCTAATAATACGCCTATGATCCTAACTGACAGTGTGCGATTATGAATACAATGAGATTACACATATTTAATACCGTGATCCTTGTAGAACGTGTATGTGCAATTGTTGCCACTATCTGAGCATTCCTCGTATAGGAAGCCACGTGTCAAGCTGACAGCAAATTGTGCACCCACTAAGCATAATGTGGGTGGCAATTCTTTAAAATATACTCGTACAATGACAAACATAGTGCATATTGCTCATTTGTATGCGCACATTGAGTACTATAAATACAGGATTAATGTTATCCTATATATAAAGCGAGATACATACACAGAGACACGCGGACAGAGAGAGAAGTCATTCGTACCAGTGCTGTCATTACCTTCATGCTGCCAAGTTCTCAAGTGCTTGTGTGTTCTTGCATTTCTTCTTCGTGTCGAGTAGTCCAAGGATTAAAGTGATTGACCACAGATTAGATCTCCATATCTATAATTGTTAACTCTGTTCCGTCATCCCCAGTCTATGACTCGGTGGATACCTCCCTTAGCCATGCTAGTGTACCAACTAAGGGGAACATACCGTGAAGCTCTCGTAACAACAAGCAGAGAGTGAACCAATCTTTCCTTAGCAAAAGAATTCACTACAATGCCAAAGGGTTTGTTCATCCTCATGATGCCAAATCCTTGCATATTCAGTGCAACATGCAAAACAAATCCAACAAAGACTCCACTTTCCAGTTCACTCTACGGACGGATAAAAGTGCGTATGTACTTCCTGCTTCCTACAATAGATGTGGCAAGGAAATTATTTAACAACCACGCCACACGAAGAAGGAAAAGTCAGACATCCCATACCCTAATTTCTATATGCGCGCACAAAAGAGGTCAACATAGAAGGCTCCTCTGCCATATGTCAAAATTATGCGTACAACAGAAGGAAAATTAGGTGCCTCCATTCCTGAAGCCGCTGATAGTGTGCACAAAGTGCTAGACTTATGTAAAAAGTTAAGTACACAAAGACAGAATATGCGTATTTCTGGAAAAAAATATTGCTCAAGTCAGTGCTTCACTTTATACGCGGGGTAAACAAAATGTGCGTACAAAATTCAATGTACATAATGTAAGAAGGCAGAGTATGCCTCATTCTTCTTCTGTTCATCCACCTTCTGATTTACACGATGTTCTTACACAAAAGCGTAAAGAGAATGAACCCTCTATGCCTAGAGTGGTGCTTCAAAATGAGCATAATTGTGGTTGTCACAAGATAGTAGTAATCAACTGTTCTTATACAAAAACAGTTAAAAATTCTACTAAACGTTGTTTAACCGGTTAAGTTATACCTTGCCTACTAGACAACGACCTTGGAAGCAGATTGATGAGCAAGAAGATGATGAGGAGTTACTTTTGGCTCCAATGTAGATGGCCTTACGGCTTCCCCATATAGGAAGGCGTTCAAGATGAAGCACTTCGAGAACACCCAATCAAAGGAGATTTGACCAACTAGTTGAATCCTTTTAAGGAGTGTACCAAAATACCCGTTCTCAGAAATGAGAACTCTCTCTCACAAGGAGCAGTCGTTCCTCAGAATCTGAATCTAACCTTCTGGGGGTAGCAATCTCCATGGGTCTGAAACAGACAGTGTAGAATCTAGCTACACAATGCAATCCACTAGCTCTTCTGTCGTCCATAGAAAAGTCAATATATATGCTGTTAGCGATGAGCATGATACCATTACTTCAGGAAACACTGAGCAACGTCTCAACTTACTTGAGGTCGCGTTCAAAGACATGCACACTATAATACAAAATATGCATCAAATGATGATGGCTCAGTATACTACCATGACAGCACCAGTGTAGGTCGTCGCGATAGTACAACTACCTGTGAATGTGCAACCGCCTCTGGATATTGCAAACCCCGATCCCTGTCTCCACAATGAATCGGCTGTACCACCTCCTAATCCTTTTAATATAGGGGTTGGTCTTACACCCGTAGTTGTGCAAGTTCAGCCTATATCACTTCAGTCAGTTGTACCGTCTCCAGTTGATGATACATAAGAAACCATCAGGGAGTTACGAGCTCGGTTTGATGCTATGAGTAACCGAGACAAACTTCAGAAACTTAGGATAATGCAACCTTATCCACCTCACTGGAAAAATATTGTATTTCCATCTAAGTGCAAGCCATAATCTATGACTCTATTTAAAGGGAAGACGTCGCCATGTTAGTATATGAACTATTTTGACATAATGACGACATATTTGCCATGCGATGACACGCTACTCACTAAGCTATTCGTGGAAGCTTTAGCTGGCGTAGCTTATGACTAGTTTTCTAGTCTTCCTAACAACTGTATTTCCTCATTTGAAGACCTGTGACGTCTTTTCCTTTCTCGATTCTATGATGGAGGAATGAACATGACTATGTCCACATTTATTGACACTAAGTAGTGAGAGAAAGAATCTGCTAATGACTTTATAGATCGCTTCAGACAAACCGCTCTAAAGATGCCTCCTGCCATTCCTGAGTATGCACTTATGGACACCAGTAGAAAAAATCTGTTGCCAGGATTGAAGTTTTGTGTGGGAACAACTCAATTCGAAGATTGGACATTTTTTATTATGAACATCGATGTGGCAGAACGTAATACGAAAGATGTCAACTTAGGATTATTGGGTATCAAAATACCTGGTTATGAAGATAAAGGTAAGAGACCCTTCAGCCTCAACAAAAACAATAATAACCGCAACAATAAGGGAAAAGAGGTCCTTGCGGTGAATGTGTCAAAGCGACCTGCCTCTCTAACGAACCAGAATGCTCCAGAATCCTCGAAGCCCAACGAAAGAGTACTCCTTGATGATGATGACATCATTAGTATATTTGATTTTTTGATAAAAAGCAACAAGCTGCAATTGCATGACATTAAACGACCAGATGAAGCTAACAAGACGGATCATCCAAAGTATTATCTGTACCACCGATACGTACACCATCCCACAAAAGCGTGCTACGTATTGAAGAGGAAAATACAACAGTTGATAGACTCCAAGGCGATCATACTCCACAACGATGAGAAGATGATTACCGCCAATTTAGTGTCTCTTCAGTTCGGAGACTTTCCAATGCAGGACGTTCTAGATAGCGTTGTGCCAATAACAAGAGCTACACTAGATATTATCAACCTTCCACCAGCTCGTGGTCAAGCCAAAGGACTGGTGCATCTTACCACTCAACGGGGCAAAGTCTGTCACGCCCCAGTCCCAAAATACGAAGGACTAGGAACACGTAAGCATGCCAGCTGTGTGTATATGGCAACTCCAATATATGGATACCATAATACACACGTACGCTGTAATATGAATAAAACTCACATGTGGTATATAGTCACAAGTCACAGAAATACTAATCTCATCCACACAACAAGTAACAGAAAGGAAATAACTATACTAGAATAAAGAGTCTGAATAATCCATAAATGATAGTCGGGTGGAGACAAATCCACTATCAATGACTATGTCAAAACTAAAATAAGAGGGAAGAGTAAAATCTCTTATATAAAATAAAGTGATGATGAAAGAGTGTCAGCTAAAGGATCCATCGCTAGAGATAATCAATGATGCTCAGTGGGTAAGGTCTCCTTGGCAGAAAGTAATGCGTCAGGTCCGGGTCCGTACTCCTGCTGGTACTCATGGTCGTCTATACCTAGCAATGGACCAGGTCCTCAGAGGAACATAACAAGATACATAGAAGCATGCCAATTGACTACAGTAAACATGCATAATGTTTGAAAATATATAAGTACGCTGTACGAGAAAATCTATATGAATACAAATGAGGACAAATTTTTGACGTATGGGCAAGGGTAGGCTACTCGATCTAAATCTCACAACTCACACACCCGTCTAGAATATCAGAAATTGACATACCGCAGGGGTAGCGACCAGCGTGACTCCAGAAATCGACATATCGCGGGGGTAGTGACCAGTGCGACACACTACCGTAGTGCGAGCTAGATACTACAGTTTATCAGAGTGGTTAAAGCCTATACGCCTAATGATTGTCCTCTCATGATACTAGGTGTCAAGTGTGTGTCAACATATCTAATATATAGTAATGACTGAATGAAACTATACATGCAATGAATATACAGAAATATAAATATAAATAGCATACAAAGTACTGTAAACAATTTGGCAAGGTATCTTACCTAGCAAGAAAGCTGCAAAGTCCCAACTCAAGGCGTCGTTCGATCTACCCGTCACATAAATTAAACAAGTTAGGTTACAAAAGTGGGTTAATATTTTCTGCCATTTTAATCTATTTTAATTCTGAATAAAATAACCTAAAATAGTATTTTAATCTTATTATAATCTGATTTTATTGTTAAACCCTAATTTTGGTCCAAAGAAAGTCAACTTTACGGAATTATGATCCGTGGCACACAAATCGAGGCAATCCGTTGACCAAAAAGTTAACCGAATCAAATCATGGATTTGTGTGCAAAATCCTATAGATTTTAGCGCTACATGAATGCCGGAATCGATGGTTTTATAAAATCATAAGTCGGTAAAAAGTTATGGCCACAAGGGCGAATATATGACAGTTTTTGGTAATTTCCTATTTACATCTACGTTGCACGAATTTTACAGTAGATTAAACTTACATGTTAAATTCTAAAAATATTATTTTATGTAAGTCATCATGTCAACTTTCCGAAACTTCAAACGATTTATAATTTCGAATTCGGGATCTCCCGAAATCTCGAAAATACGGAAACACGTCTGATTTTGGACAACTAGCACTTTTAGAATTTTTTTTGATAAAATAGGTTCATAAATTATTAAAATAATTTATATAATAAAAAAACTAACCTTTATATTGTTCTAACAAAAAAACTGGAGCACGTTTGGAGTCCGGAGATAGGAGATATCGTCTTTTTAAGTCGTCATAATACTAGAAAATGAGGCTAAATTTATGACGAATTTTGACTATTTTTGGACGAAAAAGAGGGAAATATGGGGAAAAAAAATATGAAGGATGAGGTATTTATAATGGTGGACACTACTTAATTGAATACGACTAGGATTGGCTAATTTGGATATGATTAGGATCAGTTTAAATAAGGATACGATGTGCATGAAGTTCCTGTCCTAGTAGGCTCAGGATTTGAATTAATTTAAAATAGAGTTTGAGTTTATCTCAATAATTTATAATCTTAAATAGAATTAAAGATAATACAAATAATTTATATATAATCTTATTAATATCTATTAACACTAAATTAGCATCTATCTAATATTAAGACTATATATATCCAAATAAATCCTGAATAATTTCAAAAATCTAAATAAATTTCTTAAAATTCTAAATAAATTACAAAAAAATATAATTAAATATTTTAACCTAAAATAAATATTTGGTAGGAACAATATGCAAGTATGATCTCATAGTAAATCATGAAAGTCCTAGAAATTTACGTTCCCAATATTTTAATTACCTAAAAATTCTAGAAAAATCTCCAAAAATCTAAAATAGCCTAAAAATAATTCTAAATAAATATTTACATAAGTAAATATACAAAAAAAATTTATTTTCTAATTAATTAAGAGAATACTCTAAAGTAATTTAATATTTAAAATAATCTATAATAAATATAATAATATAAAATATACACAAAATACATATTTTGGGTGAGGGGGTTTACAATTTACCCAACTTAAAAAAAATTTCATCGTCAAAATTAAGAATAAGGAATGATTTGTTAAATCTTTCACATTTGTGTCTAAGGCAAGTCAACCACAATCTTCTCAAAAATTTAAATGACAAAATCTATTCAAATCCGTCACAATCTCTTCAAAATTAAAATAACAACTATTTAAATCAAAATTTAACATATCATAATTTCTTCTAGATTTTTAAATAATTAACATCCAAGCCGCCTTCGCTACACGCCTCTGCGGCCTCCCTCTTCGCGGGCGAACATGCCGGGCTCCGGCTCCGCGCACATTTAATTCAAATCTATATAAAATCTTGAAGATTTAAATAACCCACATCAAATTTTAAATCATAATTTTCAACTATAATATTTTTTTTCTAGATTTTAAATAATAAAAACTCTAATCAAATTATATTCCTATTTTCAACTTAAGAATTTTGTACTCTTCAAATTTTAAATTCAATTTCTATTATCAATATTTCAAATAGGTGATCCAACAATCAAAATTTAACTTTTAATTCAAATCATCAAATCATAAAATTTTTAAATCTAATTCACCAATTGTTCAAGTCTAAAATTACATATTTAGCCTCAAAATTTAAATCAATGATTCAACCTTCAATATCCAAAATTTAAATCATGTGCTCAAATTATAAATATTTGGTTCACAATATCGAGATATCGAAATTCATTAAATCCTCATCGTCTTAATCATTCTTCTAAAAATTTCCAAAATTAAAATGACTTAAATCTCTTAATCTAATCTTACTTGATCACAATATAAAAGAAATTTCTCTCAAGTTGATAATGCAATTTCTACCCAACTTAGAATTTTCCCATCTATCGCATAAGGCTATACGTTTAAAAAATATTCCTTAAATTATTTAATTATTTTATTCAATCCTCAAAAGTTTTAACACCAAATATATCCCCTATGATATGTCCTTAATTACGAAATTAGTCACCAAGTAATGTGATTGGCCTATGGGGTATATCTAGTACTCTATGTGTATCAAACTTATACCAAGCACTAATATGTTTTGCAAGTATAGTCCTATCATGTATCATATGATAGTTTGGCCCATATGTATATAAGTACCTTAAACTAGAAAACATGTATAATTGTAAATTAACAAATAAATTTTTTTAGATGAAGATAACTGTAATTCGAGTGAACACTTGTGAGTTGTATTATGATGCTCTTTGCCAATTAGTAACACGTATGCTTTGTTTCTATATACACAATTAATAATTATCTAATATACATATTTTCTATTACCAAGCGTCCAGTGTTCTAAAAATTGGCTTGGACACTAGGCGGCTAGTTTGTGCGCCTATTCGATCATGTTCGAACCTGTTCGGTGCTTAGGCGCCCTGTTTGACCATGTTCGGTCCTATACGATTGTTCGGATTTTAAATTTTAAAAAAATTATGAATTATAGTATGGATTTATAACATGTTTGGATTTCAAATTCTGAATTTCAAACTTCAAATTAGTATTTTGGATTTCAAATTTCAAATTTTAAAAAAATTATGAATTGTAGTATGGATTTAGAACATGTTTGGATTTCAAATTATAAATTATAAATTATAAATTATAAATTATAAATTATAAATTTCAAACTTCAAATTTATATTTTGGATTTCAAATTAAAAAAAAATGTTTGGCCGCTTTAGGTGCTAGGCGTCCCTCCACCGTGTCGAATCCGTCTAACGAATTTTAGAACACTGATAAGCAATTTATTGTTAATAATGAATGTTATCACACTTGCTAATTACAAAGATTTCAATTATCGATAACAAAGAGCATATGTCACACTTTGAAAAAGGAAAGCTATTGCAATTGTTCATAAAACATAGAATATCTAAATAGAGCGTCCAAGTGACAAGCCAAAAGAGGTCAAAGCTACAAAAAAGGTTAAAGCTGATAGAGAAGATCATGTAATTGCAGCTAAAGCTATAGGATTGTCTAGAGGTCTTGGCATGAACGGAATAATAGTCGGTGAGATGGATCCAATGACAGCATTAAGGATCAATTGATCCTGTCCAGAGAACATATATCTGTTATAACAAACAAACAAACAACCTATAACTAACTAACTGTAATAATCCTGTAATAGCTTGCTTGCTCGCTATCCTGGTATGTTATGACATGTATAAAATAACACTGGAGAAATGGGGCCTGGTGATCGATCCTTCTCAATTGACATGGAGGTCGCAAGAACAATTAGGACAATCTCAGCCATCGTCTTGATTGCTCTTCTTCTCTTCTCGGCTCACGAAGTTCCCGTCGTCTGCGCCAGCAGGGTCGTTCGCAAGAGGATTATATGTCCCTTTGAACGATGCGTCCATCGATGCAAAGTTAGTGGTGATATTACCGTCCCTTGGTGGCTATCGTTCGCGGACTTGACCAACTATTGCAAGCTTCTCTGTGGTGTCAAAGGGATCTCCAATGGTCGAGATTTTAAATATTGCTAGCTAGCTAGCTATGACACATCAACATCTCTCTCTCTCTCTCTCTGCAAATCTCCTTAATAATAAAATATGAATTCTTGTAATTATTCTATTTACGTGCTTTATGATGATTATCGGACATCATATCTACTCCCCTCTTGTGCTTGTTCTAAAAATATAATACAAAACAAAACAAGATGAATGGGTTGTCAGTTTGTAACTTGTTTCTTGTTTGGTGCTTCTGTGGTGTTGTGTGCCACTGTAGAGAAACTTTTGTGTGAATCTCAGTGCACCAACTTCTCGTCTGGAGTTTGTAGAGACAGATTCTTGTGTAAGTCTCTACTTTGTGGCTATCTCTTCTTCTTTGATCTGACTTCGGGACTAACAAGATGAATGGTGAAAAATAATATATTTTCCAGTTACGTACATCTAACATTAGTTAAATACAAGGGTGGGATAACAACTCAAAGATCCTTGAGTTGAAAACTAATTCCAAAAACTAAGGAAGAATAGATGGCCGGAGTTGAATGAAATCTGATATAAAATAAGTCATGGGGCCGACCAGTCGGTCAGTCGGTCTGTTATAACAAACAAATAAACAAACAAACAAACTATGATAATCCTGTATGCAGGTATGTTATGACATGTATAAAATAACATAGGGGAAATGGGGCCGGGTGATCGATCCTTCTCAATTGACAAGGTGGTCGCAAGAGCAATTAGGACAATCTCAGCCATCGTCTTGGTTGCCCTTCTTCTCTTCTCGGCTTACGAAGTTCCTGTCATCCGTGCCAGCAGGGTCGTCCGCAACAGGATTATATGCCCCTTTGAACGATGCGTCCATCGGTACAAAGTTAGTGGTGGTATTACCGTCCCTTGGTGGCTGTCGTTCGCGGACTTGACTAACTATTTCAAGCTTCTCTGTGGTGTCAAAGGGATCTCCAATGGTCGAAATTTTAAATATTGCTAGCTAGCAAGCTAGGACACATCAACATCTCTCTCTCTCTCTCTCTCTTTCTCTCTCTCTCCCTCTTTGCAAATCTCCTTAATAATAAAATATGAATTCTTGTAATTATTCTATTTACGTGCTTTATGATGATTATCGGATATCATCTACTCCCCTCTTGCGCTTGTTCTAAAAATACAATACAAAACAAAACAAAATAAAACAAGATGAATGGGTTGTCAGTTTGTAACATGTCGTTGCCATCAATTTTAAGACACCAACTCAACCCGTTGAGCCGGACCAATTAAAGGGTCTAAGACTGACACCAAGCCTACACCGTTCAACCTCACTCCTCTCTCACTCTCCTTTGTATAAAATTTTCTCCATATTAAATCCTAACCATCCATTGTTTAAACCGTCATCCTCACCACACACACCCATCACACCTCCCTATAAAACATCACCATCACCCCTCACTTCCCTCAAGGCCGGCCCTAATCCCAACACCTAGAGAAACCCCCCATTTCTCTCTCCTCTCTCCTCACAAACCCACAACCATAGTTATTCACTTCTTCTTCTCTTTCATTTTTTACTTCTTCTCCATCACTTCTTCTCCTTCATATTTTTCTTCACCACCTCCACAACTCCGGCCTTCACCGCCGCCATCACTGCCATCCCTACGCCGGTCAACCTCCACACGACAGCTCCACCCAGCCGAGCTCCGCCCGCTCCACCACCCTCGACTGGCAAACCTACCCGCAAAACCACCCGTCGACCCGCATCACCGCCATCTTCTCATTCTCGCCGAGTCCCATCTCCTCCGACCATCCCGGTCCTCCTCCTCGCCTGAACCACGACTATTCCCGTCGACTTCTCCACCACTGCTACCTCCAGCCACCGCCCCACGAGCCTGCAACTACCCCACGGCGAGCCTGCACCACCCCACGGAGAGCCCGCTGCCACGAGCCACGACAACCCGACCCCGGCCACTTCTTCTTCTCTACCTCACCCGACCACTCCAGCAACCACCCGCACCACTACCTCCACCCCCTCCAGCAAAACCGACCGCCTCCCGCCATCTCCGACACCACCATCACCACCCTTAGCCATCCCCACTGCAACCACAACCCGCTGTGCCATTCCCGAGCTCTACCCGCATCACCTCCGGCCACCACTTCACCCACCAGCACGACAGCACCTCCTCCACGAGCTCCCCCACCCTCGGCATTTACTGCCTCCCCCTCGGCCTACTACACCTCCAGTCGACCGGCCAACCCCGTGTCAACCAACCACCATTGACCCCGCCTCATCACCTTCATCATCATCACCATTATCATCACCATCATCATCGTCATCCTCATCGTCACCACCCTCGCCGGAGCCCAAGCACTCTCTTCGATCACGCGCACATCGAGGTACGAACCTGTCCCCTCTTCTTTTATATTTGTGTATATGTGTTTATGTGAATGCTAATCGGGATTAGAATTTGCTTCATGACAGTTTAGCGATAAAGGACCCTGTGTCGGTGAAACTAGTGACTAGTGTGCATGTGCGTGTGTGTATGATGTTTAATTGGTTTTAAATAACATAGTTAGGGTTAGGGTTTAAGAAGTTTGATTTGAGGTTTAGGGTATCTCTTTTAAAGTATGCATGTAGTTTATTGTTGATGATGCGATATCAAATATTATTGAGGAGCAGGAATTAAATTATGCTGAAGTGGTATGTGATATCAAAACATTGGTTATTATCGAGGCTTAGGGTTGGTGAATGCTACTTTGGATTTTATGGTTTAGCGTTATATGCATTGTTGGTCGTTTGTTTAAGTATATGTCATGATACCTAAATATTGGTCGAATAATAATAGTAAATATGATTGAGGAGAAGTTTTATTATGAAATCATAGTGATTGCACATATTCGAGGGTTTAATAAATAATTGATACTTTATTTGAGGATGAGATAGGTCAACGTGCATGTTACTGTCTGTGAAGACTCGGGGTGAAGCTGAGGATTTGATCATGGTTTGAACTACCGAACATCATAATGAATATAGTAAGATTGAGGTTTGGTTTGATGATATTGTACAAATGTTTAATTGATTAGATGTAACATATCCTTAGTCAACCTTGGTCAACCCTCTAGCTTCGTGTCCATGTGATTTGTAACTGAGTTTGAATATATGATTAGACGTGTGTCACATCTTATTTTAGCCTCGTGATAGTCTATTGATTGAGCTTGTATCTCGTCTCTAGGTACTACGGGACCCGCGGACTTGTACGTTGTACCGGAGACCCGTCTTCAGCAGCCGAACCCAGGCAAGTGTACCTTGCCACCCTGTATTTCAGTTACCAGTTATTTATTATTTTAATATATATATTGTGCGCATGTTTGTTTAGAATCGTTACTTCGCGTCCAGATCACAACCGGGTGCAGACGTTCGTCATAATGTCTTGTAACGAGTGATAGATAGTTCACAACACCTTGATATACGTACCTGGTATATCATAACCCTAGGACACATTCAGATACTGTCATCGTGCCAGATTTCCTGTATCCTGATACCGACATCATGACCGGAACCTGGGATGACCTTAGGGTCGCGTTTGTTGATAGTTACTTCTGTGTGAAGAGGCTGCTAGATAGAGGTTCAGGTTTAGCGCACAATCATTGACCGCTTGGGAAGGAGAAGACAGCTACTAGACGTTTGGGCTCCTCTGTACGTGCTTATATATGTATATGTATTATTTTTGTGGTGATCCTATATCTAGAGTAGTTGTATCACCCGTGTGACTCCTTGTCCGGAGCTGCGGTACGTCCCGTGTGTTTCCGTGTTCGGAGCTACGGTTTTATTTTGGACAGCCCATGCATCGAACATTGTCTTCAAACTGTGTCACACCTAGGTGATTATGCTAGATTACCCCGTCGTTGCACTTGTACTTTCTGTTATACTTGGTATGCTGTATTTTTGTACCTTGTTACGTCCCTCTGAGGACCTGGTCCCTTGCCAGTTTTGTAGCATAGGTGATTATGGAGCCCTTGGAGATTCTGTTGGAGTTGCTTGTCTTGCGGGCATTGGTACCAGGTACTCATATTACATCTACCGGCGTTACGATTATTTTACTCATATTGTATTCATCTGCTGTTGTAGCCTAGTTTTTGTAGACTCATATTTCTTCTAGAGTCTATTCGAGTTTTGTGTGTTATTGTGCGGCCGACTTTAGTACATGAAGCTCTTTCTTGTATATTTCTGTTTATTGTGGATTGAGACATAGATGTTTACATTTACGGGATTATTTAGATAGTGACCTTTATTATACAGCTTATACATATTCGAGTCAGACTAGAGTCTGGTCGAATGCGTAGCTGGCATGTTGCGTATTCCTGGTCCTACGTATTTTAGGACTGGGGCGTTACAGTAGGAAGGCAATGGCTAGTATGTGCTCCGATTATCGAAGCAACGGTAAGGTGCACTAAGTGATATAATTATTGTAAAATTATCTAAAATATAATATTCTATTTCTAATTTGATTCAAACTAGCTATAGTCTCACTATCTAAGCCAAGTAGGCCTAATTTTGGGTGAGGGGGTTTACAATCTACCCAGTTTAAAATAATTTCGTCCTCGAAATTAAAATAAGGCATAATTCTCTAAATCATTCACATTCGTATATAAGGTAGGTCAATCACGATCTCTTCCAAAATTTTAAATAACAGAACCTATTCAAATCCATCACACTTACTTCAAATTTGAAATAACTATTATTTAAATCAAGATTCAACCTATCGTAGTCACTTCTCGATTTTTAAATCATCAACATCCAATTTAAGTTAAATTCATATTACATCTTCAAGATTTAAATAGAGCATATCAAATTTTATATCACGATCTCCAACTATCATAATCTCCTTTAGAAAATAATTCTAATCAAATATTATTCCTATCTTCAACTTATGAATTTTTGTACTCTTCAAATTTTAAATTTAATTTTTTTTCATCCTCAATATTTCAAATATGTAATCCAACAATCAAAATTTAACTTTTAATTCAATCATCAAATTTGGAATTCAATCCGTCCATGTTCATGTTTAGAGTTCTATTTATTTTCCTCAAGATTTAAATCGATGATTCAACCTTCAATATTCAAAATTTAAATCATGTGATCAAGTTATAAATATTTGGTCCAAAATATCAAGATTTCAAAAATTTATTAAATACTCATCCTCTAACTCCTTCTTCTAAAATTCTCCATATTTAAAATGACTGAATCTCCCAATCTAATCTTACTTGATCATAATCTAAAAGAAATTACTCTCAAGTTGACAATGCGACTTCTACCCAACTTAGAATTTACCGTCTATCATATAAGGCTTATAGATTTAAGAAAAATTATTCCTCAAATAATTTAATCATGTTACTCAATCCTTAAAAGTTTTAACACCAACATATTACCTATGATATGCCCTTAATCAATTATAAAAGATAGTCACCAAATAATGCGGTTGGCCTATGGGGTATATCTAGTACTCTTTGTGTATCAAACTTATCCCAAGTACGAGATTTTGTCTTTCCGAAATAAAGGAAGATAGAAACAATAATAAAGAATTCAAGATGGAGGTGATAGAATACATGTATGGGGATCAAGGCGTTTAAAGAATTCAAATGAAAATTGTCAAGGCAGTTGTGGATTGAAACCTATTTTGGTAAATTCTTATTCGCATGTTCATATCAGAACAGTTATGTAACTGATATGATATGCTTGGACCTATCTAGAGGGCAAGTATATTCATTTAAGAAGCTAAGTCAATTTTTTTATCTCAATCCACATAAGTAGTCATGCGAAGAGCGAACCAAGCGCACTAAGGTTAGCTAGACCTTAATACACTGATTCTGATAAGACAATGTATTAGTGTATGCATCCAATAATACATATGTCGTGAACAAGCTCGATAAAAGAATAAGCTTGCAAAACTAGGCTATAATAGCGGCATAAGTCAAGGTAGTACATAAAATATAAATATGCTAGATTATGATGGAAGAAGGTATAACCTATATGGAGATATGGGTATAAATTACATGATTTAAAACTAAGGTATAACCATAAAATTATAATCTAAATGAATACTCAACTTATCAAGTTCTAGCTACCAAGCATAAAATTTTAAAATTCAAGAATTACAACTATAATCCTGGCAACCTATATATCTTAACATAAGAGAATATCACTTGGCCTACAATCAGAAGGATTAGGTGGCACGGATTGAAAGATGAAGAAAAGAAAAACAAAATTAGTCGTCGCACAAATAGCGAGCGTTAAGGTTTCAGAGGAACAAGATATGAAATTAAATAGAGAGACT
This sequence comes from Iris macrosiphon, assembly GCA_036927795.1. Classification (NCBI taxonomy): domain Eukaryota; kingdom Viridiplantae; phylum Streptophyta; class Magnoliopsida; order Asparagales; family Iridaceae; genus Iris; species Iris macrosiphon. The sequence continues at coordinate 115,401,262 of JAYESA010000013.1, forward strand.
CTTGATAATATCATAGTTTCCTAAGGAGAAGTGGTAAGCTAGTCTCTATGTTCGAGGTATGATCAAGGGAATTATTATATTCATTCCTCTTGGCTTCCTAAGGTACTGTTCTGCTAATATCAAGACAAGAATCTAAATTTATAGTTCTCTAATACTATCTCACTATGAAAGTTGGGTTTAGTCCTAATATTCAACCTTGGATTTCTATTGGTTCCTCAATACTAGGGTCAAAAAATATAGTCAAATTTCTAACTAACCCTAGTAGTATCTATACTACTCTCAAGTCCTTCATAAATATATCAGGGGATAAGGGTCAATTAATCTACGGGTAAGGGATACTAGGGTTCATTAGGTATTCTAAACTTAGTGATGTGTCAATATTCTAGTTGTATTCTTAATAGGAAAGTTACCCTAATTATCATCCTAACAACATGGATTCCTATATTCTAGGAGAGGCTATACTCAAGGAACTATTAGGGAAGCAATGAATCAAGCAGGATGCAGTTATTCAAATTGAACAGATTGGAAGAAAGATGAGTCATAGTGAATTGTGGATGAGATCTTATACTCTAATCCTATTTGCAGGCTTGCTCGGTACAGTAACGTAACCGAGACAATATACTCTTGACTTGCATGGGCCACCACTAAAAATATATTACGCCCCAGTCCCAAAATACGTATGACTAGGAACACGTAAGCATGCCAGCCGCATGTATATGGCAACTCCAATATATGAAAACCATAACACATGCGTACACTGTATTATGAACAATAATTCATAAGTGGTATATATATGTCACAAGTCACATGGTATAACTAAATCTCATCTCCAGAATTCATAGATAAATAAATAACCAATAACTATGTAACTAAATCTTAATGTAAAGTATCAAAAGATGATAGTCGGGTGGAAACAAATCCACTGCCAAACTAGAATATAAAATAAACAATATAAGTACATCAACTAACAATCAATGCGACTCGAAGAGAAGACCTCCTTTAATATAAGTAGCAAGTCCCGATCCGCGCTCCTGCTAATACTCATGAACATTTACACCTGAAAAGGGACCAGGTCCTCAGAGGGACGTAACAAGATACATATAAACATGCCAATAAAGTACTAAAAAATAAACATCCAATGGGGTCGCCTAACCGTCTAAGTGAATGCAGTTTGAGAACAACTTTCCAACAAGTGGGCTATCTGGCCATAATGGGATTGGCATGATTCTCTCGGAGAATCAGGGGCCTACAAAGCATGTCGTCTTTTGAACGCCAGAGGCCGCCAGTAACATAGGGGTCATCACCGCCAGCAACATAGGGGTCATCACCGCCACGTATCTCCGGCGGACCATACGGGTTACAAAAAGAAAAGTGCAAAGGAGCCCAAATGCCTTACTTGTTGTTCTCCCCAACCCATGCTCTAAGCATGTCACATCCATGACACGATAATACCTTTAATAACTGTCAAGTCTCCTAGCATGCAATTTCTAACAGCAGTTATCCCTAACGCACGTCCCATTCGTACAGGAGGCCAAACCCGGCACGTAAGTCCGTGATCTATATGAGACTCACACTCGTGTAACAGATGTGTCACGGCCAATGAAACCTAATGATGCCTCATAATAATGGGGTGGTCTCATAAACTAGGTCACATGCATATATATAATAAAAACATAATAGGACGCCACCGTCGTTGCACCCAATTTTCCTTGGACGCGTAGTTTATATAACAGTTAAAATATATGAACTAATAAAAAGAAATAAGATGCATGCAACATATGGAATATAAATTACAGTACAATGGCAAGGTATACTTGCTTGGCAAGAAAGCTGCGTAGTTCCAATAACCTGCTCCTGAAGTCTCGCAGAACAATCCGATAGGTCCTATATACATATAATACAACATCAGCCATTACACTAGCACAGATACAACCATATTTACACTGGACTCAGAGGGTACGCTAGGGGTGATACTGGTCAACTAACATAGTCAAATGCGCATCTAATTATGCGGGTGTCACGTCTTCAAATGCAGTGCACAATCAGACAGTCAACTAACACCTGTCTAGCCAGTACGTCGGTGTACACAAGGCATATAATTTGCTAATATTAAGGGTCACATGGTCACGATAAATATGCGGAAAATCAACAGTATCCTAGGGTCGTACAGCAAATAAACACATATATAGCCATAATTATTATCATTATTTAATTACATATATATATCCATATAATTATATATAACAATAAGATTATTTTACTCATACTCGTACGTATACGTATACGAGTTTGGGTTCTCCGACACCGTCTGGACTCATAACCACTAAACTGAACCAATATGCTGCCTAGATGTTATTCACACAAGCACACATAAATTGAAAGGAGAGAGACAGGTTCGAACCTTGGGGTTAGCGTGCACGGGCATGAGGATCGGGGGTGACTGCTGCAGGTTGTCTTCGGCGAGGGTGATGGGTCCACGATGACGACGATGATGGTGATGATGATGATGAGGGTAATGATGATTGTGATGATGAGGGTAATGATGATGGTGATGATGATAGGAATGATGAGGGTAATGATGATGGTGATGATGATAGGAATGATGAGGGTAATGATGATGATAGGAATAATGAGGGTAATGATGATGATGATGAGGATGAGGATGATCATTGGTGATGATGATGTTGATGATAAAGGGGATGATAATGTTGATGATGAAGGTGATGATAGTGATTAGGGTGATAATGATGATGATTGATAAAGGGGATTAAGGTAAGGATGATGATGATTAAGGGATGATTAGGATGATGATGGTGATAAGATGATGGTATAGGTTGTGATTATGAAGATGGCAATGATGATGAGGATGACGAAAAGTTGCTGCTCCGGCTAGGGCTCAGGCGGCCCGAGGAGGAGGAGCTGCTGTGACGAGGAGGAGGAGCTCAGGGAGGAGATGGGATATGGAGTGGTGGTGGTGAATGGCTCAGGGAGGCATCGAGGTGCAGGGAGGTGACGAGATGGTGATGATATTCAGGCGAGAGAGAAGAGGACGGATGGGCTCGGGGTCATCCGGTGGTGGAGAGAGGAGACCGGGGCTGCTGTTGAGGAGGTCGGGGAGGAAGGAAGAGGTGGTAGTTGCAGGAAGGAGGATAGGGAAGAGGTAATGGCAGCAGGGAAGAAGGTGGTGGTCGGGTTGTGCTCCAGGCGGGAGCTCGGCTGTGGGCTGCTAGAGATCGGAGTAGGAGGCCAGGGATAGGTCAAGGCGGAGGGAGTCGAGAAAAGATAGAGGTAGTGATAGTGGTAATGGTAGTGTTGATGGCAGTGGTCCGGCGAGGTCGGGGTGAGGGGGAGATGGTGATGGTGGTGTCGCCGTGGTTTAGGCGGTGGAGAAGGATAACGTGGAGGTGATGGTGGTGTTCAGGTGGCATCCGGTGGTGATGGTTGTGAGGTCGGGGTCGGCCGGGTGAGCGGCGGAGCTGCTCCGGCGAGTCTGCACAGGGAAGGGTGGAAGAAGGTTAATGGCGGTAGTGCAGGTCAAGGTCGAGGTGATGGGGAGACTGTAGAGGAGTCGAGCGGGGGAGAGGAGGATAGACGTCGGGGAAGATGATGTGCAAGCGGTGAGGTCGGGCTCCGGCGAGTCGTGTCGAGGGTGGAGGATGACGGCGGGGTCATGACAGGCCTGAGGGATCCGACGAGTCGAGGAGGAGGATCGTGCTCAGGGAGGAGATGGTGGTGATGGTCTGCTGAAGGGGAGAACAAAAAGGGTAGACAGGGAAGAGAGCAGGGAGGACAGCTTCGGTCGGCAGTTGGGGGCTGCTCCGACCGGCGGTTGGTAAAGGGAAGGTGGAGATGAACATGAGGAGATGGGTAGGGGTCGACTAGGTGTTTGGGTTGCAATAGAAAAAGGAAGAGAAAAGGAAATAAAAATTATATTTATATATATAAAAAGTAGGGTCTTGGGTTTGACATAAGGGATTGGGCTTGGTCAACACCTCCTTGGAGTGGGCTTGGCTTCACATGGGGATGTTTGGAGGGCTAGAATTTGTATTGTTTAAAATGCATGGCTAGGATTAGACGAGGGGTGATGTTGTGTGTTGCACATCCCAAAATTCATGGGGAAAATTTACATGAAGGAAAAATGGGTTTCTTCATGTGTTGTGTCCAATGGTGTGGACACCTTAATGCACTTTTGCATAAAAGTACCCAGCAATTAAAAAATTGCACAAAGATAAAAATTGGATTAAATTAATTAAAATTATTATAATTGGATTTCAAAAATTAATTAGAAGTACATGGGGCTAAAATTAGGTGGGACACAAGTGTCATGGACATAGAGGACTCGGAATATAATATTGTCATAAATTGGGTTGCACGAAACGGATAAAGATTGTGTCTCCAATTTCGATTGGAACGCACAAGGATACAAAGTTGAATTTATTTGGAATTAAGAAATAACGTCCGCGACGAATATCGTGCGACTAAAATGTAGCAAAAAGAGCATAATTATAAGTTACACAAATGTCAGAATAGAAGGCGGGCATGTCTAGGACAAGGGTATAAAATTTGTAGGAAGACAATGGCTAGTGAAGTGCTCCGATTATCGAAGCAACGGTAAGGTGCACTAAGTGATATAATTATTATAAAATTATCTAAAACACAATGTTCTATTTCTAATTGGATTCAAACTAGTCCTAGTCTCACTATCTAAGCCAATTAGGCCTAATTTTGGGTAAGGGGGTTTACAATCTACCCAACTTAAAATAATTTCGTCCTCGAAATTAAAATAAGGCATAATTCTCTAAATCATTCATATTCGTATATAAGGCAGGTCAATCGCGATCTCTTCCAAAATTTTAAATAACAGAATATATTCAAATCTATCGCACTTACTTTAAATTTGAAATAAGCATTATTTAAATCAAGATTCAACCTATCAGAGTCTCTTCTTAATTTTCAAATCATCAACATCCAATTTAAGTTAAATTCATATAACATCTTCAAGATTTAAATAACGCATATCAAATTTTATATCACGATCTTCAACTATCATAATCTCTTTTAGAAAATAATTCTAATCAAATATTATTCCTATCTTCAACTTATGAATTTTTGTACTCTTTAAATTTTAAATTCAATTTTTTTCATCCTCAATATTTCAAATAGGTAATCCAACAATCAAAATTTAACTTTTAGTTCAATCATCAAATTTGGAATTCAATCCATCCATGTTCATGTTTAGAGTTCTATTTATTTTTCTCAAGATTTAAATCGATGATTCAACTTTCAATATTCAAAATTTAAATCATGTGCTCAAGTTATAAATATTTGGTCCGAAATATCAAGATTTCAAAAATTCTTTAAATACTCATCCTCTAACTCCTTCTTCTAAAATTTTCCACATTTAAAATTGTCACGCCCCAGTCCTAAAATACGTAAGACTAGAAACACGTAAGCATGCCAGCCGTATGGATATGGCAACTCTAATATATGGAAACCAAAATCCATACGTACAATGTAATATGAATATCAATCTACAAGTGGTATAAATCTATCACAAGTCAGAGGGTATAATCTAAATCTCATCCACAGAAAATCAAATATAAATAAATAACCACTATCTATGAAACTAGATATCAATATAAGTATCTAAGGATGATAGTTGGATGGAAACAAATCTACTACCAACTCGAATGGAAAAGTACAACACAATAAACACAATATAAGAATACCAGCTAACGACCACGGCTCAAAGAGAAGACATCCACGAAACATATATAACCATCCAAATCTGTGCTCCTGCAAATACTCAAGAACAGATACACCTGGAAGGGGACCAGGTCCTCAGAGGGACGTAACAAGATACAGAACAGCAAGCCAATTTGAATACAGTAAACATGCATAATATTTAAAAATAAATAAGTACGCTGTACAAGACAATCTATATGAATGCAAATGAGGACAACTTTTCGACGTATGGGCAAGGGTAGGCTACTCGATCTAAATCTCACACTCACACACTCGTCAGTGGACATCAGAAATCAACATACCGCGGGGGTAGCGACCAGCGAGACTCTAGAAATTGACATACCGCGGGGGTAGCGACCAGTGCGACACACGCCCGTAGTGCGCGCTATATACTACAATTTACCAGATTGGTTAAAATCCCATACGCCTAATGATTGTTCTCTCATGATACTAAGTGTCAAGTGTGTGTCAACATATCTAATATATAGTAATGACTGAAAGGAACTACACATACAATAAATAAACAGAAATGCAATAAATATATAGAAATATACTAAGCATACAAAATACTATAAACAATTTGGCAAGGTATCTTGCCTGGTCTGAAAAAGAATGAAGTCCCAACTCAAGGCATCGTACGATCTACCCGTCACATAAATTAAACAAGTTAGGTTACAAAAGTGGGTGAATAGGTTCCTCCATTTTAATCTATTTTAATTCTAAATAAAATAACCTAAAATAGTATTTTAATCTTATTATAATCTAATTTTATTGTTAATATCTAATTTTGGTCCAAAGAAAGTCAACTTTAAGGATTTGTGATCCGTGATACGTAAATCGAGGCAATCTGTTGACCAAAAAGTCAACCGACTCAAATCCTGGATTTGTGTATGGAATTCCATATATTTCAATGCTACATGAACACTGGAACAGTTTCATAAAATCATAAGTCAGTAAAGAGTTATGGCCACAAGGGCGCACAGATGATAGTTTTCGGTAATTTCCTATTTACGTCTACGTTGCACAAATTTTACAGTAGAATAAACTTATATTTTAAATTCTGTAAAAATACTTTTCTGGAATTTTATCATGTCAGCTTTCCGAAACTTCAAACGGTTTGTAATTCCTAGTTCGAGATCTCCCAAAATCTTGAAAATACAAAAATACGTCTGATTTCGGACAGCTGGCACTTTTAGAATATTCTGGAAAAATAGGTTCTGAAAGTATTAAAATAATTTATATATTCAGAAAACGAACCTTTATATGGTTCTAACAAAAAAAAAATTAGAGTGCGTTTGGAGTCCGGAGCTAGGAGATATCGTCTTTTTAAGTCGTCATAACATACTAGAAAATGAGGCTGAATTTATGACAAATTTTGACTCTTTTTGGACGAAAAAGAGGTGAATTTGGGAAAAAAAATGAAGGATGAGGTGTTTATAATGGTGGAGACTACTTAATTGAATACGACTAGGATTGGCTAATTTGAATATGAATAGGGTCAGTTTAAATAAAGATAGGATATGCATGAAGTTGCTTTCCTAGTAGGCTCAGGATTTGAATTAATTTAAAACTAGAGTTTAAGTTTATCTCAATAATTTATAAATCTTAAATAGAATTAAAGATAATATAAATAATTTATATATAATCTTATTAATATCTATTAACACTAAATTAGCATCTATCTAATATTAAGACTATATATATCCAAATAAATCCTAAATAATTTAAAAAATGTAAATAAATTTTTTAAAATTCTAAATAAATTACAGAAAAATATAATTAAATATTTTAAACTAAAATAAATATTTGGTAGGAACAACATGCAAGTATGGTCGTATAGTAAATCATAGAAGTCCTAGAAATTTACGTTTCCTATGTTTTAATTACCTAAAAATTCTAGAAAAATCTCCAAAAATCTAAAATAGCCTAAAAATGATTCTAAATAAGTATTTATATAAGTAAATATATCAAGAAATTTATTTTCTAATTAACTAAGAGAATACTCTAAAGAAATTCAATATTTAAAATAATCTATAATAAATATAATAATATAAAATACACACAAAATACCTATTTTGGGTGAGGGAGTTTACAATCTACCCAACTTACAAAAATTTTGTCCTCGAAATTGACACTACCCCATATTCATAATAATCACTATAGCTATTACACTACATACCTATCTAGCAGTGCTTCCTAAAAGTCATGATCTGTCATTCTAACACTTCTCATTTATTCTCCATACACTATCCTATTATCCTCTAACACGTCTACACTACCCAACTTACAAAAGTTCTACTAGTAGTCACAGTCTCTTGAGGCTATTGTCTAGGTTGTAAGACGGATATATTTATTGGGTCGAGAATCTTGGGGTACTTGTCTTGAATCTCACAACCATGATTTTTCTTTGTAACCGTCAAGTATCATAGTCTAATACTGCCATGACACCTGACCAATATGTCTGCAAATACTTCGACTACTTTACTACAACGGTCTAGCTGCAGCTGTCGCTACTTTGCCAGCAATTTGTCATAGTTGTCAGTTCTAACAAGTGCCTTCAATTCTTTCCTAGGCATAGTCTAAGTTTTTTTTTGGGGCAACAGTTAAAGTCTTGACTAACTTATAAAACTATTAAAAGTATAAACTAGTTCAAACAGTCTAACAAATTCCTATTAGCCTAAGGGATGCTATACATGGTTTTTTTAAATAATAAGAGGATACAAATATTGCTATAGGTCATATACATAAGGGTTATTATTAAGAACTCATCCTTTAGTTGTTAATCATTTACTAAACCATTTATGTTTTTAACTAAGAAAATAAGGGTGAGGTTGAAGTAAATCAACAATCTATGATGGCACGAAGGACGCAACTATGATAGGAAGATTTAAGCACGAGATAAGGAATGGAGATGGAAGAGAAGATGGGCTACCCCAAGGGGCTAGATGGTGATAGAAAAAGAATACTACTACTGCTACTCGGGTCATCTATTAGCATCGCGTGTATGCCATCTGGGTAAAATATCAGTATATCCTCATAATTGCTAAACCAACACCTATATAATTCTATGTCTATTATGCACCTAAGATCTCGTGTCATAAAGGGGGTCATGAGTATGCAATGACACATATAACTAAGGTTTTACCTGTATCTACGGCTTCCTGTGGCCGCGCTCTCTTGTTTGTCATCATGACTACTTGGCCTATGGGATATATCTAGTAATATTCGTGTACCAAACTTATACTAAGCACGAACGTTCGTCTTTCCGAAATAGGAAAAGACGGAGAGCAATAATAAAAAAATTTAAGGTGAAGGTGATAGAATACAAGTACGAGGCTCAAAGAGATTAAAGAATTCGAAAAGAGAGTTGTCAGGACAGTTGTGGATTAAAATCCTATTTTTTTGGTAACTTCCTATTTACATGCTCGTATCAGTATAGTTATGTAACCGATACGATGTGTCAGACATGTCTAGGGGCAAGTATATCTGTCTACTACCATATATCTCAATCTACGTAAAGTAGTCATGCGAAGAGCGAACCAAGCGCACTAAGGTTAGCTAGACCTTAATACACCGATTCTGATTAGACAATTGTATCATTGTGTGCACCTAATAATACATATGTCATGAGCAAGCTCGATAAAGAATAAGCTTGCAAAAACTAGGCTATAATAGCAGCGTAAGTCAAGGTAGTACAGAAAATATAAGTACGCTAGATTATGATGAGAGAAGTTACAAAATAATCCAAGTTCACAAAGAAGATAAGACTCTTACAATCTCTACAGTTGTCATACTAACTCCTTGTCTAAGTCGATAGTCGGCCAAATAGGGGTATGGGCTTCTAGGTTCTACAGTCTAATTAAACACTATCGTCTTATGCTAGCATACAGGTAATATCATTCAGTTACACTTCAATAATAGGTCAAAAGACTATGTGATACTAGATTGTGAGGCACACTACCCAACTTAAAATAATAAACTAATATTGTACTGTCTTAAGGATGCCGTAGAAACTCCTATTAAGGTCTACGAGAAAGGGTCTTGGTACTTATTAGGGTATCCTCTTACATTACATAGGTCATGGTCGTCTTAAGTCTTAGTCATAGCGCTTATAGAGCAAGTGTCAATAGTAAGAATGGAAAGTTACTGGCATTCAAGGGAAAAAGGGAATATAACTCGTATCGAGGTGTGGTATAAGTTACGCAATTGAAACTAAGAGATAATCATCAGGTCACAATCTACAAGGATAACTTAAACCATCAAGTTCTAACTACTAAGCACAGGGATTCAAAATTCAAGTTTATAACTATAATCCTAGCAAGCTATATATCCTAACATAGAATAAAATTACTTGGTCTATAATCAGAGAGGTTTAGGTGGCACGAATTGAAAGATGAAGGAAAGAAATTTAGTCGTCTCACTAATAGCGAGCGCTAAGGGTTCAGAGGAACAAGTCATAAAACTAAATAAAAAGACTCTAGATAATGTCATGGTTTCTCTAAGGAAAAGGTGGTATGCTAATCTCCGTGTTCAAGGTATGATCAAAAATATTCTATGCATTGCTCTTGGCTTTCTAAGGTACTGTCTGCTAATCTCAAGACAAAAATCTAAATTTATAGTTCTCCAATACTATCTAAGTATGAAGGTTAGGTTTAGTCCTAATATTCAATTTTGGTTTTCTATTGGTTCCTCAATACTAGGGTCAAACATTATGGTAAGACTTCTAACTAACTCTAGTAATGTCTATACTACTCTCAAGTCCTCATAATACATCAAGGGGTAATGGTAAACCAATCTATAGATAAGGAATTCTAGGGTTCACTAGATATTCTAAACTTAATGGTGTATCAACACTCTAGTTGTACTCTTAATAGGAAGGTTACCCTACTTATCATCTAGCGACAGGGACTTCTATATTCTATGAGGGGGCTATACTCAAAGAATTATCAGGGAAGTACAGGAATCAAGCAGGATACAATTATTCGAATAGAATGGACTAGAAGGAGAGCGAATCATAGTCAATTATGGACGAGATCCTATACTCTATTCCTAGGTGCAAGCTTGTTCGGTACAATAACGTAACCGAGACAATATACTCTCGACCTGCATGGGCCACCACAAAAATATGTCACGCCCCAGTCCTAAAATATATAGGACTAGGAACACGTAAGCATGCCAGCCGTATGGATATGGCAACTCCAATATATGGAAACCAAAATCCACACATACGCTGTAATATGAATATCAATCCACAAGTGGTATAAATCTATCACAAGTCACAGGGTATAATCTAAATCTCATCCACAAAAAATCAAATATAAATAAATAACCAGTATCTATGAAACTAGATATCAATATAAGTATCTAAGGATGATAGTTGGATGGAAACAAATCCACTACCAACTCGAATGAAAAAGTACAACACAATAAACACAATATAAGAATACCAGCTAACGACCACGACTCGAAGAGAAGACATCCACGAAACATATATAACCATCCAAATCTGTGCTCTTGTAAATACTCAAGAACAGATACACCTGGAAGGGGACCAGGTTCTCAGAGGGACGTAACAAGATACAGAACAACAAGCTAATTTGAATACAGTAAACATGCATAATATTTGAAAATAAATAAGTACGTTATACAAGACAATCTATATGAATGCAAATGAGGACAATTTTTCGACGTATGGGCAAGGGTAGGCTACTCGATCTAAATCTCATACTCACACACTCGTCAGTGGACATCAGAAATCAACATACCGCGGGGGTAGCGACCAGCGAGACTCCAGAAATTGATATACCGCGGGGGTAGCGACCAGTAAGACACACGCCCGTAGTGCGAGCTATATACTATGGTTTACTAGAGTGGTTAAAAGCCCATACGCCTAATGATTGTCCTCTCACGATACTAAGTGTCAAGTGTGTGTCAACATATCTAATATATAGTAATGACTGAAAGGAACTACATATGCAATAAATAAACAGAAATGCAATAAATATACAGAAATATACTAAGCATGCAAAACACTATAAGCAATTTGGCAAGGTATCTTGCCTGGTCTGAAAAAGAATGAAGTCCCAACTCAAGGCGTCGTACGATTTACCCGTTACATAAATTAAACAAGTTAGGTTACAAAAGTGGGTAAATAGGTTCCTCCATTTTAATCTATTTTAATTCTGAATAAAATAACCTAAAATAGTATTTTAATCTTATTATAATCTAATTTTATTGTTAAGCTCTAATTTTGGTCCAAAGAAAGTCAACTTTAAGGATTTGTGATCCGTTACACGTAAATCGAGGCAATCCGTTGACCAAAAAGTCAACCGACTCAAATCTTGGATTTGTGTATGGAATCCTATATATTTCAATGCTACATGAACACTGGAATAGACGGTTTCATAAAATCACAAGTCAGTAAAGAGTTATGGCCACAAGGGCGCACAGATGACAATTTTTGGTGGTTTCTTATTTACGTCTACTTTGCACAAATTTTATAGTAGAATAAACTTATATTTTAAATTCTGTAAAAATACTTTTTTGGAAGTTCATCATGTCATCTTTTTGAAACTTCAAACGGATTGTAATTTCGAGTTCGGGATCTCCCAAAATCTCGAAAAGACAAAAATACGTCTGATTTCGGATAGCTGGCACTTTTAGAATATTCTGGAAAAATAGGTTCTGAAAGTATTAAAATAATTTATATATTCAAAAAACTAACCTTGATATGGTTTTAACAAAAAAACTGGAGCACGTTTGGAGTCCGGAGCTAGGAGATATCGTCTTTTTAAGTCGTCATAACATACTAGAAAATGAGGCTGAATTTATGACAAATTTTGTCTCTTTTTGGACGAAAAAGAGGTGAATTTGGGGAAGAAAAATATGAAGGATGATGTATTTATAATTGTGGAGACTACTTAATTGAATACGACTAGGATTGTCTAATTTGAATATGAATAGGGTCAGTTTAAATAAGGATAGGATATGCATGAAGTTGCTTTCCTAGTAGGCTCAGGATTTGAATTAATTTAAAAATAGAGTTTAAGTTTATCTCAATAATTTATAAATCTTAAATAGAATTAAATATAATACAAATAATTTATATATAATCTTATTAATATCTATTAACACTAAATTAACATCTATCTAATATTAAGACTATATATATCCAAATAAATCTTAAATAATTTTAAAAATCTAAATAAATTTCTTAAAATTCTAAATAAATTACAAAAAATATAATTAAATATTTTAAACTAAAATAAATATTTGGTAGGAATAACATGCAAGTATGGCCGTATAGTAAATCATAGAAGTCCTAGAAATTTACGTTTCCTATGTTTTAATTACCTAAAAATTCTAGAAAAATCTCCAAAAATCTAAAATAGCCTAAAAATGATTCTAAATAAATATTTATATAAGTAAATATATCAAGAAATTTATTTTCTAATTAACTAAGAGAATACTCTAAAGAAATTCAATATTTAAAATAATCTATAATAAATATAATAATATAAAATACACACAAAATACCTATTTTGGGTGAGGGGGTTTACAAAAATGACTTAATCTCTCAATCTAATCTTACTTAATTACAATCTAAAAGAAATTCCTCTCAAGTTGACAATACGACTTCTACCCAACTTAGAATTTACCGTCTATCATATAAGGCTTATACATTTAAGAAAAATTATTCCTCAAATTATTTAATCATGTTACTCAATCCTTAAAAGTTTTAACACCAACATATTACTATGATATGCCCTTAATCAATTATAAAAGATAGTCACCAAATAATACGGTTGGCCTATGGGGTATATCTTGTGCTCTCTGTGTATCAAACTTATACCAAGCACGAGGTTTCGTCTTTCCAAAATAAGGGAAGACAAAAATAATAGTAAAGAATTCAAGGTGGAGGTGATAGAATACAAGTATGGGGATCAAGGCGTTTAAAGAATTCAAATGGAAATTGTCAAGGCAGTTATGGATTGAAATCCTATTTTGGTAAATTCCTATTCGTATATTTATATCAGAATAGTTATGTAACTGATATGATATGCTTGGACCTGTCTAGAGGGCAAGTACATTCGTCTAAGAAGCTAAGTCAATTTTTTTTAATCTCAATCCACATAAGTAGTCATGCGAAGAGTGAACCATGCGCACTAAGGTTAGCTAGACCTTAATACACTGATTCTGATTAGACAATGTATTAGTGTATGCATCCAATAATACATATATCTAAGCTTGCAAAACTAGGCTGTAATAGCGACATAAGTCAAGGTAGTACATAAAATATAAATATGCTGGATTATGATAGAAGAAGGTATAACCTATATGGAGATATGGGTATAAATTACATGATTTAAAACTAAGGTATAACCATAAAATTATAATCTAAATGAATACTCAACTTATCAAGTTCTAGCTACCACGCACAAAATTTCAAAAATCAAGAATTACAACTATAATCTTAGCAACCTATATATCTTAACATAAGAGAATATCACTTGGCCTACAATCATAAGGATTAGGTGGCACGGATTAAAAGATGAAGAAAAGAAAAATAAAATTAGTCGTCGCACAAATAACGAGCGTTAAGGTTTTAGAGGAACAATATATGAAATTAAATAGAGAGACTCTTGGTAATATCATAGTTTCCTAAGGAGAAGTGGTATGCCAGTCTCTATGTTCGAGGTATGATAAAGGGAATTATTATATTTATTTCTCTTGGCTTTCTAAGGTACTGTTCTGCTAATAGCAAGACAAGAATCTAAATTTATAGTTCTCTAATACTATCTCACTATGAAAGTTGGGTTTAGTCTTAATATTCAACCTTGGATTTCTATTGGTTCCTCAATACTAGGGTCAAACAATATAGTCAAATTTCTAACTAACCCTAGCAGTGTCTATACTACTCTCAAGTCCTTCATAAATATATCAGGGGATAAGGGTCAAATAATCTACAGGTAAGTGATGCTAGGGTTCATTAGGTATTCTAAACTTAGTGATGCGTCAATATTCTAGTTGTATTCTTAATAGGAAAGTTACACTAATTCTCATCCTAACAACAGGGATTCCTATATTCTATGAGAGGCTATACTCAAGGAACTATTAGGGAAGCACATGAATCAAGCAGGATGCAGTTATTCAAATAGAACAGATTGGAAGGAAGATGAGTCATAGTGAATTATGGATGAGATCCTATACTCTAATCCTATTTGCAGGCTTGCTCGGTATAGTAACGTAACCGAGACAATATACACTTGACCTGCATGGGCCACCACTAAAAATATATCATACCCCAGTCCCAAAATACGTAGGACTAGGAACACGTAAGCATGCCAGCCACATGTATATGGCAACTCCAATATATGAAAACCATAACACATGCGTATGCTGTATTATGAACAATAATTCACAAGTGGTATGTATATGTCACAAGTCACATGGTATAACTAAATCTCATCCACAAAATTCATAGATAAATAAATAACCAATAACTATGTAACTAAATCTTAATGTGAAGTATCAAAAGATGATAGTCGGATGGAAACAAATCTACTGCCAAACTAGAATATAAAATAAATAATATAAGTACATCAACTAACAATCAATGCAACTCGAAGAGAAGACCTCCTCGAAATATAAGTAGCAAGTCCGGATCCGCGCTCCTGCTAATACTCATGAACATCTACACCTGGAAAGGGACCAGGTCCTCATAGGGACGTAACAAGATACATATAAATATGACAATAAAGTACTAAAAAATAAACATCCAATGGGGTCGCCTAACCGTCTAAGTGAATGCAGTTTGAGAACAACTTTCCAACAAGTGGATATCTGGCCAAAACGGGATTGGCATGATTCTCTCGAAGAATTAGGGGCCTACAAAGCATATCGTCTTTTGAACGCCAGATGCCGCCTGTAATATAGGGGTCAACACCGCCACATATCTCCGGCGGAGCGTACGGGTTACAAAAAGAAAAGTACAAAGGAGCCCAAATGCCTTACTTGTTGTTCTCTCCACCCCATGCTCTTAGCATATCACATCCATGACACGATAATACCTCTAATAACTGTCAAGTCTCCTAGCATGCAATTTCTAACAGCAGTTATTCCTAACGCACGTCCCATACGTACACTCGTGTAACAGATGTGATATGTACGCAAGTCCATGATCTATATGAGACTCACACTCGTGTAACAGATGTGTCACGGCTAATGAAACCTAATGATGCATCATGATAATAGGGTGGTCTCATAACTAGGTCACATGCATATATATAATAAAAACAAAATAGGGCGCCACCGTCGTTGCATCCAAGTTTCCTTGGACGTAGTTTATATAACAGTTAAAATATATGAACTAATAAGCAGAAATAAGATGCATGCAACATATGGAATATAAATTACAGTACAATGGCAATGTATACTTGCCTGGCAAGAAAGCTGTATAGTACCAATAACCTGCTCCTGAAGTCTCGCAGAACAATCCGATAGATCCTATATACATATAATATAATACAATACAACATTAGCCATTGCTCTAGCACAGACACAACTATATTTATACTGGACTCAGAGGGTACACTAGGGGTGATACTGGTAAACTAACAGGGTCAAATGCTCGTCTAATTATGCGGGTGTCACGTCTTCAAATGTAGTGCACAATCAGACAGTTAACTAACACCTGTCTAGCCAGTACGTCGGTGTACACATGGCAGACAATTTTCTAATATTCAGGGTCACATGGTCATGGTAAATATACGAGAAATCCACAGTGTCCTAGGGTCGTACAGCAAATAAACACATATATAGTCATAATTATTATCATCATTTAATTACATATATATATCCATATAATTACATATAACAAAAAGATTATTTTACTCATACGCGTACGTATACGTATACGAGTTTGGGTTCTTCGACATAGTCTAGACTCATAACCACTAAACTGAACCAATATGCTACCTAGATATTATTTACACAAGCACACATAAATTGAAAGGAGAGGGACAGGTTCGAACCTTGGGGTTAGCGTGTACGGGCACGAGGATCGTGGGTGACTTCTGCAAGTTGTCTTCGACGAGGGTGACGGGTCCACGATGACGACGATGATGGTGATGATGACGATAATGATAATTATGATGATGAGAGAAATAATGATGGTGATGATGATAGGAATGATGAGGGTAATGATGATGGTGATGATAAGGGTAATGATGATGATAGAAATGATGAGGGTAATGATAATGATGATGAGGATGATCATTGGTGATGCTGATATTGATGATGAAGGGGATGATAATATTGATGATGAAGGTTATGATAGTGATTAGGGTGATGATGATTGATGAAGGGGATTAAGGTGAGGATGATGATGATTAAGGGATGATTAGGATAATGATGGTAATGAGATGATGGTGTAGGTTGTGATTATGGAGATAGGGATGATGATAAGGATGATGGGAAGTTGCTGCTTGGCCAGGGCTCAGGCGGCCCGAGGAGGAGGAGCAGCTATGACGAGGAGGAGGAGGAGCTCAGGGAGGAGATGGGATGTGGAGTGGTGGTGGTGAATGGCTCAGGGAGGCGTCGAGGTGCAGGGAGGTGACGAGGTGGTGATGATATTCAGGCGAGGGAGGAGAGGACAGATGGGCTCGGGGTTGTCCAGTGGTGGAGAGAGGAGACCGGGGCTGCTGTTGAGGAGGTCGGGGAGGAAGAAAGAGGTGGTGGTGAGCGGTGGTTGCAGAAAGAAGGACATGGAAGAGGTGATGGCAGCAGGGAGGAAGGTGGTGGTCGGGTTGTGCTCCGAGAGGGAGCTCGACTGCGGGCTGCTGGAGATCGGAGTAGGAGGCCAGGGACAGGTCGAGGTGGAGGGAGTCGAGGGAAGATGGAGGTAGTGATGGTGGTAATAGTGGTGTTGATGGCAGTGGTCCGGCGAGGTCGGGGTGAGGGGGAGATGGTGATGGTGGTGTAACCGTGGTTTAGGCGACGGAGAAGGAGAACGTGGAGGGGATGGTGGTGTTCAGGTGGCGTCCAGTGGTAATGGCTGTGAGGTCGGGTCGGCCGGGTGAGCGGCTGTCACTACCATATTTTTTAGGAAAGAGTATTTTAGTAATTCCATATTTAATTAAATATTGTGCATGATAAATAATTATTTGTTGTATTATTTAATTTTTGTTAGATGTTATTTATTTATTTTGGACTTGTGTTAGTGGACCTAACTAGTTTAGTTTACACTCATGGACCAACATGAATTAGTTGGTTAGAACTTAGCCCATTTAGAAAGCCCATTGTTAAGGAGATGGATTAAATTAATTAAACCATTAGACTAGAAGCTTCCCTCCTTAATTATTTCTTTATGAGAGGTCCCAAGGGGTATATTGGACATTACATGATAGCTTGAAGAAGGGGAAAGGGGCCGACCTATATAGGGGGGGAAATTATTTCTCTCTCCTCGTTTTATTTTAAAACTAGATCTAAAATTTTCCTCATTTCCACTTCATTTTCCTACCAAATTTCATTCCAATTCTTTCCCAAATCACCATTGGAGGTTAGTGGAGCAAGGATCTTGAAGAAAAAAAAGTAAGGATCTACAAAGAGAAGCAATGATCTACAAGTAGGAGCCAATTTCATCTCAATTGGAGATTACATTGGGAATCCATCTCCCAATAGGTGCAATTCAGTTTTTCTCCTTAATTTAGGTTCTAAATATGAGATTTAACCATGAAAAATTAACCCATATGCATAGGCTACCCATTGGATTTGGTTTTGTGTTCGTCGGAGGCATATTGAGAAAGTTATGGTACTTTTTGTGTCAATTTTGGGGGAATTCTGAGATTGACAATTGTTATGTGTGTTAATTGATCCTATAGATCAATTTGGCATGTGCTTGTGTGTTTGGGGCTACTGTCGTGTCCACAATTGGGTACGTGTAGGTCGTATCCCAACAATTTGGTGATACGTGTTGATTTAGGATTTTTTTCTCCGACACGGGACTTTGTACATGTCATATTTTGACACGGACACGTAGATCTATATTTGACTCTTCGTATTGTTCATAAATAATATATGTGACTTGTTCGTGTCCTTCGGGGTACATTTGGATGTGTGGTGGACTCGTGTCACATGCGTATCCAAGATCTAGTGGGATACGGTGTGATACTCTCCATATGTTTGTGCAAATTATATGTAGATCTATTTCTTGTATTCTTAATTCGTGGAGAATGTATTTGTACATATACATATAGATATTTATATATATATTATGGTATATATAATTATGCTTCTTGTGTCTTAGATCTATGTATTATGTATGTACTATATGTGTATATATTATGTTGCTATTCTTTTACATGTATAATATATATATATATATATATATATATATATATATATATATATATATATATATATATATATATATATATATATGTTGTTACTACATATATGTATGTTATTATTATATGTGTTTAGTATATATTCTATATAGTTGTAACTATGTATATATATGATACTATATTGTAACTATGTATTATTGTGTTAGTATATATATATATTGTAGCATATGTATATATATATATATATATATATATATATATATATATATATATATATATATATATATATATATATATATATATATATATATATGTATATTTAAATTGGTATTTATATTTATATATGGATGTTATATGATTATATATACATATACATATATGTATAGTTATCTATATATATTAATATGTATGTGTGTGCTTGTTACTATATCGAAATTATGTACATAATACTAGGGAGGGTGTATGTATAGTTATTATTTGGTAATTATGTATATATATATATATATATATATATATATATATATATATAGCGACAAAAGCTAATGGTGACAACCGCCGTCACCAAAGCAGCAGCAGCAGCCGCTGTAGCAGCAACAACAGCCAATGGTGACAACAGCCGCAGCTGTCACCAAAACAGCAGCAGCAGCAGAAACACTAGCAGCAGCGGTGACTGTAGTTTGGCGACGGCTGCAAACCGTCACCAAAGTAGCAGCAGCAGTGGGAACAGTCAGCAGCAGCAGCGACAACAGATTTAGCAGCGGTCAAAACCGTCACCAAAGGGGCAGCGTATCAGAGTATCAGGATTTTAGAACTATTTTTAGTGACAGTTGGCAGATTATATATATATATATATATATATATACTTATATAGTTATAGATATCTATATATATTGGTATTTAATATAGATGTAAATGTATTCTAAAATTGCTAATTTATTATAGTATATGTATAATATTTAGTATAGTATGTATATATATTATTACGGGTAGTTAATATAACAAGGTAGTGGGTATTACCTTGAGGAAACCAAGGTAATTGGGGATACCCAAGATATTGGGTTTGGGTATCAAATTTGTGAATTATTATTGAGATACCAAGTTGGTTCAAAACCACGGTACCTATTTAATGTTGTAATTATGATTCTATACTATTAATAATTGTTTTATATATATATATATATATATATATATATATATATATATATATATATATATATATATATATATATATATATATATATTAATGTTTTACCTATGGATTCACGTATCCGGAGATACGGTATCCAAATATTTAAGATATGGTTTTTATGGCTTAGACTTTAATATCTTGAACCCAATATTTTGTGTTAGACTTATGCAACCTAGAAATAGGTAGTTGACCATAGTTGACCATAGTTGACCATAGTTTGACTATAGTTGACCATAGTTGACTATAGTTTGACTTTTGACTTAGAATTGACTTATTGACCTAAAAATTGACTAGTTTAACTTATTCTCTTTCTGAAACCTTGTATTGATGTTGTATTCCATATCTAGGTCTTCGAAGCACCGTATCAGACATCTGTGAGACTATTCTTTGGACTTCAGATGAGTACATTCTCTGATAGTTTCTTATTTATGATATCCTCTATGTTCATTATATCTAGTGTAGATATCCTTGTTCTCTTGATACGATGGTTACACGGATTGGTATATCCGGATCTCGTCATGAGATATTATTCCTTGGTATATGGTGTATCTTGTGCAAGCCTTGTTTCTTTGATTATCTTGTACATGTACAGACACTGATTCTCGGAAAGACTAGCTATCTTCTTAGGGAATCTCGTGCCATAGCGTACCATGGTTGGATCTATTATACCAGTCGAGGGTGGGGAGTATTTTAGTATAGATATGTGATCATACCCTCCTTGTATCAAGTCTTGCATTAAAAAGTTTTAATCATACACTGCACGTATGATTAGCTAGGCCATATATCTTATACCAAGTTTCCAAGCCGATCACATGTTAAAGCTAGTACTCACACACTTAGACATTAGTATTCTTGTTTATTGACATATTACTTATTATTATATTTATTCCAGTATTTCCTTATTATATATATATCTCTCATATTTATTGTGCATCTTGTATATTCACATCTATTTACTGTTATATAGTTTTTATCATTGATTAGAACTGTTGTTAGAGATGTATTCTGCTCCTTTCCTGACTGGATATATTTTTCCCAGATGACACTGAGGACTGGTACCCTACACATTACGGACCTCAGGATATTGTGGGTCTAGAGTCTGTGTCACTACCACATTCTAAAAATATGGGTATTTTTGACTTTTTATATATTATTAATATTATGGTAGTTATTTTTAAATGATTGCATGACATGTGTATTTAATTTAAATAATTGTATGAGATGTGTATTTATATATATATTATATACAATGTTCTTAATGTTGAGCTAGTAGACTCGACCTAGAAGCCCACTATATGAACACTTGACCGAATTATTGGATTATGAATTTAATTTGTATTATATAGGATTTAATTTTGAGATTGTAATTTATTACCGTGATTGTTACACCCTACCGTTGTTGCAATATTCGGAGCCCAGCCTTAGTCCATAATTTCCAACAAGTTGTTGCATTCTAGACTTGACACACCAATTTAGGCGCTGGACTTTTCCATCACTCAAATCATAATCCTTTGTGCTCTAATTTAATTGCACAACTTTTCGTATCCGAAATTTATTATTTAATCTTGTGTCGCGCACCCGTGATGTTGCCATCAATTTTGAGACACCAACTCAACTCGTTTAGTCGGACCAATTAAAGGGTCCAAGACAGACACCAGGCCTATATCTTTCGTGACCTTTATGTAACTCATAATTATGCTCTCTTGTGCTTCATTTTAGCCGCACAATATTCGTCGCGGACGTTTATTTAATTTTTAAATAAAATCCAACTTTGTATCGTTGTGCGTTCCAATCGAAATTGGAGACACAATCTCAACCCATTTTCGTGCAACCCAAATTAGGTTAATATTCTGTTCCGAGTCTTCTTAACTAATGATACTTGTGTCCCAACCTAATTTAGCCCCATGTACCTTGAATTAATTTTAGAACATCGCTTGCATTTGTTTCTAATTAAATAGGGGATACCAACTTTGACTAATCTAATTTTAACCCAATTTAATCTAAACACCCCATTCATTAAGCCCATACAAAACACACAACACCCCCTCACCCTACAAAACACCAAACACCAAATCGCCCACCAATTTTTTATCATTTTATGTGTCTGTGCAAATACCCAAATTTAAGGGAGCTTATTTGCAAATATTGCATTAGGTGTCAACACCCCATTGGTTCAAACAAAATAGAGAAGCCCTAATATTTGACTAGTCAACCCAACCCTCTTCTTGCATGAATGATTTCCCTCATGTCAAATCCTGGCCACCCATTCAAAATGGGACTCATCATCACCACACATTCCCACATCACATCCCCTTTTTAATGTCTCTTTAATGCACCCTTCCCAAGCATGCCCTAATCCCCACACCTTGGGAAACCCCCATTTCTCTCTTATTCCTCCTCACAACCGTAGCCTCCTCCTTCTTTTCCATTTCTTCCCTTCTTCTTCTTCTTCTTCTTCTTCCTTCTTCTTCTTCTTCTCCTCATTTTAAAAAGAAGGGGGGGGGGAATAAAACCAACTCCACCACCATCAGCCCGGCCACCCTTCTTTGGCCAACTGTTCCTCCTCTGACCTGAGTTCCCGACCACCCGTACTACCACCTCCCCAGGCCTGAAGCCCCGCCGACTGCCATCTCCCCATTCATCTCTTCCTGCGAGCTACTGCGGCGTTCACCCCGGCCGAGCTCCCTCCCCCATACGAGATCTCCTCCTCCATCTCCGACGAACTATTCCTTCTCCGGCCAAACCTTTCCTCATCCTGCACCTCCAAGCCTCGACTCCACCACCTCCTTCTTCCCCGACTGCAACCCGCGCCTCCACCCATCACAGCCCCGAGCTCCCCCTCTGGCCAACTTCTTCCCCGTCGAGCCACGACGACAGCAGCACCCATCTCCTTCTCCTCAACCTCCTCTTCATCCTCCTAGCTCCTCCACCGGCCACTCACCCACCCCGGCGAGCCGTTCCCCCCACGAACCACCACCAGTGCCATCATCACCACAACTTTACACCACCACCCCCTGCCTCCTCCTCGACTAGCCTCCTTCATCACACGACCACCCCACACCATCAGCAGCAGCGTCATCGTCATCGACACCACCCTTCGTCATCATCGTCGTCTTCGCCGTCGTCGTGCACGCGCACAGGTTCAGTTCTCCCCCTCGTGTACACGTACGCCTGTACGTATTTGGTGTATGGGTGTATGCATGTATATATGTAGTATATGTATTAGTATACGTAGGATTCGTATATATATACATATACATATATATAGTATATTTTCAAACTAGTATATACGTATTCAATAAAATATGTTAGTATGTATGTATTGATACATATATATACAGGTATATAGTATATGTATTAAATTGGTACATATATATATAAATATAGTATACGTATATTTTTACTTGGTATATATATATATATATATATATATATATATATATATATATATATATATATATATATATATATATATATATATATATATATATATATATATTCAGTATACGTTCGTATACATAAATATTGGTTGTTGTATATATATAAATACGTGGTACGTATATATAAATATAAATATATATATATATATATATATATATATATATATATATATATATATATATATATATATATATATATATATATATATATATATAGTATAAAATTCTATTTAGTGTATATACACTTATACATATTTTTGAATGTAATTATTTGGTATGCACATATATATATTTAATTAATGATATATGCTAATTGATAAACGTACTAGGCGACCCGAGTGTAATTACGGATATCCCGTATTTACATTGACCTGCAACCTTGTAATTATTAGCAGGCTGCCATATGTACACTCACGTATTGGCAAGACCCGTACTATTATTGTCTGTCTGTCTTTCACAGCAATTACAGACATGACACCCGTGCAATTTGATGCACACTTGACCCTAGTTAACCAATGGCATACCTAGCGTAGCCCTGAGTTCAATATATTTATGATTGTGTGATTAGTGAAATATCTGATACAATATTGTATGCTGCCTATAAGATTATTAGATTATTCAGACAAGACTTCAGAATCAGGTTATTGGTATTGCCAGCAGCAGGACCACAGACGAGTACATTCTCTGATAGTTTCCACTATATTGATTATCTCTATAACTCTTGTTGTATAGCGTACATGACTCTGACACTGTTGTTTACACGAGTTGGCATCATCGAGACATGTCACGAGGGGTCGTGATTGGAATCCATCATGCTAGCTGGGGAAACGGGGAAATATTAGTAGCTTATATGATCATACCCAACTTTACATGCATCATAGCTCACCCACACCTCACGTAGGTGCAGCCTAACCATTACATGCCTCATAGCCTGTTATGTGTGACTAGCCTGACTACTACTTGCATCATAGCTATCCGGATGGTTAGCCTGACCTTACATGAATCATAGCTAGTCATACATAGCAAGCCTGATCAGTCCCAAGCCGATCACATGATATGCTGATGTTTCACAAACTTAGTTAGATAATTCTTGACATGTATCTCTAGTATATTAATCTAGCATCTTCACATGTTCTAGTTATTGTTCTTGTACACACTTATATACCAGTTCATTATTCTTGCGTGTACTTGTATTTCTATTTCACTGCTAGATGTACATGATGATGACATGCTCTAGTATCCATTTATTTCCAGTATTTCTTTATTCCAGCATTCCCTTATTCCAGTATTTCTCATTGCTAGTTTTTATATCTGTCTTATATTTCTTTACACTGTGCTATAGATTTTTGTCAATATATGTGGAACTGCTGTTAAAGGTGTATTTTATTCCAATCCTGACTGGATATTTTTTCCAGACTGTGACATAAAGGACTGTTCCTAGCATACTTGGAGACTGGATATTATTGATTCCATGTTAGACTATTGATTGTGTTTAGACTTGTCTTGTATTACGTTTGTTTTCTTCGATATCTCATCGTGCTCTAGTTTATGTGATTGAGTATATTCCATATTATGTTATGATATATGTGTCTCCTTATGGAGTTGGATATCCATGTGAGATTGATTAGATAGTATCATAACCTAGACAGCGTTCTACCACCGATACTGTGGCGTAGGCTGGACGTACCCACGCTCTCGTGCCCCTATACCAGGTGTTGTCTGATAAAATAAACGAAAGATATGGAAACGAGGCTTTATACGAAAACTCGCTCTTTATGTTTACAAACAAGCAGCACAATTAATCCTATACGAGGATGTCGAGTACAATTTTTTAATCTGGGTAAATATTGCTATAGGAGTCTGATCTGCAGTCGATCACTTTGTCCCTTGGACCACACGATGATGAAGAAGTGCCGTAGAAGACAGAAAGCAGCTTCGAAGGTTGCCGAAGGGAGTGGATGCTCGATGCCAAAGTCGTCGATCACTACCCTTTGCCTGAGCTCTGGATTCTTCTCTCCCTCGACCATTTTCTCTCCCAATTTCTCCTTTTTTTTGTCGACCTTTTCCTCTGTTGATAGAGGTCTCTATTTATAGAGTTTTAGTGACCGTGACCACTCAGTCGGTATAGAAACCGAGTAGTGGAAAGTACAACACCCTTTTACGCGACGGTTACAATAAGCATTGCCTGCGTATAGATGACCTTTTGAATGAGTGTGTGACGTGTATCTAACTAAGGGACAACGCTTATAACTGCTGTGAAGATCATGGCGTAGAAGCCACATAGGTAGTTATCCTTTGTGTAGAAGAGGTTGGTGTAGAAGCCAATAACTGTCACCATGGCGTAGAAGCCAAGTAGGCATAGAAGCCGAGTAGGCGTAGAAGCCGAGTAGGCGTAGGAGCCGAGTAGGCGTAGGAGCCGAGTGGTCATAGAGGCCGAGTAGGCGTAGAAGCCGAGTGGGCATAGAGGCCGAGTGGGCGTAGAAGCTGAGATAATGTGGACATTTTAGCCAGAATTACGGCTCTTGGAGATATAATCAAATCTCTTGCATTAAATGCAGAGATCTGCCCCCATCCTGCGCATTAAATACAGAGGCTTGTCTTTAAGATTTGCCATCATTCTGCGCATTAAATGCAGATACGCGCCTCGAATCCTGTACGAAGAGTAACTGCTGACGTGGCGGTCTGTTTGCCTTCTGCGGAGCGTAAGAAGCTCACGTCTGCCTGTATAAAACTGGGCAGCGTATCCCCTTGTATGTGTAAGAGCAGTTTACGCAAAGGGAATGTCACTAGACGACGGTTCGGTGACATTTAATCAAATCTCCTGCATTAAATGCAGAGATCCGCCATTATCCTGTGCATTAAATACAGAGGCATGTTTTGAAGGTCTGCCACCCTTCTGCGCATCAAATGCAAAGACGTGCCTCGGGCATCTGTCAGTATTCGGTGCTTCAAATGCAGAGACGTACCTCGAGAACCTGTCACCGCTCTGCACATTAAATGCAGAGACGTGTCTCGAGCCCTGTACGAAGAGCAGCTTTTGACGTGGCAGTCTGTTTGTCTTCTGCGG
Organism: Iris macrosiphon; assembly: GCA_036927795.1. Taxonomy (NCBI): domain Eukaryota; kingdom Viridiplantae; phylum Streptophyta; class Magnoliopsida; order Asparagales; family Iridaceae; genus Iris; species Iris macrosiphon. The sequence continues at coordinate 115,428,049 of JAYESA010000013.1, forward strand.
AACGTAAAACAGCTCACATCTGCCTGTGTAAAACTTAGGCAGCGTATTCCTTTGTATGCGTGAAAGCGATTTACGCCAAGGAAATGGAAATAAATGACAGCCTGGGTTGCAGTATCGTGCCATCATTATAGCCGTCGCCTGGGTAGTCGTGCAGTACTCTTTGTCAGGAGTCCAGACGTCAAGTTCATTGCATGATCTGACAGGTTCATTTTGAAGAATACGATACGTTCCTCGTACACTTCAATGCTGTATTGAAAGCGGATAAGTTTTACGCCATAAAGGGGATGTAGCACCCTTTTTATGCAGAAGCAGTTTAGACATAGTGCATTACGCGGATGGTCCTTGAGCCTATATTTTACGCTGTGTTTAGCGGAAGAGCTCTGTTTGCACGTCGATGGCTCTAAAGTCCTCTGTTTACGCTGCCCTGCATCAATATGCTGCGTATAGCCATCCAGCGTATTTTTCATGCTTCTATAAGACCCCCTTCAAAGATTTTAAATTTCTCATAATTTAAAATGCTTTGAATAAAGCATGAACGTTCCTCGTAATTTGAAACGCTCTGAATGGAGCCTGAAACGATCAAGTCTGACACGTTCTTTCAAGGCTGACTTTATGGCAGAGTTATTGGGGATCGGTGTGATCTTTTTCGCCTATAAAAAGGCTGAGGAGTTAACCTGTTCTTCCCATATTTCCTTCACCACACAGAGATGATGGCCGGAGTTTGTCGGATCGACTTGAGGAAGAAGGAGACCATGTTCTTCTAGCATGTAAGGAGCCAAAAAAGATGGTGTCTTCAAGCAAATATCCTCTGCAACGATGGATCATGGAAGGATATCATAGCCTCCTTTGCTCGGGATAATCAGCAACTTTGTATGGCAGTTCTTCCGGAGAGAGGAAGGGTCGTATTAGACCACACTGCTTGCAAGTTGTATCTTCTCCTGATACCTGCGGACGAGAGCAGACAAACTAGCTGCTGTTCGAGATTGAGTTGGGTGAAATATCTCAACTCAATCTGTCACGGCGCTGGATGTAGGAAAGCAGATTTACCCTGCTTCCCTGTATTGGAGGATGGGTCTGCATAATTTAAGCAGACCCAGTTTTGTATCCTCCTACCGTTGATCATATGTCAGTCGGTTTGCGGACACCGACAGACTGCTGGAGAAGATGGATGAAGAATTTTGCCCATGCGAGAACCTGGCAGAACAGATTCTGGGCGCGATCTTCAGACGACGATGAGGAAGTCCTTTGTAGACGGGATTTCCCTCATATGTAATCATGAAAATAAAGAAAAACCCTTGTAGACTGGATTTCCCTCATATGTAATCATGCTTTTAATTTTAATAAAATTGTCTTCTTCTGTGCATATGATCATCTTGCCATATATTTTTGCTGTGAAGTCTGAATATGTGTAGCTTCGACACGTCTGATAATTTTACGCCGATTTTGTTAGAAAGAGTGCTAGGTCCTGTCCTGTCTTTTATGCATAACTAAGGATGCACAGAAAGCCGCTTAGCAGTCGAGTGTTCGAACTGTCCTGTTGTTAGAAATAAGGAACCGCATAGAATTCTGAACTATCACTTCTGATAAACAGAATTCTTGTTCAGACCATCATCTTCAAGAATGATTTCTCGAAAATCCCTTGGAACAGGGCGAGAAATGGCTGTCAAAAAACTGAGTCACCATCTTGTATTGTAGATAAAATATTCAGACTGGATTCTGGATGAACTTCGAATCGACCCATAAAGAAGAGTAATTTTCAATGTTGAACTCTGTATGCTTTGGGTACTTGGGATATTTTGAGGTCAAGAAGGAGTATCTTCTGTGTGAACCCTTGCAATTGACCGCCTTGAGAATCGTTCAGATGTACTATACTGGCCTGGCGTTTCTTTCAGATGTGCGGAAAGTCATAGCATAGAATCGTAAGTTCGTAGCCTCTCGAGCGTAAAAGCTGTTGATCATGAGAGCATCCGGGCGTAGAACTGTAGATTTGTAGCTTCTGAAAAGGAAATCTTTCGAGCGTGAAGTTGTGGATCTGTTGCCTCTTAGCGTAAAAGCCACTGAGCGTGAAATCATAGATTTGTAGCTGCTGAGCGTGAAGTCGTAGGTTTGTAGCCTCTCGAACGTAAAAGCTACCGAGCATAAAAGCATCCGGGCATAAAACCATAGACTTATAGCCTCTGAGCGTAAAACCGTAGATCTGTAGCTATCGAGCGTAGAAAGCTCCTTAGCGTAAAAACCACGAATCTGCTTCGCACGAAAACTTTTCGAATTCGCTGACTGTCCGCCTTCTCTGAGTAATAGGCTGACGTAGTACCTAATCATAACCCGAATATTAATTATGAGATTTGGTTCAAGATTCGAGGAGTCCATCCGAACTCTATATATACCCCAAGTTTCTAAGAGAAAAAACTTTTCATCCGTCTTCTGCGAAAGAAAGCCTTCGACTGTTCGAGTTCTTCTTCGTTTCTTCTCCGAGTCTTCAAAGTTTCCAGTAATGGCCTCGAAACAACTCTTCTCCTCAAAGGGAAAGAAGGTTGATTCTTCTTCTCGCTCTTCTGCTCAAGCGAGAGCGTCTTCGGTCGGGCAAGGCGAGCTTCTTTCTGAGCGAAGTGTCCCGCCGACGAGCAGTACACCCGGCCTTAAAGGTAGAGCTTTTGGGACGAAAAATAATGACTAAAAATCCTTCGCATACATTGTACATGAACGCGCTAGGTCATCTTCTGTGCTGATAGCCTCTTCGAGGAAGATGATGCACAGAGATGTTTCATCTTTTACGCCCATATTTCTAATGTGTCAGCGCAAAAACTCTATATTTTCGCAGTCTGGCGTAAAAGCTTTGACTGTCGAAAGTTGGCGTATACTATATAATTTGAGTGCTACGCAGGGATGGAAATTCCGGCGTAATAACTCAAATTTTGGCAGTCTGGCGTAAAACACAGACTGTCGAAAGCTTTGCGTATACTGCCAGCCTTGAACTTTACGTTTTAGGAAATGGATTCCAGTGTAATGATCAAGTCTTTACAGTCTCAGCGTAAAGCACAGACTGTTGATTCTTTGCATATGCTGCAAGATTATAGAAACTGACTTCTCTTTCTTGCATTTTGCAGTTAACTTGCATGCGTCTCCATTGGCTGAGGTGATGGGTTCCGCTGCCGGGATGCTGCACTCCAACTACCTGGAGGATATATCCCACATGACATTTCCTATCTCCGGGCCCTAGTATCCTGAAGGAAGGAAAATTTTGATATCGGCTCAGGACGAGCGAACGTTGCTGAACTTGATCAATGGAGATCCCTTGACGTACATAGATGGGGACTAATACATAAAGCCGGCTTTCCTCTTTGGGGACATGATTGACAAGCAGTCCCAGACGAAGCCCAAGAAAGAACTCTGGGTTTTCCCTACTGGGAGCTTGGTTTTGTATCTGCCCAAGATGCTGAGAGACTATTCCATCTCGGCATTCTTCCATGCCACACATCCCAAGAGGATATCGTGGACGCTGACTCCCGATCTTCACGGCAGGCCGGGAAAGATATTACATCTGAAAGGAGCTGACCAGGGGTCTTTTGTCAGCCGCCCTTCCGGTAATGTGACAACGTTCAGGGGACTGTACCCGGGCAGTGTCCCGAGTGAAGACAGTTTAGTGATCCAGCCGGTCCAATTACCGACTTTCTGCAATGATTTCCTGGGGCACGGGGGAGTATACCCTAAGGTGAACCCTCGGACAAGTGGGTGGATCACCCCTACAAATCTTCGATGGGCTCACTTAGCTGAATGGGCCCTGAAGTATTTTTAGACCGAGTTGGAGAGCATTGGTATGTTTGCAGCCGTGAGTGCCACCAGTGTTGGGTTACCTCTCAATCCCAACCTGTTTCTGGCACTGATGGAGCGATATATCTCGCTCACCGGGACTTTCGCCACTCCACTGGGGGAGTTAGGATTAGCCCTCCACGAGATGACAGAGATCTCGAGACTGCCGATGGAAGATACTCCATATGAAGAGTATGTTCCCACTAACCGGGAGTTGGGGGATTCAGACCCTCGGGTAGTGGAAGTGTACCAGGAGCTGATGTGCCACTAACTCGCTTGCACCACTTTTTATGGTGAGCCTTCAGATTTGGCTCATACCAATAAATGGATGTCCTACCTCTTCTTTCATCGGTCCAGGACTGTTAAGCCAGAGAAGGTCTTGGAAGGCAAGGATCAGCCTTTGAATCCTCTGAGCGCGCTTAATGCTCAGGTAGTCGACGATCTCATATTAGATGCTGGGGCTCCGGACTGGATCCTCGACGAAGGGATAGAAAAGTATCTTGTAGGCACTAAGGCCTATAGTTATTTGAGGCGCTACCGCAGGCCTCTGTCTAGGGAAGCTCAACTGGCTGGCTTCCTCTCCATATGGCTGCGCCGACTGGTGGTACCCGGCATCGCATCTGCGGACCGCATTCACCGCAACACGCTATGGCCTGCAGTATATCTGGTGTTTGGGGCAAGACTGGGCTTGCTCCCTGCCATGGTATACCGCATACAAGCTGGCCTGAGGGCCATGACTGACGGGCTGCTGACCGATAAAACTCGACGTGATAGCTTTTCCAGGGTAGAATTACCATACCTGTATTTGATGGGATGGTTAATTCTCCATAACCCCAGGGTTATGTCTCCTGGCTCTGGCAGTAGTTCGGGGGCTAGCTTCTTGTTAAACTACAAGAATTCCTCCTAGAACGTGACCACAGTTATAGACTATCGGTGGGCTCTGAACTTCAGTCACAGCTGAAAGCTCTTCTGCACTGTCCCTCCTGTACATCTCAATCAACAGGGGATCAGACTTCAGGACGTAGGCGACAGAAAGATCGTTCTTTCTCCTGAGGCTTTTAATTGGTTGGTTTTTATTAGACCTTCCCATCTACTGTACCGAAGTGAAGACTATTGCTTCTTTGAGCCCTACTTGCCTAGTCGGTTTGCCAGGCAATTCGGGTACAACCAGTTGCATGTGGGCAATATCGTCACCAGCTTCAGGTCCAAGGGTGGACTCATTGATGGAGCCATAGGATGGCGATATTTCATCATGGGTTGCACTGAGGCAACTTTTACCGTGCCCGTCATTTCACTCTCCACAGAGCTGCGCATTCTCCATTCGTATGCCCAGTTCTACATGGCAACCAACACCTTCTATCACGATTTTGATATGCATGGAAGTTTTAGGATACCCTCTTCCAAGCCTGGGGGAATGTAGCGCCCCGTTCTCCCGATACGGAGAGCGCGGCTAAGAAACACAAGACGGTATCGTTCGATCGGGATAGATTGAATTAAGAACTCGTCCTCGTTATGGATTTGTTTCTTCGGAATCGATTCCCATATTCAGTGGACTGCGCCCCAAGGATCGACTTAGCGGCAGAGTCAGGATGGACCTCTCCGCTGCTATCTTTTAATGTCTCAGTTTTCGATGTCGCTTGTTGCTTTCGTGCTTTGAGTTAGTTTTGGGATTTGCTTGTTTTTCTTGAACGGTTTCGATGGTTTCATTGTTTTCGTTCATTGAACTGCACTTCTATTCTGAGAATGGAGAAGGAGGAAGAAGTATTAATCGAGCTGTTCGTGTGCAGGTGAACGAGCAGTAGGCGGCTTACGAACGGAGTCGTGAAGCGCCTCTTTCCTTCTCCCTTCCAAAATCTAAGTGAGTGGCTACCAACCCGATTAGCTAGCCCTGCTTCCAAGCTTCACTCCTTTGCCTCGATCAAACGATACCAAGTAATAAGTAAAAGAAACCAAGATAAAAGAGAATAGACTTGGTACTTATGCTTGTCAATGAAACTTGGGAACGGTTATATCTTTGCATGCTTGTTCATTCGGAAATGTTCATCAAATGCATAGATACAAGTTTAAACGTATATCCTGATGCATAAATATAACGTAGTTGCAATGTAAAATGAATCATGCAATACCGCTTGTCTTGTACTCACGTAGCCTCCGGGCGAATGCTTGTTAACGTAGCCTCCGGGCGAATGCTTGTCAACGTAGCCTCCGGGCGAATGATTGTTAGTGTGCGATCACGGACAACTTGTGCACAAGGTACAGTTCCTGCGGGTGGCTGCTGGGGCACTGGCACCGTTCCGGCTCCGGACGGAACTAACGTTTAGTCTCACGTACTAGGACAGGGTGGTATGCGGCGCCTAACGTTCTTGCACGTAGCAAACCATCTTCGTCACAGACTAGTATCCATTATGGCAATCAAGCCAGTGATCATCGTGTATATTTAAACCTGTTGTATACTAACTTGTGTCTCCATGGCAGGGAAGGCATGGTAAGTATTGTGCAGGTAATTCAGACGGTCAGGTAAAATCCACCGAACGGTGGCACGTTCATTTCAGTAAATTCAATATGCTGCTTACTTGTAAATAAACTAAGGCAAGATAGAAACCCACAAAAATATGCATGCTTCACTAAACAATGTGTTGATTGGTATAGTCAGGCTAGCTCGCCTTCACCAGCATGTTTCGATATGCTGACCCTCGTTGAAACAGGTTCTCCGCACCAAGGCGAACCGAGCGAGGAGCCGAAGTCGTCTACCCGATCCAGTCCAACTGTTGGCGCATCTTCACCGCGCCCCCTGAAGCCTTTTGAAGTCCGAAGCTGCAACTCTTCATACACAAATACAGCTTCGTGGCAAAGCCGTCCTACAGCCTGGAGGTCTATGTCTTTTGAAATTATAAAAGGATGTAATGTACAGGACTGCTATCTTATTTTGAGTCGATACTTTTGTAAGCCCGTGCGGCAAATTAGCTGACTCGTTCAGGAGTTTGTAATAGATGTTCATAATCAATAAAGAGAACTTTTCCATGTTTCAAATCTGTGTTTCAATTTATCTGCGTACTCTGAATATGTGCTTGCTATGCAAATCATTAAAGTCTTGTGCGGGCGCAACCCCAGGCCCGCACGGCGGTCACGACTCGGGGGACGCCTCAGGGCGTGACAGGGAAGAGTCAAAGTCCCCTCGGTTTCTTCTGACGAGGGTGAGGAGTCCGTCAATCCAGATGAGCCTCTGGTGGAGGTACCGAGGGGTGAAGTACCTCCGCCTGCAGGGGCTTTGATAATCTCTGGGAAGCGAAGGGCTCCTGCTCCGAAGGAGACCTCCCCTCGCAAGAGAAAGAAGAAGACGGTTACTCATTCTCTCCGGATTCTGGTATTGAGGCTCCAAGAAGTGAGCCTGTATCTCCCCATGTTGGGGATGATTCTTTGATTGGAGGTTCCTCGCCTTTTAGAGAGGGACCCTCTAATGTTCCGGCCGGTGGTGTCGGAGAATTCCTGTTGGAGGCTGCTGTCGCTGCTACCGCTTCAGGTAGTGGAACGAGATCGCCTTCGAGGCCGAGCCGAATGAGGATATCTTTGTCCGGATCAACATCGTGAGAGACCCCTGCCGTGTCTGTAGGTACACCCAGCGAGATTCCACCTGGTGAACCTCAAGTGGATCTACGCGAAGATTCGGAAGAGTACCTGCCGATGTCTGTTAGCGCACCCCCTTCTCCAGGTATGACAGCTTGCCTAGCATCACTAAGACATGATTTAGCTGTACTGGCTGCAGACGCGACATATACACCATTGGCCATGGGTAAATGCCATCTTTTATGCCTCTTCTTTAGGAAAATTAACATTATGTTGATATTAACTTCCTTTTGTCTTCTTTTCAGGGGAAGACATCTTCGGGGAGGGCAGTGTAGATGTGCCCTTTGGCTCTGTATCAGGTCCTGGCGGCGACACAGAGGTGCCTGATTTTGAAGAGAAAACATCTTTGGGTGCCGGTTCGCCTGTCGAAGAGATTCCGATATCTCAAGAGGAGGACGAGCCTGTCATTGCGACAATGCCTCCTTTGAGTACGCCGGTCACTTCGTCCGGTGTTGGCGCTTCTTCTTTTGTCGCACCTCCTGTTGAGGCGACGGCCGTGGCAACATCGTCTACGGTTGTTCTTGGAGGGGGACTCGCCACTATCGCGGCCACTCCCAGCGTCCATTCGGATCTAGCTGCGCTGACCGAGCACTACACTGGTATCTTCTACACCACCTTGAAAATGTTAATATCAATGGTGTTGGGGAAGAATTTGAGATTTGCGTCGCTGAAGAGGTCCTCCCGGTCCGTGATAGTGCCGATCCGAGAATTCAACGACACTGGGGTAGCTGATACGCTGGAGGAGATAGTTAATGGTTTGGAGCAACCCATTAATGAATACTTGCAGCTAGCTCGAGGCAACATTGACGGTCTCGTTCAAGCTAGGTACGACTCCCTGACTGCGTAGCTTGCTGAACAGATAGAGTCTCTGAATAAGTCCATCGCGGCTCAGCAGCAGGAGATGGATCATGAGCGTGTCCAATTGGAGTATATCGTCCCCGAGTTGACCCTGTGTGAAGCCGAATATGAGGAAGTGGCAGCGAAGGCCCGTATATTGAAGGATGAGCTTGTTCGAGTAGAGACAAAGGCTTTCTCTTTGTCGCCAGCCCGAGATGTGCTGAAGGAGCGACGAGCGACTGTTCAGCAGAATCTGACACCTGTGGGTGCTTTCCACTCAGGTTTTGTGCGGGCTCGGTCTGAGCTAGCTGCTTCGGACAATAATGCGACAAGGTTGGAACGGGCTCGCGCCGATGTCTTGAACTCCAGGGATGAGAGAATGGTTGCTCTAGCGCAACAGCTTTGTGACCTAACCGCTCCTCCCAAATGATGTACTTTTTTGCTTTTCAATGTACTTTTGCTCTTTTTGGGAATAATAAAGAGGCTCTTATCTGACTTTGTAGACCCATCATTTTGGAATATAAACGACAGGTTTGGGTGAAAGTGATATCAGAGGTAATATGGACGTGATATACTCTCGGTAAGTTTTAGCAGGATATATCTATTCAGAGGTAATATGAACATGATATAATACGATCCAACTAGTTTTATTTTGGAAGTAGTTTTGTCAGAATAAGGTTTTTGCCATATTTCACTTGAGCAAAGTAGGTTAAGCATAGTACCTTTTCAGGAATTTGCCATTGATAGGAGCTATTAACAGGTCTCTATTTGGCTTGACTAACCTGTAAGCGCCATTTGAGAACGTCGTCTCGATCACATAAGGGCCTTCCCATTTGGGCTAGAATTTGCCCTTACTCCTGTGAGTAAGAATCATCGGCCTTCTTACGGCTAAGACTAGCTCGCCGACTTTGAACACTATTTCCTTTACTTTTTGATTAAAAGCTCTGGAAATACGTGCTTAGTAGAATGCGATGCGCTGTTGAGCTTGTAGGCATTTCTCTTCTAATCCTTCTAGCTCTTGAAGCCTTAATAGGTCATTCTTTTCTTGAGTCAACTCATTAGCCACGGCTATCCTGAGTGACAGAATTTGGATCTCGATGGGGAGAACTGCTTCGCTCCCGTAAACCAATGAGAATGGGGTACAACCTGTCGGTGCTCGTACCGTTGTGCGGTATGCCCAGAGACATTCTCCCAGCTTCTCATTCCAATCCCTCTTGTTCGAAGAGACAAACTTTTTCAAGAGCTTGATAATGGTTTTTATGAAAGCTTCCGCCAAACCATTAGCAGCTGGATTATATGCCGTAGAGGCCACATTTTGTATCCGATTTTTATCAAAAAATCGATAAAACGCTTGGCTGGTGAATTAAGGCCCGTTGTCATGAATTATCCTCCGGGGTATCCCAAAGCGATAAATGACGTGATGCTTGATAAAGATGATCACATTAGATGCCTTCACCTCAGCAAAAGGGATCGCCTCTGCCCATTTGGAGAAGTAATCCATGATGGCCAGTATGAACCGCTGACCTCTGGAAGAAGATGGGTGAATAGGACCAATGATATCCATACCCCACGCTTCGAAAGGCCAGGACGCAACCGTAGGATATAGATGTTCAGGAGGTTGATGGATAAAGTCTGCATGGATCTGACAGGCTTTGCACTGTCTTGCGTACTTTATTGCATCTGTGATCATAGTAGGCCAGTAATCGCCCATTCTCTTGATACGATCCTATAGCTTAGGACCGGGTTGATGCGCTCCGCATACGCCGTCGTGAGCTTCACGGATAATCCGTTGTACTTCATCACCAGAGAGACATCGTAATAATAGTCCGTCATAGGTTCGGCGATATAGATACTGTGAGGACGCCTCGAAATAGAAGTGCAATGATAATCTTTTGACGGATACTGCTTCTTTAGGGTCTTTTGGCTAGATTCCGTATGCTACGAAATCTATAAAGGGACTTCTCCAGTCTCTCCTAGGAGGATCTGTGTTCACAGCGTAGCTGCGTTCTATGTGAAAGTTGTTTTTCACACAGAATAAATCTCTGCTAAGAAGGATCACCGAATTTTGCCTTCTTATAGGGGTAGCTAAATCTGCAGCTAGACTGGCTAGGGCATCAGCTTCCAGATTCTGAGATCGAGGCACATGTTCCAGGAAGAATCCTTTGAATGTTATGGCTATCTCGACCGTTGCTCGGTGATAGGGGATGAGGTCTGGATTCTGAACTTCATATATTTCTCTGACTTGATTGACGATCAGCAGAGAATCACCAAAAGCTTCCAGAGATTCGACGCCCAACTCTTTAGCGACTTGGAGTCCGATTAGTAGAGCGTTATACTCTGCCACATTGCTAGAACAGGGCTCGCTAAGAGAATATGCTCGGTAGATGACGAGCTTATCAGGAGTAACCAGGACAATTTCTACTCCCGAAACCACATTTCCCTTGGGACCAGTCCTGGAGGCACCATCGAAGAACAGTTGCCATGCATCACTTTCCATTGCGGAATTATATTCTACAACTTCGTCGGGAATATCCTCGTATAGTTTGGAGGCCTTCGGGATCAGATGAGCAGCTAGCAAGTCAGCCAACGCTTGGCCTTTGACGGACTTCTGAGGGACGTACACCATGTCATACGGTCTTAATAACATCGCCCAAGTCGCGAGTCGAGAATTAAGAACACTTGGCTTGTTCATCAGTACCCGAAAAGGATTGATCCTGGAGATGATGTGAATGGTTTGGCCTGTGACATAGTGCCATATTTTTTGGATAGCGAACATCAGAGCCAAGTATTCTTTCTCCACTGGGTTGTACCAGTGTTCGGCTCCGACCATCATCCTGCTGAGGTAGTAGATAGCCTGTTCATGACCCATATCGTTCTTCTGTGTGAGAAGAGCTCCCATAGAATGATCCATCGCTCAAACATACAGCACGAATGGTCTTCCTATGACGGGAGGCACCAGAACTGGCGGACTAGTGAGGTAGCGTTTGATATCACCGAACGCTTGCTGACAGGCCTCGTCCCATACGAAGGATACACCTTTCTTTATGAGACGAGAGAAGGGCTGACATCTCCCAAAGAGGTTGGATATGAATCTCCGGATATAGGCCAGACGACCTTGAAATTCTCTGAGTTCTCTCAGATTACGAGGCAGTCGCATTTCTAAGATGGCCTTGACTTTATCAGGGTCCACTTGAATGCCTTTGGCGGTAATGAAAAATCCCAGAAATTTGCCACTAGATACCCCCAGAAAAGACTTTATAGGATTCATTTTGAGTTAATGTTGGCGCATCAATTCAAATACTGTCTTCAAGTCTTGGATGTGATTATCCTTGAGGCGACTTTTGACAGCTACATCGTCCACGTAATACTCCACTGTCTTGCTTAAATGCTCATAGAATATGTTACTCATAGCCCGTTGGTACGTAGCCCCAGCATTTTTTAATCCGAAGGGCATGACTGTATAGCAATATACCCCCAATGGTGTCCAAAAGGCAGTATGCTTCTCGTCCTCAGTATGCATCTTGATTTGATTTTATCCTAAAAATCCGTCCATAAAAGACATACGTTCGAAACCGCATGTATTGTCAATCATGACGTCTGTGATAGGAAAAGGAAACTCATCCTTGGGGCAGGCTGCATTCATATCTCGGTAATCGATGCAGACACGTACTTTCCTATTTTTCTTTATGACCGGGACAACATTGGCGACCCAGTCAGGATGTTGTTCTTTACGGATGAAACCGCAGGCTATCAACTTCTTAATTTTAGCTTCAATGGCGTCCATCATATCCGGACGGAATCGGCGTTGGTGCCGCTTCACAGGCTTCGAATCGGGCAATATATTGAGCTTATGAGTAGCCACCTTTGGATCAAGGCCTGGCATATCCTCATAATTCCACGCAAAGATGTTGATATATTCTTTTATCAGCTGGATAACTTCTTTTCTTTCTGTTTCGGAAAGATTGTTACTGATAAATATCGGCTTTGGCAAAAGTTCATCCCCAACGTCAATCTGGATAACTTTATCTTCAGTGGGAGGTTCCCTCTGCTCGAAGCGAAACTCCCATTGTGTATCCATTTGCTGAGCCCAAACGTCATTCTCAAACAGTTCAGATTCTTGTTCGTCTGCTTCGAAGGAATCTGTCACTACCATATTTACTGATAATGTTCGTTCGAGAGCATGAGATGAGTCGGAGGGCGCTGAGCCATTTTGAGAAGAGGAAAAGATATCCTCGTTTGACTCAGGAGTTGTAAGGGAGGTGGTATACCCTAACCCGAAATGAGTTCATTGATAGTAGGGATCGCCGTGCAGCGGCATTTGTCTGCCTTTTCCGTAGTTGAGACCTGGTTCCAGCTTCACGTTATAACCCATACTTTGCATGATCTTCAAAGCTTGCAGGCTGTATCTGTGAACTTGTATTTTACCGGCATCATCATCGAAAGAATCTTCTTGCACAGTCGGTTCATTGCGCATGCGACCGAAGACTATTGAATGCTGACTGCTGCAAGTAGGCGGGACAATGACGATAAAATCCTCATGCGGTCCATATATCATGGTGATATTGGATGATGATGCCACTTCCCATACATACGGATGATAGGAATCTATAGCTTCCAAGAATTTTTGCGCTATAGGTTCTATATCGTCATGGGGAGAGGATTCCTGGTTCAGAATTTGAGCGTCAATATACTGAAAAAGAGGATGTTTATTATCATCTGAAACTTTGTTCCCTGTTGCATTTATATCAATCGGCTGCCTGTTGTGCCGAAGGTTGATGACCAAGGGTGGAGGCTTCTGGTTCAAAGTGATCACTAGAGGATTACCCCCTTTTCCTGACCTGGTTTTGTTCAGGTGGATAGCCATAGGCTCTATGGATTTTGGACGAGTAGTCCGTCCTTTCACCTTGATTGATAGAGGTTGCTTGGCAGAGGGTTCTTCTGGCTCCCGGTGGGATTCCTTCTCTGCTTTGGCTGACACCTCTTCCGTGTAGTCTTGAGAGTACAATACGGCATCAGAGTAGTAGGATTCTACTCCCCTAAACGGGTTTAGGTCAGCAAACTCCGTTTGTACTGTTCCTTGGGCGTCTACATATTTAAAGTATTGGTGTAGAGTTGAAGGAACGATATTGTGGTCTTGGATCCAAGGTCTGCCCAGCAGAATGTTGTAGGATACCTCTGAATCAATGACATAACATGTAGCCACCGATCTGAGGTTGCCAATATGGATCCTCAGGCGAATTTTCTCCAACGGCTTACTTTTTCTTGCGTTAAAACTCACGATTGTAGTGGTGGTGTAAGCCAATTCGCTGGTAGGAATCCTGAGCGGTCTGAACAGACTATGAGGAATGATGTTGATTGATGATCTCGGATCTATGTGAATCCGGTCGACCTCCATAAAACCGATGTACCCGGTGTAATAGAGGGGTCTATCATGCCTGTTATGTTTTAACAGCATGTCATCTTGAGTGAAAGTGATATTCGGGACCACCTCCATCACACTGTGGCATTGAGGACATGCCACGGGTTCTTTGGTAGTCCTATTATTCGTTGCGCATGAGAGTGCAAATAATAGGTTTAGGACAAGCCCTGCCAGATGTAATATAGACGTGGCAGTTTTTGTGGACCTAACACCACTGCGTACTTAGAGTTAAGTATGGGTGTTAAGTTGAGATGACAACCGATATCAGAGGTATGATAATCGGTAGCCAAAAACTTAAAAAGTTTGTTCAGAGATAATATGAACATGACAAACTCTCGGGTTGTGACTCCATCGGGGATGGAGGCATACATCTGCTCAGAGATAATATGAACATGGCAGTTTTTGTGGACCTAACACTACTGGCGTACTTAGAGTTAAGTACGGGTGTTAAGTTGAGATGACAACCGATATCAGAGGTATGATAATCGGTAGCCAAAAACTCGGAAAGTTTGTTCAGAGGTAATATGAACATGACAAACTTCTGGGGAAAGAAATAAAATGTTTGGATGATAGTTCAGAGGTAATATGAACATAAACTTATGTCTGAATAATTCACTGTGGAGTGGTTTTCTTGAGTGAGGATAGTCCTGAAGAATCCTTTGGAGAAACTTTTAGGGACTCTTCCTCAGGTACATTCTCGAAGGGAGCGAATTGTCACGTAAAAAAGAATGAAAATCCAATTGGTAATGACCGTCCCTTTGTTTACAGATGCAAAGTGATGACCTTGGCCTCGATCAACTCCTGAATTCTCTTTTTTAGCACATAGCACGCCCTTGTGGGGTGATGAGTGTACCGATGGAAGAGACAATAATCTGGGTCATCGACTTTGCCAGCCCTCTCAGGATATCTGATGTTGGGTAGCTGAAGCTTGCGTTCCTCCATCAATATATTGAAGATTTCAACGATGTCATCTTCATTGAAGGAGAAAGTCCCTTTTGGTCTTCGGGCTCCTGATGCCTGAGTTTTACGGTCTTCCGGGAAGATCGCCGTTGTTGCATCATCTTCGGATCTTGAGGGAGTTCTACCCCCAGCTTTGGATGCCGCCCTATTTTGTTGAGGTAGGCTACCCCCAGATATACCGTGGCATCTGTCCACAGAAGCTGATTTAGCAGGACCTGCCTCTGTTTGTACAGGATTAGACTTTGAAGATTTGGGTTTCGCAAGAGATGCAGTATATCCCAACCCAAAACGAGCTTGTTGACGGTAAGCATTGCCATGCAGCGGTGTTCGTCTGCCTTTTCCATAGTTGAGGCCTTGTTTCAGCTTCAAATCATAACCCATGCTTTGTATAATTTTTAACGCTTGCGGGCTATATCTGTGGATTTGTATTCTGCCAGTTTCAGACTCACGAAATTCTTTCTGTATGATCGGGCTGCTCCACCTACGATCGAAGACTATTGGATGCTGGTCGTCGCGATTTGGAGGAATAATAAAGATGGAATCTTCATTTGGTCCACCTGTCATGACGACATTAGATGTTTATCCATCTTCCCACAAGATCTCCCCGTGTTTGACCGTTAGGGGAACTGAAGACTGTTTATGACCCTTGTCTTCAGGTTTCTGGATCAGGTACCCACGTAGGTCAGGAGGATTTACAGAAGAAGAAGACGGCTTGTTCCTTCTGTTCACATCAGTGGGCATCCGGATGTTGGGAACCATAGTTTTCGCTGTGCCACCTATATACAACAGGTTGGCCATCTGGGTAGCGGATAATCCCCGAGGAGGGTGTCTTTCCGCAATTTGAGCCTTCTTTATGCTGAGGGGCTTCTCTTGGCATAATTTGGAGCTCTGCTCTGGTTGGCGTAAAGTTGAGGATGTCCTCAGTCGGCCGTCAGCCTCTCGCGTAATCCGGAGGGCGGGCAGATTGTTCCCTTGCTGGTGTAAAGGCCGAGAAGTTGAGTAGTCCGTCGCTTGCTTTCTCTTGCGTAGATTATAGGGATCATCTGCTTTTTCGCGGAAGGCAGATGCATTTTTATGCGCGGAGTGCATTTGGAACTTCTGATTTGGCGCTAAGGCCTTGTCAAAAATTTTGTCTGTTCCGCCAGGGACGGGAGACTGATTTCTACGCGCAGAGCGCGGTGTAGGCTTCTGGACTAGCGCTGAGGCATTGTCTAAAGTTTCATCTTTTCTGCCAGGGATGGGAGACTGAATTTTACGCACAGAGCACGGAGTATACTTCTGGATTAGTACTAAGACATTGCCAGAAGTTTTGTCTGCCATGTCAGAGACAGGCGACTGAATTTTACGCGCAAGACGCGAAGCTAGCAATGCTACAACCTCGTTGGTCGGAGAGATCGGAGAGTCGACAGGAATGGTAGAGGATGTCTTGGGCATCCAGACCTTACGCAGCTTCCTGTTGTCTTGGAGAGAGAGAGAGTGAGAGCTACCCCCTGTTCGAAGCATGTCTTCGTAGGCAGACTAGTCGAAATGGACGACCAGTGTCTTCTTCACGGATCTCATGGATACTGCATCATATTGAGCAATTGCTTCCTCGTCAGAAAAGAAAGACTTCCCCAGCAGAGTCGCCATCTTGTTGTCTGATAAAATAAATGAAAGATATGGAAATGAGGCTTTATACGAAAACTCGCTCTTTATGTTTACAAACAAGCAGTACAATTAATCCTATACGAGGATGTCGAATACAATTTTTTAATCTGGGTAAATATTGCTATAGGAGTCTGATCTGCAGTCGATCACTTTGTCCCTTGGACCACACGATGATGAAGAAGTGCCGTAGAAGACAGAAAGCAGCTTCGAAGGTTGCCGAAGGGAGTGGATGCTCGATGCCAAAGTCATCGACCACTACCCTTTGCCTGAGCTCTGGATTCTTCTCTCTCTCGACCGTTTTCTCTCCCAATTTCTCCTTTTTTTGTCGACCTTTTCCTCTGTTGATAGAGGTCTCTATTTATAGAGTTTTAGTGACAGTGACCACTCAATCGGTGTAGAAACCGAGTAGTGGAAAGTACAATACCCTTTTACACGACGGTTACAATAACCATTGCCTGCGTATAGATGACCTTTTGAATGAGCATGTGACGCGTGTCCAACTAAGGGACAACGCGTATAACTGCTGCGAAGATCACGGCGTAGAAGCCACGTAGGTAGTTATCCTTTATGTAGAAGAGGTTGGCATATAAGCCAATAACTGTCACCATGGCGTAGAAGCCAAGTAGGCATAGAAGCCGAGTAGGCTTAGAAGCCGAGTAGGCATAGGAGCCGAGTAGGCGTAGGAGCCGAGTGGTCATAGAGGCCGAGTAGGCGTAGAAGCCGAGTGGGCATAGAGACCGAGTGGGCGTAGAAGCCGAGATAATGTGGACGTTTTAGCCGGAATTACGGCTCTTGGAGATATAATCAAATCTTTTACATTAAATGCAGAGATCTGCCCCCATCCTGCGCATTAAATGCAGAGGCTTGTCTTTAAGATTTGCCATTATTCTGCGCATTAAATGCAGATACGCGCCTCAAATCCTGTACGAAGAGTAACTGCTGACGTGGCGGTCTGTTTGCCTTCTACGGAGCGTAAGAAGCTCATGTCTGCCTGTGTAAAACTGGACAGCGTATCCCCTTGTATGCGTAAGAGCAGTTTACGTAAAGAAAATGTCACTAGACGACGGTTCGGTAACATTTAATCAAATCTCCTGCATTAAATGCAGAGATCCGCCATTATCCTGTGCATTAAATACAGAGGCGTGTTTTGAAGGTCTGCCACCCTTCTGCACATCAAATGTAGAGACGTGCCTCGGGCATCTGTCAGTATTCGGTACTTTAAATATAGAGACGTGCCTCGAGAACCTGTCACCGCTCTGCGCATTAAATGCAGAGACGTGCCTCGAGCCCTGTACGAAGAGCAGCTTTTGACGTGGCAGTCTGTTTGTCTTCTGCAGAGCGTAAAATAGCTCACATCTGCCTGTGTAAAACTTAGGCAGCGTATTCCTTTGTATGCGTGAAAGCGGTTTATGCCAAGGAAATGGCAGTAAATGACAGCCTGGGTTGCAGTATCGCACTATCATTATAGCCGTCGCCTGGGTAGTCGTGCAGTACTCTTTGTCAGGAGTCCAGACGTCAGGTTTATTGCATGATCTGACAGGTTTATTTCGAAGAATACGAAGCGTTCCTCGTATACTTCAATGCTGCATTGAAAGCGGATAAGTTTTACGCCATAAAGGCGATGTAGCACCCTTTTTATGCAGAAGCAGTTTGGACATACTGCATTACGCGGATGGTCCTTGAGCCTATATTTTACGCTGTGTTTAGCGGAAGAGCTCTGTTTGCACGTCGATAGCTCTAAAGTCCTCTGTTTACGCTGCCCTACATCAATATGCTGCGTATAGCCATCCAGCGTATTTTTCGTGCTTCTACACCAGGTGCGAATTGTGACACATTTTTAGTGGCGGCCCATGCAGGTCCAACTTCGTAAGTTGTGCGATATCGTGGTAGTGCGACGTCTTAGTTGTACTACTGCGTGCCTGCTATAGAATATAGGACATAGGATACTAGGATGAGAGAGGATACTCAATCACAAAAATTCTTGAGAGATTCCTGGGATAACCCTTGAGAATCTTATTGTAATTTCCAATTTAAATCTTTTCCTTATTTCTGTCCGCTCTCGCTTGTTGTTATTGAACTTGATTCTTGTTGATCAGTTATTGAATTAAAATTTTGGTATCATTATTGAGTTTGATTCTTGTTGACCAGTTGTTAATTTAATTTTTGGTATCTTTGTTGAGTTGATTTCATATCGAGATAAATTTTACGAGCTAAAATTTATGGTATCATCTGATAACATATATTGATGAGGACAGTGAGAAAGGTAAAACGTCTACTTTGGTTATGGAACCTAGAGTTTATCGCAGCCATATTAGCTATCGTGACGAGAAAGTAGGAACCTGACTTGGATGTACAAACTTAAGTTATAAAATTTTGAGTCTCTCGCAGCCATACCGGTTGGCGTGGCGAGGATTCTAGATGACATGATTATAGAGTTGCATACCTTAGTTACGGAACCTGTCGTTTATCGCATCTATGCTTACTGGCGTGGCGAGGATTCTGAGTGTCATAATTTTTGACAGACGTGTATGATTATCAGGTTGTATCTTAAATTGGTTCTTAAAGTATCATCTCAATACTTATCTATTTCGTTATTACAGGACCTTGTTCTATCACTTCTTTTCTTTACTAGCAGTAGAAATACCTTCAGTCCTTAATCCAGTTCCTTTTTGAGCTTCTATTCTTTAAGGATTCCTTATTAGTATGATAATTAGTGACTTACAATTATGTCTATATCTTGTATTAGTGTTGACTGAGTGTGACCTGTTCGTTGTAAGTATTTCTTAGTTGGACATGTGAGCAATAGGCATTAATCTAGAGTTAACCCGTAGCATAGTGCCTTGTAGCAATGGTTCTATAATAATGTGTCATTATTATTAGTATTGGTATTATAGGTGTAGAAGCATGAAAAATACGCTGGATAGCTATACGCAGCATATTTATGCAGAGCAGCATAAAATGATGACCTCAGAGCCCCCAACGTCCAACAGAGCTCTTTCGCTGAGCACAGCGGAAAATATAAGCTCAAAGGGCCATCCGCGTAATGCGGTACGTCCAGGCCACTTCGGCGTAAAGAAGGTGCTACGTCGCCTCTATGGCGTAGACCAAATCCACTTTCAATGCAACATTAAAAGCGTACGAGGAACGCTTCGTATCCCCCGAAATGAACCTGTCAAATCACGCAGTGAACCTGACATCTGACTCCTGACAAAGAGTACTGTACGGCTACCCAGACGATGGCTGGAATAACCACAGACCACTCGGGACACTCCTCTGCAATTAATGCGCAGGATGATGGCGGATCTCTGCATTTAATGCAGGGGATTTGATTAAATATCACCGAACCATCGTTTACTGACGTCTCCTCGGTGTAAGCTTCCTTTATGCATACAAGGGGATACGCTGCCTTATTTTACACAGGCAGACATGAACAGTTTACGCTTTGCGGAAGACAAACGGACTGCCACGTCAAAAGCTGTTCTTTGTACAGGGCTCGAGGCACATCTCTGCACCTAATGCTCAGAACGATGGCAGGCCTTCGAGATACGCCTCTGCAATTAATATGCAGGATGATGGCAGATCTCTGCATTTAATGCGAGAGATTTGATTATATCTCAAAGAGCCGTAATTCTGGCTAAGACGTCCACATCATCTCGGCTTCTATGCCTTCTCGGCCTCTATGACCACTCAGGCACGATTACGCAGCGGCTTCTACGCCCATTCAGCTTCCATGCTCACTCGGCTTCTACGCCCATTTGGCCTTCTGTGCCATCAGGTTTCTACGCCTACCCGACTTCTATGCCTACTCGGCTTCTATGCCATCAGGTTTCTACGCCTACTCGGCTTCTATGCCTACTTGGCTTCTATGCCATGGTGACAGACATTGACTTCTACGCCAACCTCTTCTATACGAGGGATACCTACCTACGTGGCTTCTACACCGTGATCTCCGTAGCGATTATACGCGTTTTGTCCCTTAGTTGGACCCGCGTCACATGCTCATTCAAAAGATCATCTATACGCAGGCATTAGTTATTTTAACCGTTGTATAAAAGGGTGCTGTACTTTCCACTACTCAGTTTTTACACCGACTGTGTGGTCACTGCCACTAAAAACTCTATAAATAGAAACCTCTATCAACAGAGGAGAAGGTCGAAAAATTGGTCAAGGAAACCAATATCAGATCCAAGGTCGAATTGGAGAAAGGTGGAAGAGATTGGGGAGAAAGAGTCTTGGAGAGAGAAGAGTCCGGAGCTCAGGCAAGGAGTAGCGATCAACGACTTTGGCATCGTGCATCCATCCTCCTAAGCAACCTCCGAAGCTGCTCTCCGTCTTCTATGGCACTTCTTTACCATCGTGTGGTCCAAGGGCTAAAGTGATCGGCTACAGATCAGACACCTATAGCAATATTTACCCAGATTAAATAAATTGTACTCCCTCATCCTCGTATATGATTACATTGTACAAGCTTGTTTGTAAACCAAAGAAAAGAAAACGGGTTTCGTATAAACCTCGTCTTATATACTTTTTCTCTTTCGTTTATCACCATAAACAATAGGTAGAAGGAGTAAAGAGTATCAGTGATGGTTCCAAGAGTTAGCATCAGAGTCAGCATACCCATCCTGGATAGTCATAAATTTATGTAATTGGATGATCTATGTAAACAATTAAGTATCAAGGAATTGTGTTAAAGATTAATGGAGCATAATGTTCAATTTAATGATTGATACTGGGTATGTTAAGAGTAAAGAAATGTATATGAATAAAGGGTTTTAATGAGATGTCATGAGTAGAGAAATATCAGGATTGGTAATGAAAGTTGTGAAGTGTATCACATATTAGTTTAACAGGCTGTAAAAGCTTTAAGAGATATGCTTATACATCAATCGAGATACGGAACCATATGCCGCCCATGAGAGCGAAGTGAAACAGGTGTATTATAAAAGGTGCAAGTGATCGTGAGTTCTAATAAGTTTGATAATGTGACCTAATAATGAAGTTAGTGTTACCATACCAAGACTACTAATGTTTCTATATCGAGGATTAGTTGAGCAAGATGCTAATAACAGTAAGTACTTCGTGTGATGATAATTAGATTGGTGTATCAATTATTATAGATAGAAAATTATTGGAGAAAATACGTGTGATGATAACTTTGATCATTTGGAAGTAATAGTACAAGTAATTCGGGCAGTACAAATTTTAGTACACAGTTGAGAGTTATAGATAATGGGTGTATTTGCGTGCACCTTGAGTATTAGAGACTGTGAGTATTTATATGTATACTTGTGGATTTAAAATTGAAGAGTGGAAATAAATTTCAATTTTTAAGAATTTTGAGGAGTTGAGATTCTATGTTATTAAATTTTTGAGGATTCAAATTCAATTCAATAAACATAGTCAAAGCTATAAAGATTTTTGGAAAATGATTAAAATTCTATTTCGATATGTAAATATTTGACTTTTGAGGGAAGTATATGCATTTTATTTTAAATTATTCAAGAAGTTAAACTTTGATGATCTTATTTTGAGGATTAATTTTATGGTAGGTAAGAAATGTATAACAGTATATGAGTGGTTGATGTGCATGTGTAAGGATCTATTGGCTTGAGAATGCTTGAGATGGCACTGCAAATAGACTTGGGTGTCCATCTAGAGTTATATTAGAAGGAGTAGTACTTAGTGTGTTGTGTTGCACTTGGCGTGCACTTGAGTAAAAAGAACAAATAGTATAAACAATTGCAGTAAGTAAGAAAGCTAGCAGTGAGTGTGATTGTAGTAGAAACTGTTGTACCTAAAGGGATAGAGGTATCAAACTTTGGATGCATCATTCGGCCGATGATTATATTAAGAGGTCCTTGGTATTAGATTTTGGTATTAATAGACAAATATGTGTAATATGGATGTATCCATGGATATCTTGTGGACTAGTGATTAGATGAGATGGGTATCAGTGTATAGGGACAGGAATTTATGAATAAATGTGCCAGAGTTAAGTGTATGATAGAGGTTGAAGATGTCCCAGTAATGGGTTAGAAGACTGTATTCTGTTCTTTCCTTCTGTTCCTTTTTCTGTCTGTTTGATTGATTGCTCGATCTCTTAGTACTGTAGCATGTATCAATGATTCTCTTGCTAGAATATAGCTGGTAGTACACCCCGACATAGACTGCAATACCATGACAAAAGTGACCATAACCATGCATGTTTCATCTAGATTGCATATTTTATCTAGATTGTGTGTTATATTGTATGTTGTATGACTATAGGTAGGATTCTCTTAGACTTTGATTGTTGAGAGTTGACCATAGTGAAAGAATTAATGAAAAGGTTATAATTTGACCAAGAGAGACAAGGTGCCTTAAATTTTGAGGATAGAATATTAATTTAAATAAAGAGTTAAGAATTTAATATGGCAGAATTAATGAATCATTGATTTTATGAAGATTGAAATATGATTGAAATTATCATTAAAATTCGAGAAAATTAAGAAGATTATCATTATATTTATTTGATTGCAAGATATGAATTTAAAAATTTATATTATGAATGTTGCATTTGAAGATTCCATAAGTATCGCATTGTTGAGTATTTTATGGAAAAAAGAAATCAAGGAATAAGATCATTAATGGATTAGTATTTTTAGATGGAATTTCTTAATTTATAAAAGTGTGCATTGATTGAATTTAAATTAGAGGATTGGATATCAAATTTCGAGTATTTAGATATGAACTTAAAATTTTGGAGTAGATTGTGATAAGAATTGAATTTGATTCTTAATTTGAGAATTTTTAGGAATATAATATTCATAGAATTTTAAGAAATTTTGTGAAATAACAATATGGATTTACTTTATGATTATATGTTTGATGAATTTAAATTTTGATGAAAAATATGTATAATGAGTAATACTACTATTGAGGATCTTAAATTTTGAGGACGAAATTCTTTTAAGGAGGGTAGACTTGTCACTACCACATTATGAAAATAGGGATATTTTTGACTTTTTATATATTATTAATATTGTGGTAGTTATTTTTAAATAATTACATGATATGTGTATTTAATTTAAATAATTGTATGAGATGTGTATTTACATATATATTATATACAATGTTCTTAATGTTGAGTAAGTAGACTCGACCTAGAAGCCCACTAGATGAACACCTGACCGAATTATAGGATTATGAATTTAATTTGTATTATTTAGGATTTAATTTTGAGATTGTAAATTATTACCGTGATTGTTACACCCTACCGTTGTTGCAATATTCGGAGCCCAGCCTTAGCCCATAATTTCCAATAAGAAGTTACATTCTATACTTAACACGTCAATTTAGGCGCTGGACTTTTCCATCACTCAAATCATAATCCTTTGTGCTCTAATTTAATTGCACAACTTACCGTATCCAAAATTCATTATTTAATCTTGTGTCGCGCACCCGTGACGTTGCCATCAATTTTGGGACACCAACTCAACCCGTTTAGCCGGACCAATTAAAGGGTCCAAGACTGACACCAGGCCTACATCTTTCATGACCTTTGTGTAACTCATAATTATGCTCTCTTGTGCTACATTTTAGCCGCACAATATTCATCGCGGACGTTTATTTAATTTCTAAATAAAATCCAACTTTGTATCGTTGTGCGTTCCAATCAAAATTGGAGACACAATCTCAACCCATTTTCGTACAATCCAAATTAGGGTAATATTCTGTTCTGAGTCTTCTTCACTAATGATACTTGTGTCCCAACCTAATTTTAGCCCCATATACCTTGAATTAATTTTAGAACATCGCTTGCATTTGTTTCTAATTAAATTGGGGATACCAACTTTGAGTAATCCAATTTTAACCCAATTTAATCCAAATACCCCATTCATTATGCCCATAGAAAACACACAACATCCCTCACCCTACAAAACACCAAACACGAAATCGCCCACAAATTTTTTATCATTTCATGTGTCTGTGCAAATACCCAAATTTAAGGGGGCTTATTTGCAAATGTTGCATTAGGTGTCAACACCCCATTGGTTCAAACAAAATGGAGAAGCCATAATATTTGACTAGTCAACCCAACCCTCTCCTTGCATGAATGATTTCCCTTATGTCAAATCCTGGCCACCCATTCAAAATGGGGATCATCATCACCACACATTCCCACATTATATCCCCTATTTAATGTCTCTTCAATTCACCCTTCCCAAGCATTCCCTAATCCCCACACCTTGGGAAACCCCTATTTCTCTCTCATCCCTCCTCAAAACCGTAGCCTCCTCCTTCTTTTCCATTTCTTCCCTTCTTCTTCTTCTTCTTCTTCTTCTTCTTCTTCTTCTTCTCCTCATTTTAAAAAGAAAATTGGGGTAAAAATAAAACCAACTCCACCACCATCAGCCCGGCCACCCTTCTCCGGCCAATTGTTCCTCCTCCGGCCTGAGTTCCCGACCACCCGTACTGCCACCTCCCCCGCCTGAAGCCCCGCTGACTGCCATCTCCCCATTCATCTCCTCCGGTGAGCTACTGCGGCGTTCACCCCGGCCGAGCTCCCTCCCCCATACGAGAGCTCCTCCTCCATCTCCGACGAATTATTCCTTCTTCGGCCAAACCTTTCCTCCTCATGCACCTCCAAGCCTCGACTCCACCACCTCCTTCTTCCCCGACTGCAACCCGCGCCTCCACCCATCACAGCCCCGAGCTCCCCCTCCGGCCAGCTTCTTCCCCGGCGAGCCACGACCACAGCAGCACCCATCTCCTTCTCCTCAACCTCCTCTTCATCCTCCTAGCTCCTCCACCGGCCACTCACCCACCCGGCGAGCCGTTCCCCCTATAAACCACCACCAGTGCCATCATCACCACCACTTCACACCACCATCCCTGCCTCCTCCTCGACCAGCCTCCTTCACCGCACGACTACCCCACACCATCAGCAGCAGCGTCGTCGTCATCGACACCACCCTTCGTCGTCATCATCGTCTTCGCCGTCGTCGTGCACGCGCACAGGTTCGGTTCTCCCCCTCGCGTACACGTACGCGTGTACATATTTGGTGTATGCATGTATGTATGTAGTATATGTATTAGTATATGTAGGATTCGTATATATATACATATACATATATATAGTATATTTTCAAATTAGTATATACGTATTCAATAAAATATGTTAGTATGTATGTATATATATATATATATATATATATATATATATATATATATATATATATATATATATATATATATATATATATTACCAAGTAAAAATATACGTATTCAAATTAGTATATTTACTTGGTAAATATATATATATATATATATATATATATATATATATATATATATATATATATTCAGTATACGTATTCTTTCGTATACATAAATATTTGTTGTTGTATATATATAAATACGTGGTACGTATATATATATATATATATATATATATATATATATATATATATATATATATATATATATATATAGTATAAAATTCTATTTAGTGTATATACACTTATACATATTTTTGAATGTAATTATTTGGTATGCACATATATATATATATATATTTAATTAATGATATATGCTAATTGATAAACATACTAGGCGACCCAGCGTAATTACGAATACCCCATATTTACATTGACCTACAACCCTGTAATTATTAGCAGGCTGCCATATGTACACTCACGTATTGGCAAGACCCGTACTATTACTGTCTGTCTTTCACAGCAATTACAGACACGACACCCGTGCAATTTGACGCACACTTGACCCTAGTTGACCAATGTCATACCTAGTGTAACCCTGAGTTTAATATATTTATGATTGTGTGATTAGTGAAATATCTGATACAATATTGTATGCTGCCTATAGGATTGTTGGATTATTCAGACAAGACTTCAGAATCAGGTTATTGGTATTGCCAGCAGTAGGACCACAGGCGAGTACATTCTCTGATAGTTTTTACTATGTTGATTATCTCTATAACTCTTGTTGTATAGCGTACATGACTCTGACACTATTATTTACACGAGTTGGCATCATCGAGACCTGTCACGAGGAGTCGTGATTGGAATCCATCGTGCTAGTTGGGGAAACGGAGAAATATTAGTAGCTTATGTGATCATAATTTATATGCATCATAGCTCACCCATACCTCACGTCGGTGCAGCCTGACCATTACATGCCTCAAAGCCTGTTATCTGTGACTAGCCTGACTACTGCTTGCATCATAGCTATCCAGATGGTTAGCCTGACCTTACATGAATCATAGCTAGTCATACATAGCAAGCCTGATCAGCCCCAAGCCGATCACATGATATGCTGATGTTTCACACACTTAGATGATTCTTGACATGTATCTCTAGTATATTAATCTAGCATCTCCACATGTTCTAGTTATTGTTCTTGTACACACTTATATACCAGTTCATTGTTCTTGTGTATACTTGTATTTCTATTTCACTATTAGATGTA
This sequence comes from Iris macrosiphon, assembly GCA_036927795.1. Classification (NCBI taxonomy): domain Eukaryota; kingdom Viridiplantae; phylum Streptophyta; class Magnoliopsida; order Asparagales; family Iridaceae; genus Iris; species Iris macrosiphon. The sequence continues at coordinate 115,454,813 of JAYESA010000013.1, forward strand.
TATTGATGATGACATGCTCTAGTATCCATTTATTTTCAGTATTTCTTTATTCCATCATTCCCTTATTCCAGTATTTCTTATTGCCAGTTTTCATATCTGTCTTGTATTTCTTTACACTGTGCTATAGATTTTTGTCAATATATGTGGAACTGCTGTTAGAGGTGTATTTCGTTCCAATCCTGACTGGATATTTTTTTCCAGACTGTGACATAGAGGGCTGTTCCCAGCATACTTGGAGACTGGATATTATTGATTACAGGTTAGACTATTTATTGTGTTTAGACTTGTCTTGTATTATGTTTATTTTCTTCGATATCTCATCGTGCTCTAGTTTATGTGATTGAGTATATTCCATATTATGTTGTGATATCTGTGTCTCCTTATGGAGTTGGATATACATGTGAGATTGATTAGATAGTATCATGACCTAGACAACGTTCTACCGCCGTTGCTGCGGCGTAGGTTGGACGTACCCACGCTCTCGTGCCCCTATACCGGGTGCGAGTTTTGACAGTCCGAGACCCTGGTTCAGGAGGGACTTATCCCAACTGAAACAGATGACCCAAGTTTAGTAGCTTCTTAGTATTCTTTGTACTGGATTTGTCTCCAGCTTATTTTGTTATTTCTTTCAGACTCATTGATGTATTATTTTAGACTCATGAGTTATATTATGACTTTTCTGTTCTTTATCTGACTCGTGCTCATTCCATCTTAGATTTATGATTGAGTATATTATCATTGTTGGGGGTTTATTATATTGTTAGATAGATTACCCAGACAGCGTACTACCATCGATTCTGCGGCGTAGGCTGGGCGTTGTTTCCGACTTGTACCCTTATACCGGGTACGCATTATGACACATTTTTAGTGGTGGCCCATGCAGGTCAATATTCGCAAGTTATGCGATGTCGTAGTAGTGCGACGATTTAGTTGTACTACTACGAGCCTGCGATAGGATATAGGATATAGGCTGAGGTACTCAATCACATCTCGGAAAATTCTTTTGATTCAACTATTCTCCTTTGATATTGATACTTGATCTCTTAAACTGTCCTTTCTTTGAGTGTCTTACAACTTGTGCCATATTGATTCTTTCTTTCGCTTTGTCTCAGGATGCCGCCTAAGACTAGATCGCAGCAGGGAGAGCAGCTTCTGAGAGGTCTGCGATATCCTGAGGGCCTGCACCAGTCACTTCTCCGGTGATTGGAGTGTCAGCTGCTTTCGGAGGTCCACCACCTACTCAGAGGACTGTGCCAGCTGTATCTGAGGGGCTTCCACCTCCACCTCCTGTGCCAGCAGAGGCGACACAGATGTTTACACTATTTCGTAAGATGCTCGAGGCACAGAGGGCTCAGTCAGAGGCACATCAGAGGCTGTCACTACCATATTTTCTAGGAAAGGGTATTTTAGTAATTTCCTATTTAATTAATTATTGTGCTTGATAAATAATTATTTGTGGTATTATTTAATTATTTTTAGATATTATTTATTTAATTTGGACTTGTGTTAGTGGACCTAACTAGTTTAGTTTGGACCCATGGACCAACATAAATTAATTAGTTAAACTTAGCTCATTTAGAAAGCCCATTATTAAGGAGATGGATTAAATTAATTAAATTATTAGACTAGAAGCTTCCTTCCTTAATTATTTCTTCATGAGAGGCCCCAAGGGGTATAATGGACATTACATGATTACTTGAGGGAGAGGAATAGGGGCCGGCCTATTTAAAAAGAGGGGGAAAATTCTTTCTCCTCTTTTTTATTTCCAAATCTAGATCTAGAATTTTCCACTACCAAATTCCTTCTTTTCCACTTCATTTCCCTACCAAAATTCATTCTAATTCCTTCCCAAATCACCATTAGAGACTTGAGAAGTAAGGATCTAGAAGGAGGAAGCAAGTATCTACGAAGAGGAGCAAGGATCTACAAGTTGGAGGCAATTTTGTCTCAATTGGAGGTTTCATTTGGAATCCATCTCCCAATAGGTACAATTTAATTTTTTCTCCTTAAAATAGCTTTTAAATCTGAGATTTAATCATGGAAAATTAACCCATATGCATGTACTACCCATAGGATTTGGTTTTGTGTCCATAGGAGGCCTATTAAGAAAGTTATGGTATTTTTTGTGTCAATTTTTGAAGAATTCCGAGAATGATATTTGTTGTGTGTGTCAATTGATCCTATAAATTAATTTGGCATGTGTTTATGTGTTTGGGGCTAGTGTCGTGTCCACAATTGGATACGTGTAGGTCGTATCCCAACAATTTGGTGATATGTGTTATTTTGGGGATTTTTCCTCCGACACGGGACTTTGTACATGTCATATTTTGACACGGACATGTAGATCTATATTTGACACTTCGTATTATTCATAAATAATATATGTGACTTGCTTGTGTCCTTCGGGGTGCAATTGGATGTGTGGTGGACTCGTGTCGCATGCGTATCCTAGATCTAGTGGGATACAGTGTGATACTTTCCATGTGTTGTGTATTTATGTGTAGATCTAATTAATTGTGTTTTAATTCTTGAGTTATAATTGTGTATATATATATAGATATTATATATGTATTGTGGTATATTTATTATAGTATTTATTGTATCATAGATCTATGTATTATATATATATACTAATAAAATATATATTATGTAGCTTTCTTCTACATGCATTAGTGTGTATATTATAATATATGTTAGGGATATAAATATATGAATATGTTTTATAAAATATATGTGTATTTTTAATTAAGTAATTAATTAATTTATAGTTATTATATGATTATTTATATATATGTATGGATGTATATTTATTATATATGTTGTATGTGTGTGTTGTTGCTATATTAAATATGTACATAATATGTCACGCCCCAGTCCCAAAATACGTAGGACTAGGATACGTAAGCATGCCAGCCGCATGGATATGGCAACTCTAATATATGGAAACCAAAATCCACACGTACGCTGTAATATGAATATCAAATCCACAAGTGGTATAAAATGTATCACAAGTCACAGGGTACAATCTAATTCTCATCCACAGAAAATCAATATAAATAAATAACCAATATCTACATAACTATCTCAATAAGAAGTATCTAAGGATGATAGTTGGATGGAAACAAATCCACTACCAACTCGAATGGAAAAGTACAACGCAATAAACATAATATAGGAATACCAGCTAACAATCATGGGGCTCGGAGAGAAGACATCCACGAAACATATATAACCATCCAAATCTGCGCTCCTGCAAATACTCAAGAACAGATACACCTGGCAGGGGACCAGGTCCTCAGAGGGACGTAACAAGATACAGAACAGCAAGCCAATTTGAATACAGTAAACATGCATAATGTTTGAAAATATATAAGTACGCTGTACAAAACAATCTATATGAATACAAATGAGGACAACTTTTTGACGTATGGACGAGGGTAGGCTACTCGATCTAAATCTCACACTCACACACACGTCAGTGACATCATCAGCCGATATACCGCGGGGGTAGCGACCCTCTTGACTCCATTAATCGATATACCGTGGGGGTAGTGACCATCGGACACGGCCACCATAGTGCGTGCTAGTGACTACGGTGTTACCAGAGTGGTTAAAGCCCATACGCCTACTGATTGTCCTCTCATGATACTAAGTGTCAAGTGTGTGTCAACATACATATAATAGATAGTAATGACTGAAAGAAAATACACATACAATGCATATAAAAAAATACAAGGAATATATAAAAATATAAATAACATGCAAAAGTACTGTAAGCAATTTGGCAAGGTATCTTGCCTGGTCTGAAAATGATGAAGTCCTAATTCAAGGCGTCGTCCGATCTACCCGTCACATAAATTAAACAAGTTAGGTTATAAAAGTGGGTGAATAGTTTTCGCTATTTTAATCTATTTTAACTCTAAATAAAATAACCTAAATTGGTATTTTAATCTTATTATAATCTGATTTTATTGTTAGCTCTAATTTTGGTCCAAAGAAAGTCAACTTTAAGGATTTGTGATCCGTGGCACGCAAATCGAGACAATCCATTGACCAAAAAGTCAATCGACTCAAATCTTGGATTTGTGTGTGGAATCCTATATATTTTAATGCTATATGAACACTGGAATCGATAATTTCATAAAATCACAAGTCGGTAAAGAGTTATGGCCACAAGGGCGCACAGATGACAGTTTTTAGTGGTTTTCTATTTACGTCTACGTTGCACAAATTTTACAGTAGAATAAACTTATATTTTAAATTCTTGAAAAATACTTTTTTGGAATTTCATCATGTCAGATTTCCGAAACTTCAAACGGTTCATAATTCTGAGTTCGGGATCTCCCAAAATCTTAAAAATACCAAAACACGTCTGATTTCGAACAACTGACACTTTTAGAATTTTCTGGAAAAATATTTTTATAAATTATTAAAATAATTTATATAATAAAAAAACTAACCTTGATATAGTTCTAACAAAAAAAACTAGAGAGCGTTTGGAGTCCGGAGCTAGGAGATATCGTCTTTTTAATTCGTCAAAACTAGTAGAAAATGAGGCTGAATTTATGACGAATTTTGACTATTTTTGGACGAAAAAGAGAGGAATTTGGGGAAGAAAAATATGAAAGATGAGGTATTTATATTGGTGGACACTACTTGATTAAATATGACTAGGATTGGTTAATTTGGATAGGATTATGATAAATTTAAATAAGGATAGGATATGCATGAAGTTGCTTTCCTAGTAGGTTCAGGATTTGAATTAATTTAAAATAGAGTTTAAATTTATCTCAATAATTTATAATCTTAAATATAATTAAAGATAATACAAATAATTTATAAAATCTTATTAATATCTATTAACACTAAATTAGCATCTATCTAATATTAAGACTATATATATCCAAATAAATCCTAAATAATTTAAAAAATCTAAATAAATTTCTTAAAATTCTAAATAAATTACAAAAAAATATAATTAAATATTTTAAACTAAAATAAATATTTGGTAGGAACAACATGAAAGTATGGTCGTATAGTAAATCATAGAAGTCCTAGAAATTTATATTTCCTAAGTTTTAATTACAAAAAATTCTAGAAAAATCTCCAAAAATCTAAAATAACCTAAAATAATTCTAAATAAATATTTATATAAGTAAATATATTAAGAAATTTATTTTCTAATTAACTAAGAGAATACTCTAAAGAATTTAATATTTAAAATAATCTATAATAAATATAATACTATAAAATACACACAAAATATATATTTTGGGTGAGGGGGTTTACATAATAATAGGAGAGGGTATGTATAGTTATTATATATATATATATATATATATATATATATATATATATATATATATATATATATATATATATATATATATATATTATATATATGTTTTATATATATTATATATATATTTTCAGGTTTTTAGCGAGGAAGGTATTAATGACAGCAGCCACTGTCATTAATACAGCAGCAGCCGCTGTAGGAGTGGCGGGCTATTAATGACAGCAGCCGCTGTCATTAATATAGCAGCAACGGAAAACTTAATACAGCAGCAGCGACAACGGGAATGGTGATAGTTGCGAACCGTCACCAAAGCAGCAGCAGCAGTGCAAGGAATTCAGCAGCAGCAGCGACGACAGCTTCAGTGACAGCCATAACTGTCACTAAAAGCCTGGTTTCAGCGTATCAGTATTTTTCAACACTATTTTCAGCGACAATTAGGCAGATTATTATATATATATGTGTTTATATATATATATATATATATATATATATATATATATATATATATATATATATATATATATATATGTATTGATATTGAGATAATATACTATTATTGCTATATTTTTTATTTGTATAATATTAGTATATATTTATATATTATATATGAGGGTATTTAGTATATCATGGTATTGAGTATTACCTTGTGGAAACTAAGGTAAGTGGGATACTCAAGTTACGGGGTTTGGGTATCAAGATTGTGGTTATTGTTGGGATACCAAGTAGGTTCAAAACCATGGTTCCCATTTGATATGTAACTGATATTTTATATTATACATAATTGTTTGATATATATGTATTGTGATATTTACCTTGGAATTTACGTATCCGGAGATACGGTATCCTAATATTTTTAAGATGTGATTTTTATGACTTAGATTTTAATATCTTGACCCAAGATTTTTGTGTTAGACTTGTGCAACCTAGAAATAGATAGTTGATCTTGGTTTGACCATAGTTGACCATAGTTGACATAGAGTTGACCATAGTTGACTTTTGACTTAGAATTGACTTATGGACCTAGAAGTTGACTAGTTTAACTTATTCTCTTTTCGGAACCTTGTTTTGATGTTGTATTCCATATTTAGGTCTTCGAGGCACCGAGTCAGACATCTGTGAGACTATTCATTGGACTTCAGGCGAGTACATTCTCTGATAGTTTCTCATTTATGATATTCTCTATGTTCATTGTATCTAGTGTAGATATCCATGTTCTCTTAACACTATGGTTACACGGATTGTTATATCCGGATCTCGTCATGAGATGTTATTCCTTGGTATATGGTGTATATAGTGCAAGTATTATTTCATTGGTTATCTTGTACATGTACAGACACTGATTAAAGGGAAGACTAGTTATCTTCTTGGAGAATCTCGTGCCATAGCATACCGTTGTTGGATCTATTATACCAGTCGGGGGTAGGGAGTATTATTATAGATATGTGATCAATATCCCTATTATATCAAGTACTGATTACTAAATAGTGTTGATCATACACCGCACGTATGATTAGCCAGGCCGCATTGCATCTTGCCCAAGCCGATCACATGTTAAGCTAGTACTCACACACTTAGTCATTAGTATTCTTGTTTCATTGGCATATTGTTCATTATTGTATTTATTTCCAGTATTTCCTTATTGTATATATATCTCTCTTGTATCTATTGTGCATCTTGTTTATCCACAGCTATTTACTGTTACATAGTTTTTATCATTGATTAGAACTGCTGTTAGAGATGTACTCTGCTCCTTTCCTGACTGGATATATTTTTCCAGATGACACTGAGGAGTGGTACCCTACCTATTATGGACCCCAGGATGTTATGGGTTTAGATTCTGAGACCTGGCTCAGGAGGGACTTATCCCAACTGAGACAGTTGACCCAGGAGTTGTAGCTTCGTAGTATTCTTTTGTACTGGATTTGTCTCCAACTTATTCTGTTATTTCTTCAGACTCATCGATGTATTATTTTAGACTCATGAGTTATATTATGATTATTCTATTCTTTATCTGATTCGTGCTTTCTATCTTAGTTCTGTGATTGAGTATATTATCATTATTGGTGGTTCATTATATTGTTAGATAGATTATCTAGACAATGTTCTACCGCCAATTCTGTGGCGTAGGCTGGACGTTGTTTCTGACTTGTACCCTTACACCGAGTGCGGGTCATGATACGTTTTTGGTGGTGGCCCATGCAGGTCTAGCTTCACAAAGTATGTGATATTGTGGTAGTGCGATAATTTAGTTGTACTACTGCGAGCCTGCGATAGGATATAGCATATAGGCTGAGATACTCAATCACATCTAGAAAAATTATTTTGATTCAACTATTCTCCTTTAATATTGATACTTGATCTCTTAATCTGTCCTTTCCTTGAATGTCTTACATCTTGTGCCATATTGGTTCTATTCTTCTTGATTCTATTCCAGCTTTAGCTTTGTTTGATAGTGGTGTTTTCCAAAGTTTTGTATCTGTTTCTTTTGCTCTGAAGCATGGTTTGGTAGCTGAGTCTTTGCTCAGGACTTGCAAGATCTTGACCGGGGGAGGCATTATCCTGGTTAATGATATTTGCAAGAATCGAAGAGTTACTTTGGGAGGCCAGGAGTTGAGTGCGTGTCTTCTTGTAATGCCACTTCCGAGCTACGACATTGTACTCGGGATGGATTGGTTGAGTAGGCACCGTGCTAGCATAGATTGTAGAGGAGGTAGAGTTTTGTTTGGTCCGCCAGGAGAGCCAGAGTTCGAGTTTGCTAGAGGAGCTGCAGAGCAGGAAGAAGGCATTATTTGTGGAGCTATGGTAGAAGATAAGGAGTTGCCACATCCGTTGATAGCAGAGTTCTTGGATGTGTTTCCTGAGGAATTGCCAGGATTGCCGCCAGATCAAGATATTGAATTTTTTATAGACTTGGTGCCTGGTGTAGAACCAATTTTACAGCATGTCTATAGAGTAAACAATAACGAGCTGGTCGAGTTGAAGAAGTAGGTGGACGAATTGCAGGATAAGGGGTTTATCTGATCGAGTTCTTCACCATGGGGAGCCCCGGTATTGTTTGTACCGAAGAAGGATGGATCGGTGCGCATGTGCATTGATTACAGGGCTTTGAATAATCTCACTATCAAGAATAAGTATCCTTTGCCACGGATTGATGATCTGTTTGATCAGTTGAGTGGTACGAAGATGTTTTCTAAGATAGATTTGAGATCAGGCTACCATCAGGTGAAGGTAAAGTCGGAGGACATACCGAAGACTGCTTTTAGGACTCGGTATGGTCAGTACGAGTTTATGGTGATGCCGTTTGGTTTGACCAATGCACCGGCGGTATTTATGAACTTGATGAACAAAGTGTTCCACCAGTACCTTGACAAGTTCGTGGTGGTGTTCATCGACGACATACTCATATACTCGAGGACACCGAAGGAGCATGAGGAGCATTTGAGGATTGTGTTGGATGTGCTGAGGAAGGAGAAGCTGTATGGGAAGTTATCCAAGTGTGAGTTTTTCCTGGACAAGGTGGAATTCTTGGGGCATGTTGTGACTGGTGATGGTATTTCAGTGGATCCGAAGAAGATTTCAGTAGTGGAATCTTGGAAGATTCCGAGTTCGGTAGCAGATATCAGGAGTTTCTTGGGGTTGGCAGGCTACTACAGGAAGTTTGTGCAAGATTTTTCAAGGATCGCTGAGCCGATAACCAGACTCACAAGGAAGGATGTGTAGTTTGTTTGGATGGAGGATTGCCAGGTTGCTTTTGAAGAGTTGAAGAGGAGGTTGACGTCTGCTCCAATTTTGACGTTGCCATAAGGGTCCGGAGGTTTCACTATTTATAGTTATGCATCGGGGAAGTGTTTGGGTTGTGTTCTTCAGCAGCATGGAAAAGTGATTGCCTATGCATCCAGGAAATTGCATCATCATGAAAAGAACTATCCTACCCATTTGGAGTTGGCAGCAGTCATCTTCGTTCTGAAGTTGTGGAAATATTATTTGTACGGAGAGCGTGTGGAGATCTTCACAGACCATAAAAGCTTGAAGTACGTTTTCACGCAGAAGGAGTTGAATATGAGACAGCGTCGGTGGTTGGAATTGATGAAGGATTTTGATATCTCTTTGCAATATCATCCTGGGAAAGCCAATGTAGTTGCCGATACTTTGAGCAGGTATCCGGTAGCTATGTTCTTGACGCAGGATCGATATTTGTTGGAGGACTTGGAGAGCTTGGGCATTGAGGCAATTATTCCTGGTTGTGCTATGCAGATGTGGGGATTACATATACATTCAGATTTGATGGACAGGATCAAGGCAGCACAGTATGAGGATGTATCTTTGAGGAGTATCAGAGCTCAAGTGAGAGCAGGATTGGAGGATGATTTCACTATTGTAGAGTATGGATCTTTGAGGTATGGAGTTAGATTGTGTGTTCCTAGTGGGGAGTTACGTGAGGAGGTATTGCAGGAAGCGCATCGCTCTCAGTATTCCATGCATCCAGGTGATAACAAGATGTATCAGGATATGCGAGAGAGTGTGTGGTGGTATGGAATAAAGAGAGAAGTAGCACAGTTTGTATCCAGATGCTTAGTGTGCCAGAAGGTGAAAGCCGAGAGGCAGAGGCCAGGAGGTTTACTTCAGCCATTACCCATTCCAGAGTGGAAGTGGGACACATTACTATGGATTTTGTGTCCGGACTTCCACGATCTCCAGGAGGGAAAGACGCGATTTGGGTCATCGTTGATAGGTTGACCAAGTCGGCCCACTTTTTGCCTTTCAAGGTAGGTTTGTCTACGGAGAAGCTGGCAGAGATGTATGTGAGGCAGATCGTTAGGATACATGGAGTTTTCGTCAGCATAGTCTCAGATCGGGATAGTCGTTTCACTTCTCATTTCTGGAGAAGTTTGCAGGAGAGTTTGGGCACTTAGCTCAGGTTTAGTACTGCATATCATCCCCAGACAGATGGGCAGTTAGAGAGGACTATTCAGACTCTTGTGGATATGTTGCACACTTGTGTACTAGATTTTGGGGGTTCTTGGGAGGACCATCTCCATTTGGTAGAGTTTGCTTACAACAATAGTTACCAGGCCAGTATAGAGATGTCTCCTTTTGAAGCTCTGTACGGTCGGAGGTGTCGTACTCCTTGTCTTGGGATGATATTGGAGAGAGAGTTTTGCTTGGGCCAGAGATGGTTGTGGATGCAGCAGAGAAGGTTCAGTTGATCAGAGATAGACTTCGAGTGGCACAGGACAGACAACGGTATTGGGCCGATAGCCATCGGAGACCTTTGGAGTTTGAGGTATAGTTTAGATTTTTGTTTTGTGCTTGTTCTTGGTTGTTTGTTATAGATTAAGTTCTTAAGGTGGTATTTTGTTCTAGGTGGGTGGTTTGGTGTTTCTGAGGATTTCTCCGATACGAGGCACGATTCACTTCGGTGGAGGCAGAAAACTTAGTCCGCGATTCATCGAACCTTTCACTATTCTAGAGAGGATCGGTGCAGTTGCTTATAGACTAGACTTGCCACCTGCATTGGAGGAAGTGCATAACGTGTTTCACGTGTCATAGTTAAGACGATACATGGCAGATCCTAGTCATGTATTGGATCACTCGCAGATAGAGGTAGGCCCTACTCTTAGCTATCCAGAGCAGCCAGTTAAGATTCTGGATCGGAGAGAGAAGGTGCTGAGGAACCAGACTATTCCTTTGGTGCACGTCGCATGGAGGCATCACTCTCCGGGGGAGTCTACATTGGAGAGAGAGGATGAAATGCGAGAGCGTTATCCATATTTGTTTGTACCTTGATGTATGTTATTTCCTAGTTATGTTCTATTCATTGTTATGCCCTTTCATAGTTAGTTATGATTCTTTAGTTCTGTTCTGTTATTTTCTGGGGGTAGTTTTTGTCTTTGAATTTTGAGGACGAAATTATTTTAATAATGGTAGACTTGTCACTACCATATTTTCTAGGAAAGTGTATTTTAGTAATTTCCTATTTAATTAATTATTGTGCTTGATAAATAATTATTTGTGGTATTATTTAATTATTGTTAAATATTATTTATTTAATTTGGATTTGTGTTAGTGGACCTAACTAGTTTAGTTTGGACCCATGGACCAACATGAATTAATTAGTTAAACTTAGCCCATTTAGAAAGCCCATTGTTAAGGAGATGGATTAAATTAATTAAATCATTAGACTAGAAGCTTCCTTCCTTAATTATTTCTTCATGAGAGGCTCCAAGGGATATAATGGACATTATATGATTACTTGAGGGAGAGAAATAGGGGCCGACCTATTTAAAAAGAGGGGAAAAATTCTCTCTCCTCTTTTTCATTTCCAAATCTAGATCTAGAATTTTCCACTACCAAATTCCTTCTTTCCCACTTTATTTCCCTACCAAAATTCATTCCAATTCCTTCCTAAATAACTATTAGAGACTTGAGAAGCAATGATCTAGAAGGAGGAAGTAAGAATCTATAAAGAGGAGCAAGGATCTACAAGTTGGAGGCAATTTCATCTCAATTGGAGGTTTCATTGGGAATCTATCTCCCAATAGGTACAATTTAGTTTTTCCCCTTAAAATAGCTTTTAAATATAAGATTTAATCATGGAAAATTAACCTATATGCATGTACTACCCATAGGATTTGGTTTTGTGTCCATAGGAGGCCTATTGAGAAAGTTATGGTACTTTTTGTGTCAATTTTGGGGGAATTCCGAGAATGACATTTGTTGTGTGTGTTAATTGATCCTATAGATCAATTTGGCATGTGTTTATATGTTTGGGGCTAGTGTCATGTCCACAATTGGATACGTTTAGGTCGTATCCCAATAATTTGGTGATATGTGTTATTTTTGGAGTTTTTTCTCCGACACGGGACTTTGTACATGTCATGTTTTGACACAGACACGTAGATCTATATTTGACACTTCGTATTATTCATAAATAATATATGTGACTTACTTGTGTCCTTCGGAGTACAATTGGATGTGTGGTGGACTCGTGTCGCATGCGTATCCTAGATCTAGTGGGATACGGTGTAATACTTTCCATGTGTTGTGTATTTATGTGTAGATCTAATTAATTATGTTTTAATTCTTGAGTTATAATTGTGTATATATATATAGATATTATATATGTATTATGGTATATTTATTATAGTGTTTAATGTATCATAGATCTATGTATTATATATGTACTAATAAAATATATATTATGTAGATTTTTTCTACATGCATTATTGTATATGTTATAATATATGTTAGGGATATAAATATATGAATATGTTTTATAAAATATATGTGTATGTTTAATTAAGTAATTAATTAATTTATAGTTATTATATGATTATTTATATATATATGTATGGATGTATATTTATTATATATGTTGTATGTGTGTGTTGTTGCTATATTAAATATGTACATAATAATAGGAGAGGGTAAGTATAGTTATTATATATATATATATATATATATATATATATATATATATATATATATATATATATATATATATATATATTATATATTTTATAAATATATTTTTAGGTTTTTAGCGACGGAGGTATTAATGACAACATCCATTGTCATTAATACAGCAGCAGCCGCTGTAGCAGTGGCGGGCTATTAATGATAGCAGCCGCTGTCATTAATACAACAGCAGCGAAAAATTAATACAGCAGCAACGATAGTGGGAATGGTGATGGTTGCGAACCGTCACCAAAGCAGCAACAACAATGCAAGGAATTCAGTAGCAGCAGCGACGACAGCTTCAGTGACAGCCAGAACTGTCACTAAAAGCCTGGTTTCAGTGTATCAGTGTTTTTTAACACTGTTTTCAGCGACAGTTAGGCAAATTATTATATATATGTGTTTATATATATATATATATATATATATATATATATATATATATATTGATATTGAGATAATATACTATTATTGCTATATTTCTTATTTGTATAATATTAGTATATATTTATATATTATATATGACGGTATTTAGTATATCAAGGTATTGAGTATTACCTTGTGGAAACTAAGGTAAGTGGGATACTCAAGATATGGGGTTTGGGTATCAAGATTGTGGTTATTGTTGGGATACCAAGTTGGTTCAAAACTATGGTTCCCATTTGATGTATAATTGATATTCTATATTATACATAATTGTTTGATATATATGTATTGTGATGTTTACCTTGAAATTTACATATCCGGAGATACGGTATCCTAATATTTTTAAGATGTGGTATTTATGACTTAGATTTTAATATCTTGAGCCAAGATTTTTGTGTTAGACTTGTACAACCTAGAAATAGATAGTTGACCTTGGTTTGACCATAGTTGACCATAGTTGATTTAGAGTTGACCATAGTTGACTTTTGACTTAGAATTGACTTATTGACCTAGAAGTTGACTAGTTTAACTTATTCTCTTTTCGGAACCTTATTTTGATATTGTATTCCATATCTAGGTATTCGAGGCACCGAGTCAGACATCTGTGAGACTATTCATTGGACTTCAGGTGAGTACATTCTCTGATAGTTTCTCATTTATGATATCCTCTATGTTCATTGTATCTAGTGTAGATATCCATTTTCTCTTGACACTATGGTTACACAGATTGGTATATCCGGATCTCGTCGTAAGATATTATTCCTTGGTATATGGTGTATATGGTGCAAGTATTATTTCATTGGTTATCTTGTACATGTACAGACACTGATTCTCGAAAAGACTAGCTATCTTCTTGGGGAATCTCGTGCCATAGCATACAGTGGTTGGATCTATTATACCAGTCGAAGGTGGAGAGTATTAGTATAGATATGTGATCAATATCCCTATTGTATCAAGTACTGATTACTAAATAGTGTTGATCATACACCGCCCGTATGATTAGTCAGGCCGTATTGCATCTTGCCCAAGCCGATCACATGTTAAGCTAGTACTCACACACTTAGTCATTAGTATTCTTGTTTCATTGGCATATTATTTATTATTGTATTTATTTTCAGTATTTCCTTATTGTATATATATATTTCGTGTATCTATTGTGTATCTTGTTTATCTACTGCTATTTACTGTTACATAGTTTTTATCATTGATTAGAACTGCTGTTAGAGATGTACTCTGCTCCTTTCCTGACTGGATATATTTTCCAGATGACACTGAGGAGTGGTACCCTACCTATTATAGACCCAGGATGTTGTGGGTTTAGATTCTGAGACCCTGGCTCAGGAGGGACTTATCCTAACTAAGACAGTTGACCCAGGAGTTGTAGCTTCGTCGTATTCTTTTGTACTGGATTTGTCTCCAGCTTATTCTGTTATTTCTTCAGACTCATCGATGTATTATTTTAGATTCATGAGTTGTATTGTGACTATTCTATTCTTTATCTGATTCGTGCTTTCCATCTTAGTTCTGTGATTGAGTATATTATCATTATTGGTGGTTTATTATATTCTTAGATAGATTATTTAGAAAGCGTTCTACCGCCGATTCTGCGGCGTAGGCTGGGCGTTGTTTCCGACTTGTACCCTTACACCGAGTGCGGGTCGTGACAGAGGCAGACCGACGTTCTACGGCAGGGCATCGAGAGTGCTCATCAGCTTGCTCGTGCCGTAGTCGAGAGAGGAGTTCCGGTCCAGCAGCAGGTTGTTCCTCAAGTTGATCAGCTTTGGACAGGCAACATTTAGGACTTCAAGAAGCTGGAGCCTAGGGTCTTCAAAGGGATGGAGGGCATCGTCTATGCTGATGATTGGCTCGAGGACATTGCCACTCATATGAGGGTGTCCCGTCTTTCAGAGGATCTGAAGGTTGAGGCGGTAGGATTTCAACTGTTCGACGTCACTCGCACTTGGTTCAGGAATGAGCCGATTCTGGTTGACGCTGGACAATCATGGGAGGTATTCAAGGATCTCTTCAAGAAGAAGTTCTTCGCCGACAGACAGGCTAGACTTGGAGAGGCATTTTGAGAGTCTCATTCAGGAAAGCATGTCCGTGGAGAAGTACGCTACAAAATTTGGCAGGTTGAGCCGATTTGCAGAGTATCTGGTGAGAGAGCCGGAGGTTCGGGCTATTCATTTCTGTGAGGGTCTAAACTGGGAAGTGAAGATCCTCATTCCGTCTTTTTATGAGACATACTCAGAGATACTTGCGAAGGCACGCAAGATTGAGCGGGAGTTGGGTTTGAAGCCCAAAAGAGACCGTGATTCTTTTCTGGGGGCCAACAGCAGTGCAGTATCTGCCAAACATCTATATTTCCAGTCCAGACTTTTCCAGCAGCCACAACAGCACCAGACTCCAACCAGGGCACCTTTTTACCGGACACCACAGTAGCAGAGATAGTTACGGCAAGCTTTCTGCCACTACTACAAGAAGCCCGGCCACATCTAGGAAGTTTGCAGGAGGAGGTTGGGAGTTTGTTTGTATTGTGGTACTGAAGGGCATCAGCTGAGGGAGTGTCCTTCCAATCCTTGTTGTGCAGTTCAAGGAGCTGCTTCAGCTCCGAGGGCACAGACGAGACCACCTGCAGTACAGCCGAAGGGACCGCTTCTGACACAGCAGCAGCGTTATGTCCAGCATCAGCAGCAGGGAGGTGCACATCAGGGACGAGCGTTTGCTATGACCGTCGAGGAGGATGAACCCACCGGAGATGTCATCGCAGGTTCTATTCTTTTTGATTCCATTCAATCTTTAGCTTTGTTTGATAGTGGTGCTTCCCATAGTTTTGTATCTATTTCTTTTGCTCTGAAGCATGGTTTGGTAGCTGAGTCTTTGCTTAGGACTTGCAAGATCATGACCGGGGGAGGTATTATCCTGGTTAATGATATTTGCAAGGATCGGAGAGTTACTCTGGGAGGCCGAGAGTTGAGTGTGTGTCTACTTGTAATGCCACTTTCGAGCTACGGTATTGTACTCGGGATGGATTGGTTGAGTAGGCACCATGCTAGCATAGATTGTAGAGGAGGTAGAGTTTTGTTTGGTCTGCCAGGAGAGCCAGAGTTCGAGTTTGCTAGAGGAGCTGCAGAGTAGGGAGAAGGCATTATTTGTGGAGCTATGGTGGAAGACAAGGAGTTGCCGCATTCGTTGATAGCAGAGTTCTTGGATGTATTTCCTGAGGAATTGCCAAGTTTGTCGCCAGATCGAGATATTGAATTTTTTATAGACTTGGTGCCAGGTGCAGAACCAATTTTGCAATATATCTATAGAGTAAACAACAGCGAGCTGGTCGAGCTGAAGAAGCAAGTGGACGAATTATAGGATAAAGGGTTTATCAGATCGAGTTCTTCACCGTGGGGAGCCCCGGTATTGTTTATACCGAAGAAGGATGGATCGGTGCGCATGTGCATTAATTACAGGGCTTTGAATAATCTCACTATTAAGAATAAGTATTCTTTGCCACGGATTGAGGATCTGTTCGATCAGTTGAGTGGAGCCAAGATATTTTCTAAGATAGACTTAAGATCAGGCTACCATCAGGTAAAGGTGAAGCCGGAGGACATACCGAAGACTGCTTTTAGAACTCGGTATAGTCAGTACGAGTTTATGGTGATACCGTTTGGTTTGACTAATGCACCGACGGTATTTATGAACTTGATGAACAAAGTGTTCCACCAGTACCTTGACAAGTTCATGGTGGTGTTCATCGATGACATACTCATATACTCGAAGACACCGGAGGAGCATGAGGAGCATTTGAGGATTGTGTTGGATGTACTGAGAAAGGAGAAACTGTATGGAAAGTTGTCCAAGTGTGAGTTTTTCCTGGACAAGATAGAATTTTTGGGGCATGTTGTGACTGGTAATGGTATTTCAGTGGATCCGAAGAAGATCGGAGCAGTGGAATCTTGGAAGACCCTGAGTTCAGTAGCAGAGATCAGGAGTTTCTTGGGATTGGCAGGCTACTACAGAAAGTTTGTGCATGATTTTTCGAGGATTGCCGAGCCGATGACCAGACTCACCAGGAAGGATGTTGAGTTTGTTTGGACGAAGGATTGCCAGGTTGCTTTTGAGGAGTTGAAGAGGAGGTTGACGTCTGCTCTTATTTTGACGTTGCCATCAGGGTCTGCAGGTTTTACTATTTATAGTGATGCATCGGGAAAAGGTTTGGGTTGTGTTCTTCAGCAGAATGGGAAAGTGATTGCCTATACATCCAGGCAATTGTGTCCTCATGAAAAGAACTATCCTACCCATGATTTGGAGTTGGCAGCAATTATCTTCGCTCTGAAGTTGTGGAAACATTATTTATACGGAGAGCGTGTGGAGATCTTCACAGACCATAAAAGCTTAAAGTATATTTTCACGCAGAAGGAGTTGAACATGAGGCAGCGTCGGTGGTTGGAACTGATAAAGGATTTTGATATCTCTTTGCAATATTATCCTGGAAAAGCCAATGTAGTTGCCGATGCTTTGAGCAGGTATCCGATAACTATGTTCTTGACGCAGGATCGATATTTGTTGGAGGACTTGGAGAGCTTGGGCATTGAGATGATTGTTCCTGGTTATGCTATGCAGATGTGGGGATTACAAATACATTTAGATTTGATGGACAGGATCAAGACAGCACAGTATGAGGATGTATCTCTGAGGAGTATCAGAGCTCAAGTGAGAAAAGGATTGGAGGATGATTTCACTATTACAGAGGATGGATCTTTGAGGCATAGAGTTAGATTGTGTGTTCCTAGTGGGGAGTTACGTGAGGAGGTGCGTGAGGAGATGTTGCAGAAAGCGCATCGTTCTCAGTATTCCATGCATCCAGGTGATAACAAGATGTATCAGGATATGCAAGAGAGTGCGTGGTGGTATGGAATGAAGAGGGAAGTGGCACAGTTTGTATCCAGATGCTTAGTGTGCCAGCAGGTGAAAGCCGAGAGGCAGAGGCCAGGAGGTTTACTTCAGCCATTACCCATTCCAGAGTAGAAGTGGGAACACATTACTATAGATTTTGTGTCCGGACTTCCACGATCTCCAGGAGAAAAAGACGCGATTTGGGTCATCGTAGATAGGTTGACCAAGTCGGCCCACTTTTTGCCTTTCAAGGTAGGTTTGTCTACGGAGAAACTGGCAGAGATGTATGTGAGGCAGATCATTAGGATACATGGAGTTTCCGTCAGCATAGTCTCGGATCGGGATAGTTATTTTACTTCTCATTTCTGGAAGAGTTTGCAGGAGAGTTTGGGCACTCAGCTCAAGTTCAGTACTGCATATCATCCCCAAACAGATGGGCAGTCAGAAAGGACTATTCAGACTCTCGAGGATATGTTGCGCACTTGTGTACTAGATTTTGGGGATTCTTGGGTGGACTATCTCTATTTGGTAGAGTTTGTTTACAACAACAGTTACCAGGCTAGTATAGAGATGTCACCTTTTGAAGCTCTGTACGGTCGGAGGTGTCATACTCGCTTGTCTTGGGACGATATTGGAGAGAGAGTTTTGCTTAGGCCAGAGATGGTTGTAGATGCAGCAGAGAAGGTTCAGTTGATCAGAGATAGACTTCGTTTGGCGCAGGACAGACAGCGGCATTGGGCCGATAGCCGCCGGAGACCTTTGTAGTTCGAGGTATAGTTTAGTTTTTATTTTGTGCTTGTTATTGGTTGTTTGTTATAGATTAAGTTCTTAAGGTGGTGTTTTGTTCTAGGTGGGTGGTTTGGTGTTTCTGAGGATTTCTTCGACACGAGGTACGATTTACTTCGGTAAAGGCGGGAAGCTTAGTCCGCGATTCATCGGACCTTTCACTATTCTAAAGAGGGTCGCTGCAGTTGCTTATAGACTAGACTTACCACCTGTATTGGAGGGAGTGCACAACGTGTTTCACGTGTCGCAGTTGAGACAATACGTGGCAGAACCTAGTAATGTGTTGGATCACTCGAAGATAGAGGTGGGCCCTACTCTTAGCTATCCATAGCAGCCAGTTGAGATTTTGGATCAGAGAGAGAAGGTGTTGAGGAACCAGACTATTCCTTTGGTGCGCGTCGCATGGAGGCATCACTCTCCGGGGGAGTCTACCTGGGAGAGAGAGGATAAAATGCGATAGCATTATCTATATTTGTTTATGCCTTGAGGTGTGTTATTTTCTAGTTTTGTTCTGTTCATTGTTATGTTCTTTCATAGTTAGTTATGATTCTTTAGTTTTGTCCTCTTGTGATTTTTTGGGCGTAGTTTTTGTCTTTGAATTTCGAGGACAAAATTATTTTAAGGAGGGTAGACTTGTCACTACTACATTTTCTAGGAAAGGATATTTTAGTAATTTTATATTTAATTAAATATTGTGCATGATAAATAATTATTTGTTGTATTATTTAATTGTTGTTAGATGTTAGTTATTTATTTTGGACTTGTGTTAGTGGACCTAACTAGTTTTGTTTAGACTCATGGACCAACATGAATTAATTGGTTAGAACTTAGCCCATTTAGAAAGCCCATTGTTAGGGAGATAGATTAAATTAATTAAACCATTAGACTAGAAGCTTCCCTCCTTAATTATTTCTTCATGAGAGGCCCCAAGGGGTATATTGGATATTACATGATAACTTGAGAAAGGGGAAAGGGGGCCGGCCTATATAGAGGGGGGGGGAATTATTTCTCTCTCCTCTTTTCATTTCAAAACTAGATCTAGAATTTTCCTCATTCCCACTTCATTTTCCTACCAAATTTTATTCCAATTCCTTCCCAAATCACCATTGAAGGCTAGTGGAGCAAGGATCTTGAAGGAAGAAGTAAGAATCTACAAAGAGGAGCAAGGATCTACAAGTTGGAGCCAATATCATCTCAATTGAAGGTTATATTGGAAATCCATCTCCCAATAGATATAATTTAGTTTTTCTCCTTAATTTAGGTTCTAAATCTAAGATTTAACCATGGAAAATCAACCCATATGCATAAGCTACCCATAGGATTTGGTTTTGTGTTCATAGGAGGCCTATTGAGAAAGTTATGGTACTTTTTGTGTCAATTTTGGGGGAATTCCGAGATTGACAATTGTTGTGTATGTCAATTGATCCTATAGATCAATTTGGTATGTGCTTGGGGCTAGTGTCGTATCCACAATTGGGTACGTGTAGGTCGTATCCCAATAATTTGGTGATACGTGTTGATTTGGAGGTTTTTTCCTCCGACACGGGACTTGTACATGTCATATTTTGACACGGACACGTAGATCTATATTTGACTCTTCGTATTATTCATAAATAATATATGTGACTTGTTCGTGTCCTTCGGGGTACATTTGGATGTGTGGTGGACTCGTGTCACATGTGTATCCTAGATCTAGTGGGATGCGGTGTGATACTCTCCATATGTTTGTGCAAATTATATGTAGATCTATTTCTTGTATTCTTAATTCATGGAGAATGTATTTGTACATATACATATAGATATTTATATATATATATATTATGGTATATATAGTTATGCTTCTTGTGTCTTAGATCTATGTATTATGTATGTACTATATGTGTATATATTATGTAGCTATTCTTCTATATATATATATATATATATATATATATATATATATATATATATATATATATATGTATATATATATATATATATGTTATAATATGTATATATGTTGTTACTATATATATGTATGTTATTATTATATGTGTTTAGTATATATTCTATATAGTTGTAACTATGTATATATATGATACTATATTGTAACTATGTATTATTGTGTTAGTATATATATTGTAGCATATGTATATATATATGTATATTTACATAGGTATTTATATTTATATATGGATGTTATATGATTATATATATACATATACATATATGTATAGTTATCTATATATATTAATATGTATGTGTGTGCATGTTACTATATCGTAATTATGTACATAATACTAGGGAGGGTGTATGTATAGTTATTATTTGGTAATTATGTATATATATATATATATATATATATATATATATATATATATATATATATATATATATATATATATATATATATATATATATATACTTATAGCGACAACAGCTAATGGTGACAACCGCCGTTACCAAAGCAGCAGCAGCAGCCGCTGTAGCAGCAACAACAGCCAATGGTGACAGCAGCCGCAGCTGTCACCAAAACAGCAACAGCTGCGGAAACAGCAGTTTGGCGGCGGCTGCAAACCGTCACCAAAGCAGTAGCAGCTATGTGAACAGTCAGCAGCGACAACAGATTTAGCAACGGTCAGAACCGTCACCAAAGGGGCAGTGTATCAGAGTATAAGGATTTCAGAACTATTTTTAGTGACAGTTGGTAGATTATATATATATACTTATATAGTTATAGATATCTATATATATATATTGGTATTTAATATAGATGTAAATGTATTCTTAAATTGCTAATTTTATTATAGTATATGTATTATATTTAGTATAGTATGTATATATATTATTACGGGTAGTTAATATAACAAGGTATTGGGTATTACCTTGAGGAAACCAAGGTAATTGGGGATACCCAAGATATTGGGTTTGGGTATCAAGTTTGTGAATTATTTTTGAGATACCAAGTTGGTTCAAAACCACTGTACCTATTTAATATTGTAATTATGATTCTATACTATTAATAATTGTTTGATATATATATATATATATATATATATATATATATATATATATATATATATATATATATATTGATGTTTTACCTATGGATTCACGTATCCGGAGATACGGTATCCTAATATTTAAGATATGGTTTTTATGGCTTAGACTTTAGTATCTTGAACCCAATATGTTGTGTTAGACTTATGCAACCTAGAAATAGATAGTTGACCATAGTTTGACTTTTGACTTAGAATTGACTTATTGACCTAAAAATTGATTAGTTTAACTTATTCTCTTTCCGAAACCTTGTATTGATGTTGTATTCCATATCTAGGTCTTCGAGGCACCATATCAGACATCTGTGAGACTATTCTTTAGACTTCAGGCGAGTACATTCTTTGATAGTTTCTCATTTATGATATCCTCTATGTTCATTGTATCTAGTGTAGATATCCTTGTTCTCTTGACACGATGGTTACACAGGTTGGTATATCCGGATCTCGTCATGAGATATTATTTCTTGGTATATAGTATATCTTGTGCAAAACTTGTTTCATTGATTATCTTGTACATGTACAGACACTGATTCTCAGGAAGACTAGCTATCTTCTTGGGGAATCTCGTGCCATAGCGTACCATGATTGAATCTATTATACCGGTCGAGAGTAGGGAGTATTTTAGTGTAGTTATGTGATCATACCCTCCTTGTATCAAGTCTTGCATTGAATAGTGTTAATCATACACCGCACGTATGATTAGCCAGGCCATATATCTTGTATCAAGTTCCCAAGCCGATTAAATGTTAAAGCTAGTACTCACACACTTAGACATTAGTATTCTTGTTCATTGACATATCGCTCATTATTGTATTTATTCCAGTATTTCCTTATTGTATATATATCTCTCGTATTTATTGTTCATCTTGTATATTCATATCTATTTACTATTACATATTTTTTATCATTGATTAGAACTGCTGTTAGAGATGTACTCTGCTCCTTTCCTGACTGGATATATTTTTCCCAGATAACACTGAGGACTGGTACCCTACACATTATGGACCTCAGGATATTGTGGGTCTAGAGTCTGAGACCCTGGTTCAGGAGGGACTTATCCCAATTGAAATAGATGACCCGAGTTTAGTAGTTTCTTAGTATTCTTTGTACTGGATTTGTCTCCAGCTTATTTTGTTTTTTCTTTCAGACTCATTGATGTATTATTTTAGACTCATGAGTTGTATTGTGACTTTTCTATTCTTTATCTGACTCATGCTCATTCCATCTTAGATCTATGATTGAGTATATTATCATTGTTGGTGGTTTATTATATTGTTAGATAGTTTACCCAGACAACGTTCTACCGCCGATTCTGCGGTGTAGGTTGGGCATTGTATCCGACTTGTACCCTTACACCGGGTATGGGTCGTGACAGCGACAGAGCTGCTCCGGCGAGTCTGCACAGGGAAGGGTAGAAGAAGGTTAATGGCGGTAGTGCAGGTCGAGGTGATGAGGAGACTGGAGAGGAGTCGAGCGGGGGAGAGGAGGATGGATGTCGGGGACGATAATGTGTAGGCGGTGAGGTCGAGGGTGGAGGATGACGGTGGGGTCGTGACAGGCCTGAGGGATCCGGCGAGTCGAGGAGGAGGATCGTGCTCAGGGAGAAGATGGTGGTGATGGTCTACTGACGGAAAGAAGCAAGAGGGTGGACAGGGAAGAGAGCAGGGAGGACGGCTCCGGTCGGCAGTTGGGGGATGCTCCGGCCAGCAGTTGGCAGAGGGAAGGAGAAGATGAACATGAGAAGATGGGTAGGGGTTGACTAGGTGTTTGGGTTGCAATAGAAAAAGGAAGAGAAAAGGAAATAAAAATTGTATTTATATATGTAAAAAGTAGGGTCTTGGGGTTGACCTAAGGGATTGGGCTTGGTCAATACCTCCTTGGAGTGGGCTTGGCTTCACATGGGGATGTTTGGAGGGCTAGGATTTGTATTGTTTAAAATGCATGGCTAGGATTATATGAGGGATGATGTTGTGTGTTGCACATCCCAAAAATCATGGAGAAAATTTACATGAAGGAAAAATAGGTTTCTTCATGTGTTATGTCCAATGGTGTGGACACCTTAATGCACTTTTGCATAAAAGTGTCCAACAATTGGTAGCACGACCCGCACCCGAAAAATCGGGCATGAGTCGTGGGTACGTCCAGCCTACGCCGCAGCATCGGCGGTAGAACGCTGTCTAGGTCAACTATCTAGCTAACAATCTCACGCAATCAATATATAAACCTGTCAAGATCTCAACTCCAAACGGAGGAGCAATATCATAATGATAATCACAATATACTCAATCACGAATCTAAGCACGATAAGATAACACAGAAATCTAACAACTACAAAGTCTAAACAACTACTACTAAAAACAACCACCACAATAATAATAATAATAATAATAATAATAATAATAATAATAATAATAATAATACAACATCCTGAATAATATACAATACAAGGTCTCAATCCAAAACCGGAGACAAATCCGGTGCTAAAAGCTAATAAAAATAATAACAAGGTCCTAGTGATCCCGGCTACCAACCCGGAAATCACTCATAAACTAGAGGGTCCCTGTCTGCACCATCGACAGGCTCAGGTCCATAAAACGTCGGACACCAATCCTCCGGATACTCTGGAAAAAATATGTCCAGTCAGGACTGGAGCAAGTACACCTCTAATCGCAGTTCCATTTAAATGATAAAAACTATAAAACAGTTATAACAAGTAGCAAGGAGAAGAAAATATAGTATAAACAAGAAATATATATACAAGTCACTGGTGCATAAAGGTAAAGATGCATGAATATCAGAAGAAGATAGTAATGACTGCAAGATATAAGAAATCTAAACTAAGAGTAAGTCCGTGCACATGAACGTGTAGTGAGTCCAGCATGAAATACATGTAAAGAGTCAAGTCCAAAAATATGTAAGTGAGACCAACAAGAAATGCAAGAGAGTCCAGACTATAAAGAATGAACTCGGTATCTTTGAAATACTTGTTTCGACATGTAAACGGCTAGGGGTAAGTACGGCTCACCGCACACTGGGTGTGCGGCTGCTATCAATCCAGATTAGACCAGAGGGGATAATTCCTGATGATTCCAGATGGGAATGTTTACATGTCTACTCAAGTATTTCTCTACCCCGACTAGTACAAGTGAATCCAAGACCCAACACGTAAATCAAGTATGAGTCCAGCCTGAAACATGAGTGATGCCTGTAGTGATGCCTGTAGGTGATGCCACTAGTGATTCCAGAATAGAGGCCAGAAACATAAAAAATACGTATCGCAAGTAAATGAATTCAGAAATACCAGTCCGTGTCTCGTGTTGTGCCAGAAAAATCAGATGATACTATACTAGAAGCTGAATTATAATAATCATCAGATAATGAAAACTATCAGAGAATGTACTCGCCCAATGTCCTGAGCAACTGGCGATCTGAACTGGTGTCGCAAGGACCTATTACGAAAAGCAAGGTTAAACAGGTTTCTAATGAGTTAAACAGATATAAAATAACTAAAAATAGGCTTCTAGGGTCGTTCTAGGTCAAACGGGTCAAACCGGTGAAATCTGGGTCAAAAAGTCAACTCTGGGTCCAAAAAGTCAACTCTAGTCAAACTAGGTCAAAAGTTGACTTTGGCGGTCAACCAGGTCAACTACGGTCAACTCTAGGTCAAACTAGGGAGCCCCTAAAATTCTAGATCAAAACTAGGTCATTAAGCTAATAAACCCTCAAACTCGCCTCCTTGAGATACCGGGATACCCTCGGTATCCGATACCACAACCTACGCTATACGCCCTGTCTATACCCTCTAAAATATATACTAGCACGCATAAATATATACACATATACATAAAAACCTATCTCTAAACTCAAACCTAGGCAAACGCTCAAAAACCTTGCTCGAAACTCAATACCTTGGATATCTCAAGGTATTGAGATACCTTGGTATCTCAAGGTATTGAGATACCCTCCAATACCTCACTAACTACCCCTCTAGTTAGCTATTTAAGCATATAGATATACTCATAGTTAATAATCTAGGCTAAAAAATATATACCTAACATATATATATACATACCTATGTATCTATATATATATCTATTCACACATACACACATATACCTATATATATACCCAAACTCACATATATATATACATAGCTATATATGCATCTATCTAGCTATATGTATATATATCTATTCATATAGATATATCTATCTATCTATCTATCTATCTATCTATCTATCTATCTATCTATCTATCTATCTATCTATCTATCTATCTATCTATCTATCTATCTAACTATCTTTCTAACTATTTATCTATCTAACAATCTATCTATCGATTAATCTATCTATGTATCTAATATCCATCTATCTATCAATCTACCTATCCATCTAATATCTATCTATCTATCTATCTATCAATCTAGATACCTATCTATCTATCTATTTATTTATGTATCTATCTAAATATATACACATATCTCTCTCTCTCTCGCTGCTACCCTGCTACGCTACAAATGCCGCACTGCTAAACTGCTGCTGCAGCGCTGCGCTCGAGCGAGCTGCTGCAGCGGCGCTGCGGCGCCTGCAGCGACTGCTACTGCTCGCTGCTGCTGCGCTGCGCTCAAGCGAGCTGCTGCCGTGCCGCTGCGGCGCTTGCAGCGGCTGCTGCTGCTCGCTGCATGCAGTAACCTCACTGTGCTGCACAGCACACCACATACACACGAGCACGCACACACAACCACACACACACACACATACGACCACACACATATATATAAATACAAACACACACACATATATATATATATACACACACACACATATATATCTACACAAACACATACATATATATAAATACACACATACTCACACACACAAATATATATATATATACACTCACAAACACACATCTATAAATATACACATACTCATAAATATATATATATACACACAAACACTCACACGCTCACAAACACACACACACGCTCACAAACACACACTCACTCTCACACACCCTCACACACACTCTCACACACACTCACAAACACACACTCACTCTCACACACGCTCACACACACGCTCTCACACACGCTCTCACACACCCTCACACACACACTCTCGTACATGCTCACAAACACACTCTCACACACGCTCACAAATACACAACCACACACACAAATATATATATATATATATATATATATATATATATACACATACACATATATATATATATATATATATATATATATATATATATATATATATATAAACACATACACATATATATATACATATTTATATACCTATAAACACAACACACACAACACACAACACAACGCACAACACAACGCACAACGTCCCACCAACGCACGCCCAATGACCCCTGCACGCACAAACACAAATATATATAAATAAAATATAACCCGAGAACTCTAGCACACACTTCTCGAAGCTAATCCAACACGCGCACAAGCCCAAAACTACGAAACCAAGTAGAAATGGCCGTTCGGTTATTTCGACGAACACGCGGTGTGCGGTTCAAAAAACCTCCTGAAACGTACACCAAACCAACTCGAAATCGGCCTAAAATTTACTCACGGATTCTAAACGATGTCTAGATCCTAAAAAAAATACTAACTCGTCGATTCTAGGCCCGTGGCGAAAACGCGCACGCACTTAGAACCGGCGACGACAAAAACCCCGAAAACGTCCGAAACGCCCGTTTCTCCGCGACATGATTTCACGTGTCCGAACGGAGACACGCACTAACCCTCAAGACACCCGACAACGTCTACCTAGGTCCGTCTAACCTAGGGTATCATCTAAAATTGGGCTAATTTCGGATTCCACCCGAAATTGACACAAAATCTAGTGTCAAAGTCTCCAAACACAACCAAACTAGTTTTAACTTTCTCCCACGGGTAGGCTTAGGGTCTAGGAAGGTTCTAAACCACTAATTACACTATATAAGAGTAATTAGTAAGGGGAACGTTAGGGTTTACCTCTTGGGAGTTGGAATCCCAATGCCAAAGTCTCCAATCCACTTGAAATTACCTCCCTCAAGCTCCAAGCCTCCAAATCTAGCATTCACACTATGTCTAGGCTCTAAACACCTAGGTTGGAGAAAATGTAGGGTTAGGGTTCACATCCCTGGAGAATAGAAGAAGAAAGAGAAGAAATGGAAACTTACTTGAAAGTGGGAAGAAGAAAAGAAGAAGGAAGAGTGGAGAATGGAGAAGAAGAAGAATGAAGAAGAAGAAGAAATGGGGAGGGGGCTGCTGCTTTGGTCGGGTAGGGGAATGAGGGGGAGGCCGACCAAGTGAAGAAAAGGGTTTACATAATCCAAAATTCCAAAAAGCCCTCTCCTAACTTGGATTTTGGGTTTCGGGTTCCAAAAGCACTCAAACTAACTCCCAATCTCTCCAACTAACCCACTAAAAATATAATAAATATTCTAAACCCAAAAATAGGTCTCACAAGGGTATGGGTTGGGTCGGACATGGGTCCACTAGGGTCTGACATGGGTCCAGGCTAGCCAAAATCCTAAAACAATCAAATAAAAATAATACAATCACTAATTAAATATAAATACAATTAATTACAAATAATACACAATTAACCAAATTTAAATAAAAAAAATACCCGGCTCTGGAAATGGGGTAGTGACAATTAGAAAATTGCACAAAGATGAAAATTGGATTAAATTAATTAAAATTATTATAATAGGTGTTCTAAAATTAATTAGAAGTACATGGAGCTAAAATTAGGTGGGACATAAGTGTCATGGATATAGAGGACTCGGAATAGAATATTGTCATAAATTGGGTTGCACGAAATGGGTCAAGATTGTGTCTCAAATTTTGATTGGAACGCACAAGGATACAAACTTGAATTTATTTGGAATTAAGAAATAACGTCCGCGACGAATATCGTGCGACTAAAATGTAGCACAAGAGAGCATAATTATAAGTTTCTCAAATGCCAGAATAGAAGGCAGACATGTCTAGGACAAGGGTATAAAATTTGTAGGAAGGCAATGGCTAGTGTAGTGCTCCAATTATTGAAGCAACGGTAAGATGCACTAAGTGATATAATTATTGTAAAATTATCTAAAATACAATGTTCTATTTCTAATTGGATTCAAACTAGCCCTAGTCTCACTATTTAAGCGAAGTAGGCCTAATTTTGGGTGAGGAGGTTTACAATCTACCCAACTTAAAATAATTTTGTCCTCAAAATTAAAATAAGGCATAATTCTCTAGATCATTCATATTTGTATATAAGGCAGGTTAATCGCGATCTTTTTCAAAATTTTAAATAACAGAATATATTCAAATCTATCGCACTTACTTCAAATTTGAAATAACCATTATTTAAATCAAGATTCAACCTATCGTAGTCTCTTTTCAATTTTCAAATCATCAACATCCAATTTAAGTTAAATTCATATAACATCTTTAAGATTTAAGTAACGCATATCAAATTTTATATCACGATCTCCAACTATCATAATCTACTTTAGAAAATAATTCTAATCAAATATTATTCATATCTTCAACTTATGAATTTTTGTACTATTCAAATTTTAAATTCAATTTTTTTCATTCTCAATATTTCAAATAGGTAATCCAACAATCAAAATTTCACTTTTAATTCAATCATCAAATTTGGAATTCAATCCGTCCATGTTCATGTTTAGAGTTCTATTTATTTTCCTTAAGATTTAAGTCGATGATTCAACCTTCAATATTCAAAATTTAAATCATGTGCTCAAGTAATAAATATTTGGTCTAAAATATCAAGATTTCAAAAATTCTTTAAATACTCAGCCTCTAACTCTTTCTTCTAAAATCTTCACATTTAAAATGACTTAATCTCTCAATCTAATATTACTTGATCATAATCTAAAAAAAATTCCTCTCAAGTTGACAATGTGACTTCTACCCAACTTAGAATTTACCTATCTATTATATAAGGCTTAAACATTTAAGAAAAATTATTCCTCAAATTATTTAATCATGTTACTTAATCCTTAAAAGTTTTAACACCAACATATTACCTATGATATGCCCTTAATCAATTATAAAAGATAGTCACCAAATAATGCGGTTAGCCTATGGGGTATATCTAGTACTCTCTGTGTATCAAACTTATACCAAGCACGAGGTTTCGTCTTTCCGAAATAAGGGAAGACAAAAACAATAATAAATAATTCAAGGTGGAGGTGATAGAATACAAGTATGGGGATCAAGGCGTTTAAAGAATTCAAATGGGAATTGTCAAGGCAGTTGTGGATTAAAATCCTATTTTGATAAATTCCTATTTGCATGTTCATATCAGAACAGTTATGTAACTGATATGATATGCTTGGACCTGTCTAGAGGGCAAGTACATTCGTCTAATAAGCTAAGTCAAAATTTTTTTAATCTCAATCCACATAAGTAGTCATGCGAAGAGCGAACCAAGCGTACTAAGGTTAGCTAGACCTTAATACACTGATTCTGATTAGATAATATATTAGTGTATGCATCCAATAATACATATATCATGAACAAGCTCGATAAAAGAATAAGCTTGCAAAACTAGGCTATAATAGCGGCATAAGTCAAGGTAGTACAGAAAATATAAATATGCTGGATTATGATGGAAGAAGGTATAACCTATATGGAGATATGGGTATAAATTACATGATTTAAAACTAAGGTATAACCATAAAATTATAATCTAAATGAATACTCAACTTATCAAGTTCTAGCTACCAAGCACAAAATTTCAAAATTGAAGAATTACAATTATAATCCTAGCAACCTATATATCTTAACATAAGGGAATATTACTTGGCCTACAATCAGAAGGATTAGGTGGCACGGATTAAAAGATGAAGAAAAGAAAAACAAAATTAGTCGTCGCACAAATAGCGAGCGTTAAGGTTTCAGAGGAACAAGATATGAAATTAAATAGAGAGACTCTTGATAATATCATAGTTTCCTAAGGAGAAGTGGTATGCTAGTCTCTATGTTCGAGATATGACAAGGAAATTGTTATATTCATTCCTCTTGGCTTCCTAAGGTACTGTTCTGCTAATATCAAGACAATAATCTAAATTTATAGTTCTCGAATACTATCTCACTATGAAAGTTGGGTTTAGTCCTAATATTCAACCTTGGATTTCTATTGGTTCCTCAATACTAGGGTCAAACAATATAGTCAAATTTCTAACTAACCCTAGTAGTGTCGATACTACTCTCAAGTCCTTCATAAATATATCAGGGGATAAGGGTCAATTAATCTACGGGTAAGGGATGCTAGGGTTTATTAGATATTCTAAACTTAGTGATGTGTCAATATTCTAGTTGTATTCTTAATAGGAAAGTTACCCTAATTATCATCCTAACAACAGGGATTCCTATATTCTAGGAGAGGCTATACTCAAGGAACTATTAGGGAAGCACATGAATCAAGCAGGATGTAGTTATTCAAATAGAACAGATTGGAAGAAAGATGAGTCATAGTCAATTGTGGATGAGATCCTATACTCTAATCCTATTTGCAGGCTTGCTCGGTACAATAACGTAACCGAGATAATATACTATTGATCGGCATGGGCCACCACTAAAAATATGTCACGTCCTAGTCCCAAAATACGTAGGACTAGGAACACTTAAGCATGTCAGCCGCATGTATATGACAACTTCAATATATGGAAACCATAACACATGTGTACGCTGTATTATGAACAATAATTCACAAGTGGTATATATATGTCACAAGTCACATGGTATAAATAAATCTCATCCACATAATTCATAGATAAAGAAAAAACCAATAACTATGTAACTAAATCTTAATGTGAAGTATCAAAAGATGATAGTCGGGTGGAAACAAATCCACTGCCAAACTAGAATATAAAAGAAACAATATAAGTACATCAACTAACAATCAATGCGACTCGAAGAGAATACCTCCTCGAAATATAAGTAGCAAGTCCGGATCCGCGCTCTTGCTAATACTCATGAACATCTACACCTGGAAAGGGACCAGGTCCTCAGAGGGACGTAACAAGATACATTTAAATATGCCAATAAAGTACTGAAAAATAAACATCCAATGGGGTCGCCTAACCGTCTAAGTGAATATAGTTTGAGAACAACTTTACAACAAGTGGACTATCTAGCCAAAATAGGATTGGCATAATTCTCTCAGAGAATCAGGGGCCTACAAAGCATGTCATCTTTTGAACGCCAGAGGCCGCCAGTAATATAGGGGTCATCACCACCACGTATCTCTTTCGGAGCGTACGGGTTACAAAAAGGAAAGTACAAAGGAGCCCAAATACCTTACTTGTTGTTCTTCCTACCCCATGCTCTAAGCATGTCACATCTATGACACGATAATACCTTTAATAACTGCCAAGTCTCCTAGCATGCAATTTCTAACAGCAGTTATCCCTAACGCACGTCCTATACGTACATGAGGCCAAACCCGGAACGCAAGTTCGTGATCTATATGAGACTCACACTCGTGTAACAGATGTGTCACGACCAATGAAATCTAATGATGCCTCATGATAATGGGGTGGTCTCATAAACTAGGTCACAAGCATATATATAATAAAAACAGAATACGACGCCACCGTCGTTGCACCCAAGTTTCCTTGGACGCGCAGCTTATATAATAGTTAAAATATATGAACTAATAAGCAGAAATAAGATGGATGCAACATATAGAATATAAATTATAGTACAATGGCAAGGTATACTTGCTTGGCAAGAAAGCTGCGTAGTACCAATAAGCTGCTCCTGAAGTCTCGCAGAACAATCCGATAGGTCCTATATACATATAATATAATACAACATCAGCCATTACACTAGCACAGACACAACCATATTTATACTGGACTCAGAGGGTACGCTAGGGGTGACACTGGTCAACTAACAGGGTCAAATGAGCATCTAATTATGCGGGGGTCACATTTTCAAATGATGTGCACAATCAGACAGTCAACTAACACCTGTCTAGCCAGTACGTCGGTGTACACAAGGTAGACAATTTCCTAATATTCAGGGTCACATGGTCACGATAAATATGCGAGAAATCCATAGTGTCCTAGGGTCGTACAGCAATTAAACACATATATAGTCATAATTATTATCATCATTTAATTATATATAATAATAAGATTATTTTACTCATACGTATACGTATACGAGTTTGGGTTCTCCGAAACGGTCTAGACTCATAACCACTAAACTGAACCAATATGCTACCTAGATGTTATTCACACAAGCACACATAAATTGAAAGGAGAGGGACAGGTTCGAATCTTGGGGTTAGCGTGCACGGGCATGGGGATCGGGGGTGACTGCTGCAGGTTGTCTTCGGCGAGGGTGACGAGTCAACGATGACGACGATGATTATGATGATGATGATGAGGGTAATGATGATTGTGATGATGAGGGTAATGATGATGGTGATGATGATAGGAATGATGAGGGTAATAATGATGATAGGAATAATGAGGGTAATGATGATGAGGATGATCATTGGTGATGATAATGTTGATGATGAAGGGGATGATAATATTGATGATGAAGGTGATGATAGTGATTAGGGTGATGATGATGATGCTTGATGAAGAGGATTAAGGTGAAGATGATGATGATTAAGGGATGATTAGGATGATGATGGTGATGAGATAATGGTATAGGTTGTGATTATGAAAATGGGGATGATGATGAGGATGACAGGAAGTTGTTGCTCCGGCCAAGGCTCAGGCGGCCCGAGGAGGAGGATCTGCTGTGACGAGAAAGAGGAGCTTAGGGAGGAGATGTAATATGGAGTGGTGGTTGTGAACGGCTCAGGGAGGCATCGAGGTGCAGGGAGGTGACGAGGTGGTGATGATATTCAGGCGAGGAAGGAGAGGACGGATGGGCTCGGGGTCGTCCGGTTGTGGAGAGAGGAGATCGGGGCTGCTGTTGAGGAGGTCGGGAAGGAAGGAAGATGTGGTAGTGAGCGGTGGTTGCAGGAAGGTGGACAGGAAAGAGGTGATGGCAGTAGGGAGGAAGGTGGTGGTCGGGTTATGCTCCGAGAGGGAGCTCGGCTGTAGGCTGCTGGAAATTGGAGTAGGAGGCCAGGGACAGGTCGAGGCAGAGGGAGTCAAGGGAAGATGGAGGTGGTGATGGTGGTAATGGTGGTGTTGGTGGCAGTGGTCCGGTGAGGTCAGGGTGAGGGGGAGATGGTGATGGTGGTGTAGCCGTGGTTCAGGCGGTGGAAAAGGAGAACATGGAGGGGATGGTGGTGTTCAGGTGGCATCCGGTGGTAATGGCTGTGAGGTCGGGGTCGGCCGGGTGAGCGGCAGAGCTGCTCCGGCGAGTCTGCACATGGAAGGGTGGAAGGAGGTTAATGGCGGTAGTGCAGGTCAAGGTCGAGGTGATGGGGATACCGGAGAGGAGTCGAGCGGGGGAGAGGAGGATGGATGTCGGGGACGATGATGTGTAGGCGGTGAGGTTGGGCTCCGGCGAGTCGTGTCGAGGGTGGAGGATGATGGCAGGGTCGTGACAGGGCTGAGGGATCCGGTGAGTCGAGGAGGAGATCGTGCTTAGGGAGGAGATGGTGGTGATGGTCTGCTGACGGGGAGAAGAAAGAGGGTGGACAGGAAAAGAGCAGGGAGGATGGCTCCGGTCGGCGGTTGGGGGCTGCTCCGGCCGGCGATTGGTAGAGGGAAGGAGGAGATGAACAGGAGGAGATGGGTAGGGGTCGACTAGGTGTTTGGGTTGCAATAGAAAAAGAAAGAGAAAAGGAAATAAAAATTGTATTTATATATGTAAAAAGTAGGGTCTTGGGGTTGACCTAAGGGATTGGGCTTGGTCAACACCTCCTTGGAGTGGGCTTGGCTTCACATGGGGATATTTGGAGGGCTAGGATTTGCATTGTTTAAAATGCATGGCTAGGATTATATGAGGGGTGATGTTGCGTGTTGTACATCCCAAAATTATAGGGAAAATTCACATGAAGGAAAAATGGGTTTCTTCATGTGTTGTGTCCAATGGTATGGACACCTTAATGCACTTTTGCATAAAAGTGTCCAATAATTGGAAAATTGCACAAAGATAGAAATAGGATTAAATTAATTAACATTATTATAGTTGGTGTTCTAAAATTAATTAGAAGTACATGGGGCTAAAATTAGGTGGGACACAAGTGTCATGGACATAGAGGACTCAGAATAGAATATTGTCATAAATTGGGTTGCACAAAACGGGTCAAGATTGTGTCTCCAATTTCGATTGGAACGCACAAGGATACAAAGTTGAATTTATTTGGAATTAAGAAATAACGTCCGTGACGAATATCGTGTGACTAAAATATAGCACAAGAGAGCATAATTATAAGTTACACAAAGGTCAAAATAGAAGGCGGGCATGTCTAGGATAAGGGTGTAAAAATTGTTGGAAGGCAATGGCTAGTGTAGTGCTCCGATTATCGAACCAACGGTAAGGTGAACTAAGTGATATAATTATTGTAAAATTATCTAAAACACAATGTTCTACTTCTAATTGGATTCAAACTAGCCCTAGTCTCACTATCTAAGCCAAGTAGGCCTAATTTTGGGTCAGGGGGTTTACATCTTATTAATATCTATTAACACTAAATTAGCATCTATCTAATATTAAGACTTTATATATCCAAATTAATCCTTAACAACTCCAAAAATCCAAAAATTTCTTAAAATTGTAAATAAATTACAAAAAAATATTTTTAAATATTTTACCCTAAATTAAATATTTGGTAGTAACAACATGCAAGTATGGTCTCATAGTAAATCATGAAAGTCCTTAAAATTTTTGTTTCCTAGGTTTTAATTACCAAAAATTCTAAAAAAATCTCCAAAAATCTAAAATAGACTAAAAATAATTCTAAATAAATATTTATATAAGTAAATATATCAAGAAATTTATTTTCTAATTAACTAAGAGAATACTCTAAAGAAATTTAATATTTAAAATAATCTATAATAAATATAATAATATAAAATACATATAAAATATCTATTTTGGGTGAGTGGGTTTACATCTTGGGAAAGGAGACAACACCATCTTGGGCCTCTGTTGTCAGGAATGTGCCGAATTGGAGGGATACCATGTTTGCAATGATCGTCTTGTCTTTGAAGTCCAAAGTGAGAGCTTTGGAGTCGATTAACCGTTGTATGTGCCGTTTTAATATGTAACAATCTCACACGGCATGATGGATATATCGATGATAGTGGCAATACTTAGGGTTGTCAATCTTGTCTGCTTCATCGGGGTGCTTGACGTCAGGTAGCCGAAGCTTGTTGCCCTTCATCAATACTTCAAAGATTTCTATGACATCATCATCGTCAAAGAAATTAGTCTCCTTCGTCCCCATGGCGGACGAGGTCGGATTTTTGGACACATTGACTGTCACGACTTGCTTTCCTTTACTGTCATGATTGTTGTTGGTGGTCAAAGGACACTTTCCCTTGTTCTCAATGTTAGGGGATTGGAATCCCAATAAATAGACGTCTTTTGCTTTTTTTTTACAGCAGCGACACTTATGATGAATGACGTCCAGTCACTGAACGGGCTATATGCCGTCCGGAGTCTTACTGATGGCAGGAGGTTCTTTTGACACGTATCCATCAGCGTAGATTCGGGGATGACGGGAGGCAAGTTTAATGTCGCCTGTCAAAAATATTTGATGTATTCTCATACCGGTTCTCTATCTATCTGGATGATGTCCATTAGGGAGAACATAGTCATATCCATTCCTTTTTCATAGAACCAGGCATAGAAGAGGGACTTCAGGTCCTCGAAGGACGAAATGCACTTATCTAGGAGTCTACAGAACTATTCGAAAGTGACTTCGGATAGTGCTCCAAAGAATAAGTTGGTGAGTAAGTCTTCATCCGGAGGTAAGTGGCCCATTGTGGAATGGAAGTATCTTATGTATTGACGGGATAATATCTTTCTGTTAAATGGAGTCAGAGTGAGTAGCTTGTATTTGGGAGGGTATACCACATTATCCCATTCAGAAGGATGGGTTGCCGGATCCCAAGCTTCTTGAGCCTATATTGATTATCTCGAGCATCAACGCGGGCACGCAAGTCCCTAAGAGTCTCCTGGATATCGTCTGGCAGAAGAGTGACAGAGGATCGAGGTATGGTTTGGCTGCTTGCGACATGAGGAGTCGGATCAGGCATGCCGGATTCCTCGTTGGTCCCTTGGTCCATATTTGTTCGCCCTGGGGTCCGTGGCTATGTCAGGATTAAGTTTACTTTGAGTTCCAATATTGTATGAGTCAGAGTCTGTATCGAGGTGCTCAGTGTCTGCATTATGGCTTCAAGTGCCTCAAGATGTTACTGGTTACTGGACCCTGCGTGTAAACCCCCTTACCCAAAATTAGGCCTACTTGGCTTAGATAGAGAAATTAGGGCTAATTAGAATCCAACTAGATAGAGAACACGACATTTGATTTAATTATACATTATTTATATCACCTAGTGCACCTTACTGTTGCTTCGATAATTGGAGCACTACACTAGCCATTGCTTTCCTACGAATTTCATAACCTTGTCCTAGACAGGCCTGCCTACTATTCTGATCTTTGTGTAACTTATAATTATACTTTCTTGTACTACATTTTAGTCGCACAACATTCGTCGCAGACATTATTATTTAATTTTAAATAAATATGACTTTGTACCCTTGTGCATTCCAATCAAAATTGGAGACACAATCTTGACCTATTTCATGCAACCCAAATTATAATAATATTCTACTCTAAGCCCTCTATGTCTATGATACTTGCGTCCCACCTAATTTTATCTCCATGTACTTCTAATTAATTCAAGAACATCTTGCGCACTAATTTTAATTAATTTAAAATCCAATTCCCATTTTTGTGCAAATTTTCAATTGTTGGGCGCTTTTATGCAAACGCGCATTGAGGTGTCTACACCATGGGACAATGCATGAAGAAACCCAATTTTCCTTTCACACGAATTTTTCCCATAATTTTTGGAATGTGCAAACGCACAACATCGCCTTTATTTTAATCCTAGCTATTGCATTTAAAACGATGTAATTTATAGCCCTCCCAAACATCCCCAAGTGAGCCCAAGGCCCATCCCAAGGAGATTGTTGACCAAAGTCGAATTTTCTAGGTCAACCTCAAGCCAAACCTATTTTCCATACATTATATAATCTTTTTCCCTTTTCTATTTTTTTCCAAAACCTAAAACTGAATTTCAGCCGACCTCCCCCTTACCATTACTATTTATCTTCTTCCCGAAGCCTGAGGCTCCGCCGATCGGATTTGAACCCCCGCCTGGCCTGGCCGACCACTCCGCTGGAACCTCCCTCCTCTCCGCTCCTCCATCACCCACCAGCATCGCTGTACGACCACCAGCACGACCACCATTAATGTCGCTCACCACCACCCTTCCTTCCTCTTTCTTCTCCTCTGATCCCTGTCCAGTCCTGCCGGAGACCTCGTCGGAGTCCAGTCTCGCCGGAGCTCTGGACCCCCGCCTCTCCTCAACTCTTCCAGCCGACCGCCTCGCCTCTCCTTCACCGCCGAAATCGAGCACGCTCGCCTGAAGCACAGCCCGACCTCTCCTCCGGCCGACTGTACCACCACCTTCGTTCCCATCACCCATAAACGTCTTCCCGAGCCTCCACCAGTCGACATCTCCTCTATCCTGACGTCAGCCACCCACGCCGAGCAACCCCCTCCACCTGACTCGATCGAGTAGCCCCGCTGCTCTCGACTGAGCCGAGCCCCTATCGCGGAACCTCCTCACCGGAACGCTGAATGCCTTATCCCCACTTTCACCTCCTCCTCTCTCTCTTCTCCTCTTCTCCGGCCAACCACTACCCCAGCACGACCACTCCCTTCCCTGAGCTCCTCCTCTCCTCCTTCTGCCTGAGATCCTCCTCGACAAGGCTGGTCATCATCGTCAGCATCACCATTGCCATTAAACATCACAACTATTCACATAGCCACCCTTCACCTTCCTCCCTATCTCCCTGTTTGTAAAACCCCTATTCCTAGAAACCGTATATAGCTTTTTTAATTAATTAATAATTTAATTATAGTAATTATATGCTAATTAGGAGAAATATATTTTTATTAAATTTTATTTTAGGTGTTGGTGAACTTAGAAGATTTATGGGACCATTAGGAATTTTTTCGAATTTATTTCATGTAGGAGACCCCTTGAGCAGTTGCTAGCTTAATGGTGTGCATTAATATAATCCTAGATTTTTCTATGAGTATATATATATATATATATATATATATATATATATATATATATATATATATATATAAAGGGAAATATAAAAGAAAAGAAAAGAAAAACTATTAATAACATTACTAACTAAACTACCCATATACTATCCTACCCAAACCACCCGTGCATGTGAGTAGCCAACCGCTGCTTATAAGCAGCTGCCCCCCTTTGTGAGCTACACCACAACAAACTAAGGAACCTAGCTTATTAGCGTAGCAAATAAGCAAACCCGCACCCACCCGCGAACGGACCCCCCCTCTTCCTTTCTTATATACATATATATACTTTATTATTTCGACCAAACCCTAACCCTAGATCACCCTAAACTCTTCCTCTTCCCATCTAGACTTAAGGAGCGCCGTCACCGCAGCCGGAGAACCACGCCAGGCCGTCAAAACCAATCCCGTGCACTGCAGATTTCTGCAGCGAGGTACATGTGTTCCAGAGTTGTTCCTGTCGTCTCGCTCAACCAAACGCTACCCCGTCTTCACCGGTATGCTCACCCCTTAACCATCTTCCATATCTGTGTGATATTAGACCTCGAATAATGCGTAACCATAGGCGAAAACAACGCCAAAGTTGGCAGAAATAAACCAATTTCTGGGATCACAGAAAACTGCTGTGATCACCTATGTTCCCGGATTCGTATCTCCCACCACAGAGATCCGAATTCGATGATTCTTTTTGGTATGCGGAGACCACTTGACCTAGTTTAATTTCTGTTAAATAACCCTAGATTATTAACTGCTGTAGGTAGAATTTAATTTGTTGGAAAATATTTAGAGTTTGTTTGACCTATAATTTGTCCGATTTAGAGACCTTTATTCTTGGCATGCTTTTCGGTGCAAAGTGGCCTACAAGTGGAGCCCGTCTTGACCCAAAATTACTGATTTGCCCCTGTGTCCAAATTGGACTAAAGGGAAGTGCTTTCTAGCTATTTAGCTTATTCTGGGAAAGTTGGAGATATTTATTTCAGCATCTGGAGACGTTCATTCTGAGGCCGTAGTTTCTGACTCTTGATGTTTGACTTCTGAACATTTCACTCTGCAGCTCTCTTGCCAGGCAAGTATACCTTGCCTTGTTGTACTATTTAAATTCAGTTATGTATTTAGTTACATATTTATTATTTTAGATGATATAACTGTGCGCGTCTGAAAGAAACTCGGGTGCAGTCAACGGATGCGTTGACGTTAGGATTTATATCTGACCTAGTATCTAGTAGACCCACATAGAGTTGTGGAGTTATTGGTATGACTCCCAGGACTTGACACTTTTCTTACACGTGTTGTGAGTCTCATATAGGGCACGAACTTGCGTATGTGGTTGGCCACCTGTATGTGTAGGCGTACGACGGATAAGGTATAACTGCTAATAGTGATGCATGTTAGAAGACTTAGCAGTTATAGGTAGACAGAGCATAGACTATCGTGGTATGATAGTCCCATCCTTGTCCTTGTTTGGTTGAAGGTTGGACTACTGTTTTAACGGTAGACTATGAGCCAGAGTTACGACGCCGAGGCATAGTAGCTAAGGCGTATTGTAGATACAACATGCATAGATCATTGGGCGGGGTGGACTACTAGTAGGCGTATGGGACACCCACTTCCTTTATTCAGATTCCCCGTTCGACGGAATGGTATGGACGTTATATACTTGCAGATTCCCCGTTCTTCGGAGCGGTATGGACGTTATATTATTCAGATTCCCCGTTCTTCGGAGCGGTATGGACGTTATATACTTGCAGATTCCCCTTTCTTCAGAGCAGTAGGACGTTATTATATTACAGTGCGCCCTTGTATTGGGGGCATATATGGCATATACTAGCCAGTTGTCACAATTGGTGAATTACGTCAGCATATGTCTAGCCTACACTTTCTCATACACTCAAGTTGTCCTCAAGTTGCATTTCACTTAGATGGTTAGGTCACCCCCTGGAGTTTTTACAGTATTTACTTTATGGCATACTTTTATGTATCTTGTTATGTCCCTCTGAGGACCTGATCCCTTTCCAGGTATATTGTTTATTAGTATTTGTAGGAGCGTAGATCCGGACTGGCTACTTATATTGCTAGAGGTCTTCTCTTCGAGTCTTATGATTGTTAGATGTTGTATTTATATTGTATTTATCTTGTTTAATCTTCATTCTAGTTCGGCAGTGGATTTGTTTCCATTCGACTGTCATCTTTAGATACTTCATACTCATTATATTTGATTATGTGGATGAGATTTAGTTATGCTCTGAGATATTTATGTTTACCACTTGTAAATTGTCATTCATATTACAGCGTACGTGTGTTATGGTTTCCATATATTGGAGTGCCATATTCATACGGCTGGCATAGTTACGTATTCCTAGTCCTACGTATTTTAAGACTGGGGCGTGATATTGTTCGACCTCCCCAGGTCGGTCTCCCCTCCCCTTGGCCGGACTCCGGTCAGCAGCCCATCCCAGTATCATCATCACCATCATCCATAACCATCATCACCACCATTAGCATATCATCATCACCATGTTACTCATCATCATCATCACATAATCATCCTCACCATCACCTTAACCTAAATCCACACATTCATCATCCATATCATCATCCTCGTCATCACCCTCGTCCACATCATCATCCTCGTCATCACTATCATCATCATCATCGTCATCATTGACATTGTCGTCATCATTACCATCGTCATCGTCGTACCTGTGCATGCACTCCGAGGTTCAAACCTGCCCCCTTCCTTCTTATTTCGTATATGTGCTAGTGTAATGACTGATGTTGTGTTGTATTATATTATATGTATATAGGACATATCGGATTTTTCTGTGCGACTTCAGGAGCAGGTTATTGGTACTTCGCAGCTTTCTTTCCAGGCAAGTATGTCTTGCCTTGTTGTACTGTTTAAACTCAGTTATTATTTTAGCTGCATATTTTATTATTACAATATTAACTGTGCGCATCCGAGAAGACTCGGGTGCAGTCAACGAAGGCATTGACGTTAGGACTTTTATCTGGCCTAGTGTCTAGTAGACCCACCTAAAGTTGTGGAGTTATTGGTATGACTCCCCAGGCCTTGACACGTATCATTACACGTCACAGAGTGAGTTCATGTAGGGACGCGTGCCTCATACTCGACTGGCCATCGGTGTGAGCAACACGTGTAACAGTATTTAGCTTAGTTATTTATTTCTATAGAGACTTGCATTATAGTACGAGATGTCCACGTCGTGTTCATGACTTGTATATCTTCATTGGGCGGAGAGAATGACTTGTAGGCGTATGGGATACCCCACTTCCTTTATTCAGATGCCACAATCGACGGAGTGATATGGGCATTATATATTATACAGATGCTACACTCTTCGAGGTGATATGGACGTTATATTATACAGATGCCATGCTCTTCAGAGATGGATGTTATACAGCGCCCTTGTATTGGGGGCATTTGTGGCATATACTAGCCAGTCATGACGATTGTTGAATTACGTCAACATATGTCTAGCCTATATTTTCCATACGTACTAAGTTATCCTCAACTTGCATTTCACGTAGCTGGTTAGTTCATCCCTTTTATTTATTCAGTATTTACTTTATGGCATGCTTCTATGTATCTTGTTATGTCCCTCTGAGGACCTGGTCCCTTGCCAGGTGTAGATGTTCATGAGTATTCACTGGAGCACAGATCCGGACTGGTTGCTTATATTTGAGGAGGTCTTCTTCGAGACTCGTGATTATTGGTGATGTACCTATATTGTGTTTATATTTGAGTTGGTAGTGGATTTGTTTCCATCCAACTATCATCCTTAGATACTTCATATTGAGATCTAGTTACATAGTTATTGACTATTAATTTATTCATTTGATTTGCTGTGGATGAGATTTAGATTGCACCCTGTGACTTGTGATAGTTTTACCAATCATGAATTATTATTCATTATACAGCGTACGCATGTGTTATGGTTTCATATATTGGAGTTGCCATATACATGCGGCTGGCATGCTTACGTGTCCTAGTCCTACGTATTTTGGGACTGGGGTGTGACACTGCGACATACTCATATCCTACCATATACACTGGCATTACATGGGAAGAGGTTGAAGGAAAGGTGGACGCTTCACTTTTTATCTCAGATGTCTGAGTCTCGTTGTCCTCACGGAGAATAGGCATTGTTGTGTCGCTTTCACTATTCGCATGATTGCTACCCCAGTCTCAATTGCAGGCTCGACTTGGAAGGTAAGGCTACCCCCTGTTAAGCTATCATCCGTTCACGGAGATTCACTTTCCTCCTAAAAGGACGAATTAGCATGGAACATCGGAGGTTTAATAACCCCAACTCCAATTGTGACCTCAGTTGGGAGGGCATGGATACCCCTAGTTCTTGTTTTCGAGTGTGTGCCTTAAAATACCCTGATGATAGGTGCTTGTTTGTTTCCCCATATATGGATTTGCGATGCGCTAAACGATACCCTCAGGTTAGGTGAGCTTTTCCTCGAGATTTTTTTCATAGGAGGAGACCTCCATGTTGAGAAATATAAAGCGACGGACAATTTCTCCTCGTCGTATAGCTATTTTCTGGAATACCGTCGGGTCAGAGCCGTGGGTTGCAATTGCTGGAACACCGAATATCTAGTTGGAGGAACCAGTACTCTAATGTAGCAACAGTTGATGATGATGTTGGCACAAGTGTGTCTACGAGGGACACATCATATGCGAGGGTTGCTTCTCTCATCTTACACTTGTGACTAATTACGTTATATAAATCAGACGATGGAAGCTTCACTTTCACATCCATTTCATGTGCATGGGAAACACTTGCGCATGGAGGTAAAAGTGGAAGGTTTTCTCCCTGACCTAGTTCTTCTGCAAAAACTGTAATTTGATCATTGGTGGAAGACTTGATGTGAGATGGACCCATTTCATGTGCAGCCAAACCGAACGCATTGGTATATCATCGTAGTATTTGTTCCCCAACTTGGTTTAAGTGCAACTGCGACATCCAAGTGGGTTTGGAAAGGCTTTAAGGGTTTACCCACTTCTGGTGCATGAGTGCCTGGGTTAGCCCTATATAGTCTCCCATCAACAACGTATATGACAAGCAGCGACACATGCTTTTGAAGGGCTGGTTGTGTAGGGCCT
Organism: Iris macrosiphon; assembly: GCA_036927795.1. Taxonomy (NCBI): domain Eukaryota; kingdom Viridiplantae; phylum Streptophyta; class Magnoliopsida; order Asparagales; family Iridaceae; genus Iris; species Iris macrosiphon. The sequence goes on from JAYESA010000013.1 coordinate 115,499,162, forward strand.
CGAGCGCGCATGGCTCGAGTTATTTTGGGTTTTCTTGAACCAGCGCTCTTAGGTGCATTGTATAGGGAATCCATGTTTAGGACCATAGGAGTCCTTATTGAAGACCACTCTATGTGTAGAGCACTTTATGTGCCTATATTCTGGTATGGCGCGTCTTCTCTTGCGTAGGTTAAGCTATGGGCATGTCTCTGGAGGTTCAACATCGTTCTCCTCAAGAGCGGCTTCGGAGATGGAGATAGGATGCGCACTAACCTTATGTGCTCCTGCGAAGGAGGTTGGCAATGCTTCTGGGACAGATTTGGGGTTTGGCGCAGCGGCTTTTGTGACAAAAATCTTACGAGTCTTGTGAGGTCGTATGGGCCTCATTGGAGAGCTTGACTTGTCGGCGGGATGTACATCAAACTCATGTGCATCTTCGACGGGGGTTGGTGATATATCGGGAACCGACCTTGGGTGTGGTACAACAGCCTTGGCGACCCGAGTCTTGCGATACTTGCGAGGTTATATGAGCCTCATTGGAGAGCTCAGCTTGTCGGCGGGATGTACGTCAACCTCATGTGCATCTTTGACATTGGTTTATGATACATCGAGAACCGACCTCGGGCGTGGCACAACGACCATGGCGACCCCAGTCTTACAAGCCTTACGAGGTCATATGGGCCTCATTAGAGATCTCTGCTTGTCCAACATGTCTTCAAATGCCTGTTGGTCGAAGCGAACAACTAACATCCTCTGACTCGAGCCCAACTTGGTCACGTCGGATTGCGTCGCCAGCTTCTTGTTGGAGGAGAAGAAGATCTTTCCCAATAGAGTTGTCATTTTTGTCGATATTGCCAAATCAACGCTCGAAGGAAAATTTGAACAAACTTTTTGTTATTGACTGGGAATTGATAAATAGTATAAAAGAACCTCTAATACATAAAGTCTAAATACAAAAAAGAGGGTCTGGGCAAGTGTGATGGTGGAGATCGATCACTGTAGTGGCTCCTTTACTCCGTTGATAATTTGGGACCAAGGACGGTGATGAGGCTTTGGGAAGCTGGAGTATACTACTCAACGGGTGTCCCTTGTCAACGGGTGTCCCTTGTCAACGGGTGTCCCTTACGGCGCCTCTGTCTTCTCCTCTCTTTTCCTTCTCCTTTTTTTTGGTCGTAGTCTTTTTCATATGTGGGAGATGCCCACTATTTATAGCCTTGAGAAGGTACTATGCGCATGCATGCGCACATCTCGTGCTACCATATAGTAGCGTATGTTGCAATAGGCTACCACATGGTCATTCAAGATTTGGGGTTGCTGATGCCCGTAATACTCATGACACGTGTCATATGTCAATTTTTAACTTGGGAATTCGTCTGCCTGGCGCATGGAGATCAATGTGGGTAGTAGTGGCACATGGCACTACTGGCGTATGGGAACACTGGAGTGGAGTAGTAGTGGCGCATGGCACTGCTGGCATATGGGAACACTGGACTAGATAGCAGTGGTGCATGGCACTGTTGGCGCATGGGAACACTAGACTTAAGTAGTAGTGGCACATGAAACTGCTGGCACTACTGGCACTGCTAGCACTGCTAGCACATAGGAACACTGGACTGGAGTAGTAGTGGCGCATGGCATTGCTGACACATATGAACAATACTTATATTATGGATGGTGCATGGCTCTGGATCACTTTGGCGTATAGGTCTTGATCATTGTGGCGCCTGGCTCTTAATTAATGTTGGCGCATGGTAGAGATTTTTTATGCTTCTACAGACACTACCCCACTAGAATACCTCATCATACAGCTACCTGCAAATCTAAAGCCACCTACAGCATTATGTACTACAGTGTCAAGACTGATTGCAGATACCCTGCAACATCACATAGTTTCCTCCAATCTCACTAACTACACATAATAGACCATATCCCCCAAACCTTCTGCAGAACTCCTACAGCAATTCTGTAACACTAAGTTACCGCTAACCCCCAATGCAGGAACCCTTGCACCATAGTTCAATATTTGTTGAACACAAAACACTTCCCTCTTGCTCACCTACAATACACTGACCACTACCTGTAATTTGCTGGTGCTGCCTTAAAAATAGTTAGATGTTGCTTAGCCCGAGCTTTCAGGTAACACCTGAGCCTCCCCCTAGTAAGCTGAACTCCCAGTTAACCTTGCAGCAACTGAGTGTCAGTTACACTCACCCCACTACTGAACACAGTAGTATACCCTTCTTCTATGCATCTATTCCTCTAATACACCTCCATAACAACACACTCAACTACATCACCACCAACACTACACCCAAGGCTCACCAATACACCCATACAACTTGTATATATAAACACACTCTCTCACCCATGTACACTTGCACTAGAATCCTCCTCCTAAACTCAGGTACACATACTCCAGTACACCCATACTAAAATACTGCATCTGAAATACCTACGCACTTAATAACTAAAGTCATAAACACTAGCTCATAATACAACCTCACTCACACTCATGCACGACACTAGCACTAACACTGATACTACTTATTACACCATCAATACCTCATTGCAACCTTTGTACATATAACCCACATATTGAACACCCCTTAACTTATTGTGAACACTAGCAAATCCTTCTTACATATGCACATCAGATTTCCCATGACTGCAGCACCTACTGCTACATATATCCCCTTTAAAATCTGCAGTCAATAGTTCATTAGTTGCTGCCCAACACCTACTGACACCTCTCCTACAGTGGTACAAAAACCCCACTATTCACAGAATTGGGAACACTGCAGTCCATGCTACCTCAATAGGATACCAATCTATGCTATACTTATTGGGCACAATCTCGGATACTCAACAGACACACACACAAGTTAAATAAAGTACACTATGATACACACTCTATAAACACTATATAACCTAACACATTAACACAATACCAATCATCAAACACCTAGAGTACACTCACCCTCATAGTACTCAAGTATCATACCAAACACCATGGCACAAACCAAACCACCTAGATACTCCATACCACAACAATATATCATGATACCAACCTCCAAAACCAATGAACATCAACTATATACATATTATGACATGAATAACAACTAGAACAGGTAGATCTAAAGTAATATATATAAATTAAAATAATAAAGCACCAATACATAGAAATCCCTAATCCTAACCATGTATATCATAGCATACCATAACACGGACCCTACGTATCCAATTGTGGACACTAGGACACAAGCACAAGCCAATTAGAAACCAAAATTCTCTTTGAGGACAAGTGTCAAACACTTGGTGGACACAAACTTATAGTTCCACCAAATAAACCCTGGAAAAATACCAATACAATATCCAAAAGCCTAGATCGAATAGTTTTAGTCCTCTAACACCTAGAAAAAACATTAGAAGGTTACTTTAACTTATGAGAGGATTTCTATGAGCTCATTTGGGTTCCTACCATAAAGGGTTTACCAATTGGGAGTTGGATTCCAATGAATCTATACGAATTTGGGGAAGAATGGAAGAAGTGGCACCAATCCTCCTTTATAGTGCTCCTCCTAGGTGCTCCCAAACTCTAGATCTCCATGGAAGAAATTTGAAAAAGTTTGTATGGATAAAATGTCTTGTTGGAGAAAATTAGGATTTGAAAAATGGTGAAAGGCTTTGGAGAAGATGAAGTGGAGTAATAGAGAAGAATAAATGAAGGTAAATGAAATAAAGAAGGCTTGGGGAAGGGGTTGGTCATGATGGGTTTGAGTTATTCACAAGTTTTTCATTGTCTACTAAATTAAATTAAATGGAAATGAATCAATTTTGTTATGGATGACATCTTACTAATCTAGAGGGAATATTCTATTCATGACAATTAGGACTAAAAAATTATAACTATACACTTAATTATATATAATGACACAATTAACAAACACAAGTAAAATTACCAGAATACCCCTACTACTAATTTTAGGTAGTTACAAGTCGGCCTGCCAAAAATATCATCTAGAAAATGGGCTATAATTTGAGGTTCGACAAAGGTCTCAGCTATGGAAGAGGTTCGCATACTCCTATACGTCACTTTTCTCCAAATAGAAAACCTAAAATTTACTACCAACGAACACGTAGTAGCTTGGGTTATGTCACTCCTCCGACGACTCCTGAAAGCTCAGAGTCATACGTAGAAACACCTTCTTACTACTCCAAATCATTATCCTATGATTCTGATAGAAGCAAAGGTGATGTATTCAAGCATGCTCTATCTGTCAATATGGTGTCAGTCGACCAAGATGACAAGGATGATCTGCCACTAGAACCCTTTAAAAATGATCCGTGGGCACAACAGATGGATTCATAGTGGGAGTTAAGGTTTGAGCAACGTAAACCACCTATAGAGGATGAAATTATTCTAATCAATGTAGGAGATGAGTCTTCCCCAAAACCAATCTTCATTAGCAAAAGTCTCTCTGATGAAGACAAACATGCACTTGTATAACTTATAAAGGAATATATTGACATCTTCGCCTGGAGCTACGAGGATATGCCCGGTCTGGATCCTCAGGTAGCCACGTACAACCTCAATATCCTTTCTAATGCTAAACCAGTAAAGCAACAACAGTGATGATTCTGCCTAGATATGATGGATGCGATCGAAATTAAAGTCAAAAAGCGGATAACATGCGACTTTATTTGAAAGGATCAATACCCTGACTGGGTTGTCAATTAATGTAGTCCAAGTCATAAAAAAAATGGAAAGATCCAAGTCTGCATAGATTATCGGAATCTAAATTTGTCTTAACCTAAAGACGAATTCCCTCTCCCTATTATAAATGTCATGATTGGCAATACCTACGGTTTTGAGCGTATATCATTCATGGATGGCTTCTTAGGGTAGAACCAGATCTAGATATTTTTTGATGATGAAAATCACATATATTTTTGAACACCGTTGGGAGTGTACTGCTACACATTAATGACTTTTGACTTGAAGAACGCAGGGGCGACGTACCAATGGTCCAAGAGTGCAATCTTTCATGAATATTTGTGGAATACAGTAGAATGCTATGTAGATGACATCGCAATTAAAAGTCATCTCAAAGGTGATCACCTTCAAGATTTGAAGACGGTGTTTGATTTGATACGTCAATACCAACTCAAAATAAATTTGACCAAGTCTTTCCTGGACGTCTCTAGTAGTAAATTACTTGGATTCATTATAACTTCTAAGGATATCCGTCTTGACCCTGACAAAGTGAAAGCTATCCTTGAAATGCGACCTCCACATAACCTTAAGGAGCTTCGTGGACTGCAAGGCCGATTGGAGTATATCAGGAGGTTCATATCAAACCTCTCAAGTCGATGCCGGCCATTCACTCAACTAATGAAAAAATATGTAACGTTTATTTGGAATAAAGCATGCCAACAGGCATTCGACGACATCAAACAATATCTTATAAATCCTCCAAATTTGGTGGCTCATATTGTGGGAAGATCCTTCTTGTTTGCAATCCAGAAGATACGTCATTATGTGACTAGTCACATAATTCATGTTATATCCAGAGTGAATCCCCTCCGGGTATTGATGACTAAACCAAGTATACTTAATGCTCACTTGGCTATATGGGTAATGTTGTTATCGCCTTACCACATGGTATATGTCCCACAAAAGGTAGTAAAAGATCAAGCATTGGCCGATTTCTTAGCAGTTTACCCTATACCAGAGACCTCTAAACTATATGATGACGTTCCAGACGAAGTATTGGAGTCTAATATTGCAATGATAGACGATACTTGGCAATTATTCTTCGATGGCACATCAATAATAGGTCCTAAAGGCAATAACATCGTCGAAGTAGGGATAGTCCTCATTTTTTTGACAAATTGCTAATACATCATGGGTATTCTCTTAGAGAGCCTTGCTCTAACAACATGACAGAATACAATGCTTTAATTATTAGTCTTCAGTTAGCTAAACAACTGGATATAGAGTATCTTGAAGCCTATGGAGACTCTAAGCTGATAGTCAATCAGATTATAGGGGAATATGAGGTTTGTCATGAAGACCTTATCCCCTATCATCAGGATGCGATTGAGTTAGCTTCAACATTCATTGGATTCTTCATTGAGTATGTGCCTCGACTACAGAATATAGAAGCGGACGCTCTCACTGGGTTAGCAGCTTTGTTGGCCATTTCGTTTAAAAGACAACACTCGATGACAGTGATGAACCGAGAGTTGTTTTGTGCCAAGAATAATCTATAAATTGAACACAACTTTGAGGTAAAGTCAATTCCAAATTCTGAAGACTAGAGGTTTCCTTTTATATACTACGCGGCCTGTGAAATTCTTCCAAATGACCCGAAAGAAGCTACTTCTGTTAAAAGATGCTCGCTTCGGTTATATTATGATGTAGAATCTAAAATATTGTATCGTCGTTCGTATGATGGGCTCCTGCTGCGATGCCTTTCAGATAATGAAGCAAGATGGGTGCTTCTTGAAGCTCATGATGGCACTTGTGGAGCATATCAGCCAGGTCCTAAATTACAGGACAGGCTCAAATGGATAGGTTATTACTGGCCAACCATGATGGCATATGCTGTAGATTATGTTCATAAGTGTAAAGTCTGTCAAATTTATACTGACTTTATACACCAGCCATCAGAGTTCTTATACCCTACAATTGTATATTGGCCTTTCGAAGCTTAGGAAATGGACATCATTGGCCCTATTAGCCCACTTTCATCCAGAGGTCATCGGTTCATTCTAGCAATAACCGATTACTTCTCCAAATGGGTAGAAGCAGTACCTCATTCAAGTGAAGAAATCTAATATGATTAGCTTTGTCAAGCATAATGTCATTTATCGCTTTGGTGTTTCCCGAAGGATAATTCATTATAATGGACCTCAGTTTTCCAGTCAGGCATTTTATCGGTTCTCTTACAAGAATCAGATCCAGAATGTGGCATTTATGACATACAATCCTGCAGCCAATGGCTTAGCAGAAGCCTTCAACAAAACTATAATCAAGATTCTCAAGAAGTTTGTTTCGTCCAACAAGCGTGATTGGAACAAGAAGCTTAGAGAATGCTTATGGGTTTACCGGATAACGGTACAGATTCCTATTGGCAGTACGCCATATTTTTTGGTCTACGAGTGTGAGGCAGTACTTCTTCTTGAGATCCAGATCCCTTTCCCCAGGATAGATCTAGCTAATGAGCTAACCACCGTAAATAATGATCGTCTTCGACTTTAAGAGTTAGAAGCATTAGACAAGAAGTGCCTGCAAGCTCAATAGAGTATTGAGCAATATCAAGCACGTATCTCCAGAGATTTTAACATAAAAGTCAAAGAAAGAATATTCTAAGTCGACGATCTTGTTCTGACAGTGAGAAGGCCAATGGTCATGACACATAAAATCAAAGGAAAATTTCAAGCCAAATGGAAAAGCCCCTTCGTCGTGTAAACAATCTATTCCAACGGTGCATATCGGCTCACAAAGCCTAACGATGATTTGCTAATGATGCCAATCAACGACAAGTTTCTCAAAAAGTACTTTTTTAAGCTAGGGTTGTACTTTGCATCTCCAGCAGGTCATTCATAAATGCATAGTATTTGTATTTACATTACTTTATCCCTAGTAATATAAATGCATAATGTGGCATTTATTTCCCGATGACGTATATTTAAAAACCTATTATCTGTATTCAAGGGTCCTGGATACATTATGGATAATGGATCCACCTCAAAACTTCTCTCTCACAGTACGGTTAGAGAATTTTATTTCCAATGATAATCCCCAAAAGAGTTAGTGAAACTCTTTGTCGCTTTGAACTATTACCTGTATTCAATAGTTTTGAATGCGTCATAACTTATAGGTCCTCAAAATTTTCCAGTGGAATAATCCCCAGATCTTACGAAACATTCTCGTTGATATCCCCCTAAGTAAAATCCTCCCAAACAAATTACCATATTCTAAGAACCCAGTTGTTCTAAGGATATCATATTTCTAATCCCCAGAAGATTGGAAATGTCCAGAAGTACTTCTGCTTCAACTTAGAAAAGATATTTAGTTCACATATATATTACCTCCAAACTATCTTTTCTTATCTTCCCCGACTGGGATAAAGTATTCCTATCATAGTTCACATCCATATCACCTCTGAACTATCCCTCTTCATTTTTCCCAGTAAGATGGAATCCTAAATGAAAATAGTTATGTCTACATTACCTATGCATTATTTTCTTACAAAAATTAGTCTCCACTGAGCTACTCTGCCATCTCCATATCTTCACTTCTCAGTACAAACCTCAATACATGAAAAAGAATCCATAATGATGGATAATAAGAAAGGTTAACACAGAGCTGGGCCTGCATAAATTTGCTTAAAGTATACACAAACCACCTCTACCATGTGGATGCACCATTGGTAGAAGTCTCCGTTGGGATTCTAATCCCAACCCTATAATCAATATGGAGGTCATGTTAGGGGAGTGATCCCAACAAGCTAGGTCTGAAGATAGCTATTATCTTCGGGGTAATATGTCTGTTCAGCATGAACAACATGACTGATGATATCCATCCATGCTCCATCATGAAAGAAGCAGACCATTATGATCTATGCACACAAAAATATATTATTTGTACATGATGAATTCTCAACTTCTAGTAAAGAAGTTACAATGTGTGCACAAACTACAATATTTAGCAAAGAAAACTGAAATATGCACATGATACCCTTCTCACTCTGAAAGAAGAAAGTGCACCAATTCTCTAAATCCGTCAGGACTTGAAAAGATCGCTCGCTGGCTACTTTACTCTGAAAGAGTAGAGTGCCGCAGGAGGCGGATTCCGCTCTGAAAGAAGGAAATATACATATGTATTGTGTCTGTGTTTATAAAATTCCCTATACTCTTTCTATTTTTCTACTATTTATAACATACATAGAATCCAAAAGAAGAGAAGGAAAAAGAGAGGTTGGCAGTAATGATCTCCAAACAAGCATCTCATCCATCATCGAGAAGCGTCTTCTCTTACAACCTCTCGAAAGCTAGCTAAACCAACCGTGCCATGCCGCTATGGTCGTCCTCTTATACTTGCACCGAAAGACATCCATGTTTAGTCTCGTAGCAAGGAAAAGATAATTTAAAGAGTTTTGATGGGATTAAGCTCCTATTTATAGAGCGAAAGATGACTTTCTAAATTCTGAACAACCCTCAAAAATTACTCCTATAAAGCTGCATGCATTGCCTTCATGACCGCGTCAAGTCAAGGATCAGGTCAAAATTTAACAGATCGACAAATTATGCGCGATAAAAGATCAGCTACATCAGCAGTCTATTGAAATTCTGGATAAAATACGCACATAATATTATAACCAACTTTTATGCTTCTAGTTCAAAGTATTTCAAATTTATTTTGAAAATTCCAAAACTTTGAAGGGAGTCTTGTAGAAGCATAAAAAGTATGCTACCAAATGATGTTAAACCTAAAGGAGCAGTAGCGTAGTTTCTCACAAAACATACACTTCCAAGCTTCGTAGAAGAGTGGCGTACTTTCTTAAAGCTTGGGGCAGAGGCATACATTTATGTCATCTAACCAACTCAAAAAAGGCGAGCATAAATTCATTACATCTCCCCCTAACATTTAATGTGATGTACTTGACAGCCGACAGGCACAAAATTCGAAGAGATCGAGCTAGTTAATGCAGAAGATCTCTGGCACGCAAACACAGGTAGTTGTTTAGTGGACAAGTGTTGCTATCTCTAACAGAGTACACCAGTGCGGCCACTTACTCCAAACCTCACAAGAGTACGCTAATGATGCTTACTACACCAACATACGCCAATATGCTATTCATAAATAGTATGCTAGTGTTCTTACTCCCCTTGAAGCTCATCAAAGTTGATTCCCCATAGTACGCCAGTGTTGCTGAACTCCTCTAATAATACATTGTTACGCCCAAGTACAAAAACACACGGGACCAAGCTACGTGACAATGGCCAGCTACATATTCAAGAGAACTCCAGTCCTACTCGAATACATATAAGCTGTCCAGATGTCATTTGTATCTTTATATCACCGTAATAATTCTATATCTCAATCATGTTGAAGATAAACTCTTGTATAGACCAAGTGCACTAAAGCTGGTCAGGTAGTAATACACCAGATCTTACAAGTATACAAAAATAGACAATATATAATAAAGTGGATCAGACTCTATCACAATTGTCTTGAACAAGCTCATAGAAAAGAATAAAGCTTGCAAAACTAGGCCATGTCAGCAGAAATAAGTAACGAGAAATAAATATAAATACGAAAGAATATGATGAACGTATAAACTACATATACTTGAAATCCTGGAGAAACAATCATCCACCAATATACCCCACCAACCTAGCTCAACAATAACCTGGAGACAAAATTCGGATCAAGGTCCTCAGGGGACATAACATAGTACAAATAAAGCATGCCAATAGTAAACATTAAATAGTATAAATTACTTTGGGGTAAAGCTACAATAACCATCTAAGTGGGATGCACATGAGAACATCATGCGTACGCTAACTACCAAAGTGTAAACCTGAAGATCTCATTAGACACTTCAGTAAACTATAAAAACCTACAGACCCCATCAGGGATCCTGCAGCATCCATGAAAACCCGAAGCTCTGGTAAAGAGTCAACAACACCTATGATAAAGGGCAACCCAACACACCGAGTATGCTCTCTCCTCCCATGTAACCTCACGTCTTATATCCATAACACGCAAGGTCAAGAATTGTAACTAGTACATCGAGTCATAATAAGTAGTATAATATAGTAACATATCAAGTCACGATCCTAGTGCCAATTATAGAATTCAGTCTCCATGAATATATCAAGTACAAATTCTTCTGAAATATCATGTCAAGTATCCTAAGGTCTGACATGCAAAATATCCACACGTTCATGGCATCGTGAAGCCAATCTCTAGAATCTTTACCCGATACTGCTAACGGACGTCGGCACTCGAGCTTAACTCAGACGCTAATTAATGACAATGGAGCTAAAACCATAAACATGTAAGGCAATAATAATATACAAGTAACATAATGGAAACTGATTTACGACATGGCAAGGAACACTTGCCTGTCATAGGTTGTTGTGAAGAAATCTGTCACACGTCCGCGTCCGACGATGCTACAGTTCCCTAAATATTCTAAAGAGAAAATTTATATTAAATACTTCTCAACCAATATCTACATTATAACTCTAGTCTATTGGTGATATAACGATAGCCATATCTATGTTTTTATGGTTTCTCGTAAAAGCCTATAATATATAGTCTATATTCTACTTGTAATCAATACGGCATCTATTATATTTATTTAGTAAATTCTGGGGTAAAGAATGTTGTAGGCCTTCATGTTAGCTTTTTTAAACTTTAAACGGATTGCATTTTCGTGTCCGGAAGCTCCCGAAATCATGAAAACACCGAAACACATTTGTTTTTTGGATACTTGACACTCAAATAATTCTATAGAAAGTTCTAGATCATATTTAGTTTATTAATTTATATATTTGGAAAGCTAACTTCGAAATGGTTATTTAAAAAAAAATTAGAGATAAAATGAAGTTTTGAGTTGGGAGTTATGGCCTTCCTAAATTGCTATTATACTTGAAAAATGAGGCTGAATGCTATGACGAATTTGGATTATTTAACAAACTTTCGTACACGGGTTAAACACAAATTTTGATGGTTTAATCATGGCATGGAGATATATATTCACGATACTAACATGATCTATATATTTAAATAGAATTTTATTACTAAAGAATAGGAACGAAATTGAAAGATAGAACACGCACCAAGTTGTTTACGGCGGAGCGTTACGGTGTGTTTCTGGCCTCTAGGAGACTCGGATGGACTCCAAACTACTTGGAACTCATAGGAGGGTATATTAGCCTTGAGGGGGAGGCATTCTTAGCATTGGGGAGGCTACCATGGTGCTGTATATAGCCTGCAACAATAGCAGTTTGGCCTGTTTGGTTGCTCTTGGGTTGGCTTTGGGTGATGACGGGTTGTGGGGGCTGTTTGGGGAGAAAATATGAGAAGGGAAAATAAAGAAGGAGGTGCGGAAGATATAGGGGAAGGGAGAGCTGCTGATGTTCACATGGAAAGGAGGAAGTAGGGGGCGGCCAATAGGGTTTAGATAGGTTCGGGATGTTAAAAAAAAGTATATATATATATATATATATATATGGGTACTAGTTATATGTTGGGGATTTAAGGAGGTTTTAATCCTATGGTTTGGATTAATTAAGAGCTTAATATGGCATATTGGGCTGTCATAAACAAATTTGGACTGCCATTAAAAATTCTATATGATCTGATTAGATTACAAAATTGGAAAGATGCATATAAGTGGTTTTCCAAAATTTGGAGATGCTGAATTTAAATCTCAATGATTTGAAATATGTAATTTGTGAGTGCAAATCAGTGTTTGGATATATTGTAGAGTAGAGGATGGATGTGGGACATTGTCTATGAGTCATAGAAATTGGTTCAAGGGTTCGGGTTGTGTGGTTGGGCTCGATTCAGTGTGATAACACAAAAGATGTTGCATAAGGCAACGAATTAAGTCATGGTGATTTCTAATTTTTATAGAGCATACGGGAACTCAAATAAATGGGACACAAATTTTATGGATATAGTAGGTCTATTTAGGCTCATTTAAGAAACTTGTTGAAAGAATTAAATCAGTGTTGCGTATTAAAATCATCTGCAACATAATAGGGTAATAGATGTCAAATTTGAGTAAAAATGTGTCACGAAAGTTGTGCGACTAAAATGAAGCATGGAAAGATAGGTTTGTGAGTGACATTCAAGTCATGAGTGTAAATTGGCTTGATTAGATCATTGACAAAAAGTTGGTTTGAGAACCGGGTCAACGTTGATTGCCCAAATTCGGCTGCAAAGACGTAGGTATAAAGATGCCAAATTTAATTACGTCGTGAATGTTGTGTAAATAAATAAATTAAAGCACAAGAGAGTACGTTTGTAAGCAACGGACAAGCCATGGACGTAGATTTACTCGTCTAGGTCAAGTATGTAAGTTGGTTGGAAGGAAAAGCTAGTGTAGCGCTCCAACTATTAAAGCCATGGTAAAAGGGTTTTCAAAATAAATTAAAATTCTAAGTGTTAAATTAATAAACCTATTTAAAAAAATTTAGATTCTAAAATTTCAAGAATAACCCTACACAAAATAAGAGGGCTTACAATCTACTCACCTTAGAAAATTTTGTCCTCGAAATTTAAAAAAATTACTTATATCCTCGAGATGTGAACTCCGCAAAGTTTAAATTTAATTACAATATATCATTACCCCTAAACTTTAAAATTCAGCAAATACCATATCCCTCAAAATCTAAAATTTAAGACCTCATCCTCAAACTTTAAAATTAAAAAAAAATTCCAACCTTGGATTTACATAATGCTTATATTTCAAATTATAGCCTCGGTAAATTTTAACATTATTTCTAAATTAAAATTCCTCAACCATTTTTTTCTCCAAATTGTATTCAATCGATCCCATTCCAATATTCACATTTTTTTAATATTCTTTAGTCCTCAAAAATTTTAAACTCAAATCCAACCTCAAAAATTTAAACTTACTTCAATCTTCAAAATGTTAAATTTTACATCAAATCCTCGAATGGTGAATTTTAAAATCCAAACTATGAAAATTTAAAATTTAAAATTCAATCCTCAAACTTTAAAAATGCAAGTTTGTCACGATCCGCACCCAGAATTTGGGCACGAGTACGTGGGTACGTCCAGCCTACGCCGCAACATCGGCGGTAGAACACTGTCTAGGCCACAATACTATCTTATCAATCTCACACAAATATCCAACTCCATAAGGAGACACAAATATCACAATATAATATGGAAATACTAAATCATAGAAACTAAAGCATGGTAAGATATCGAAGAAAATAAATAAAATACAACACAAGTCTAAACAACAAAAATAGTCTAACCTGCAAACAATAACATCCAAATCTCCAAGTATGCCAGAAACAAGTCCTCTAAGTCGCAGTCTGGAAAAATATTTTCTGTCAGGATGGAGCGAAGTATAACCCAAATAACAGTTCCAATTAATTGACAAGGACTATAAAACAATAAATAGATGATGCTATATACTGAGAGAAAATAATAAATAGATGCAATAACAAAATAAAGTAAACAGGCAATATAGGCAATATGGTACAGTCAGGGCATATATGAAAGGAACTACAATATCATATATGGGTGATGTAATATATAAAACTGAAATAAAGAACTACAACTATTCTAAGTATTTAAAATATCAGTCTATCATGTGATCAGCTTGGGACAAGATCAGGCTTGTTACATATGATTAGCTATGATTCATGTAAGGTCAGGCTAACCATCTGGTAAGCTATGATGCAAGTAATGGTCAGGCTAATCGTATATACCAGGCTATAAGGCATGTAATGGTCAGGCTGCACCTGACGTGAGGTATGGGGTGAGCTATGATGCACGTAGAGTTGGGTATGATCATATAATCTACTAATATTTCCCCCGCAACAACACAAAATAAAAGAAGAGGGGACAGGTTCAAACCTTGGGGTGCGCGTGATCGAGGAGGGTTATGCTGACCGGAGAGGGTGCTCGGGCTTCGGCGAGGGATGTGATGATGATGATAATGATGATGGTGATGATGTTAATGATGTTAATGATGATGATGATGATGGTGATGATGATGATGAAGTCGAGGGAGGTCGTGGTGGTGGAGGAGCTCAGGGACGGTCGGGTCGACATAAAGTCGGGATGATGGGAAGTCGGTTGCTGGACTGTCCCGGCGGAGGAAGGTGGTGGAGATGCGGTCGGGAACAAAGAAGAGAAGGAGAGGGTGATGACTGGAAGATGGGAGGAGGCGGTGGCGGTGATGATTAGGAGGTCGACGATGACGTGGGGGAAGTGATGGTGATGACTGGTGGTGGAGGTTGTGTCGATTGCTCGAAGGTTGCAGCTGGCTGCTGCTCAGGCGGAGCGGAGGTCGTAAAGTCATGGAAAGGTGGAGGAGACGTTCAGGCGATCGGGTCAGGGCGGTATCAGAGCTGCTGCTCAGGCGGTGATGGTCGGGATGAGTCAGGGTCGGGGGAGAAGATAAGTCGGGGTCAGAAATGGGTGGTGGTATGGCCCGGGTAGTCAGTTTTGGGGACGAGTCGGTCATGGCTGTGGGGGAGATGATGATGATGAAAGAGGCATTGCACTGCTCGACGGTGGTGGCGCTGAGCAGGTCGGTGATGGCAGCGAGGAAGTCGGGGACGATGTTGATGGTGGTGGAGATGGTTGCAGAGGCGGGGGCTTGACGGTGATCAACAGAGATGGAAGAAAGAGGAGGATGTTCGTTAGGGTTGGTTTAGGGTTGAGTTTTGGTTTAGTATAGTATGATGATGGTGATAAGAAATAATACGGAGGAAGCGTTTGCATGTAGGAGAGAAGAGGGTGATGATAACCTAGGGATTAGGGCCGGCCATGTGTTCCTTGGGATGGGGGATGGCTTTTTAGGAAAAAGGTTAGGATGTGTGATATATATTAGAGGGTGTGTGTGGTGAGGATGGTGCTCCATTTTGAATGAAGGGCCATGATTTATTATGAAGGAAGGTGCACAAACAAAAGGAGAGAGAGAGAGAGAGAGAGAGAGAGAGAGAGAGAGAGAGAGAGAGTGGGACTGGTCAATAGGATGGTGACACCTCATTGCACTTTTGCATAAAAGTACCCAAAAATTAGAAAATTGCACAAAAGTGATAATTGGGATTGAATGAGGGAAAATACCATATTTGGTGTGATGTAGTGGCTAGAAAGGGCGTGTGGTATTTAGTATGAGTCTTGAGGGTGTGAGTGGGGGTTTGGTTTGGTGTTTGGTCTAGTTTTAGGTTAAGTTGGGTCCTTACACTAATTTAATTACAATTAATGTAAATGGTGTTCTAAAATTAATTGGAAGTAAATAGCGTTAAAATTAGGTGGGACACAAGTGTCATGGACGTAGAGGACTCATAATAGAATATTGTCATCATTTGGGTTGCACAAAATGGGTCAAGATTGTGTCTCCAATTTTGATTGGAACGCACAAAGATGCAAAGTCAAATTTATTTGGAATTAAAAATAAATGTCTGCGACGAATATTATTCGACTAAAATGAAGCACAAGAGAGCATATTTATGAGTTACACAAATGTCAGAATGGAAGGCTGGCACGTCTAGGACAAGGATGTAAAATTTGTTGGAAGGCAAAAGCTAGTGTAGCACTCCAAATATCGAAGAAACGGTAAGGTGCAACAATTAAATAAAATTACGGTAATAAATTATAACATAAATAATTAATCCTGAAAGTTACCAATTAAATCCATAATCCTATACTTCGGTCAGGGGTTCATCTAGTGGGCTTCTAGGTCTAGTCTACAAACCCATGCATTAATAAACACTATATATAATATATATAATATAACATGCAATATAATATACACAATACTTATAATAAATAAAAGACAAAAATACCCCTATTTTAGGATGTGGTAGTGATAAGTCTACCCTCCTTAGAAAAATTTTGTCCTCGAAATTTAAGATTCTCAATAGTTGTATTTATTTATTTATTTATATTTTACCATCAAAATTTAAATTCATCAAACCATATAATCAT
The DNA here is from genome assembly GCA_036927795.1 of Iris macrosiphon. Taxonomy (NCBI): domain Eukaryota; kingdom Viridiplantae; phylum Streptophyta; class Magnoliopsida; order Asparagales; family Iridaceae; genus Iris; species Iris macrosiphon. Next base: position 115,515,864 of record JAYESA010000013.1, read on the forward strand.
GAAGTAAATCCATATAGTTATTTCATAAAATTTTCAAAATTCTATAAATATCATATTCCTGAAAATCTTCTAATTTAAAATCAAATTCCATTCTTATCACAATCTCCTCCAAAATTTTAAGTTAATAACTAAATACAAGAATTTAATATCCAATACTTTAATTTTAAATCCAATCAAAGCATATATATATATATATATATATATATATATATATATATATATATATATATATATATATATATATATATATATATATATATATATATATATATATATATATTTGAAATATTATCCCAAGAATTTGAATTCAACTATAATCCATTAGTGATCTTATTTTTTGATTTCTTTTTCCACACAATACTCAAACAATGTAATACTTATGAAATCTTCAAATACAACATTCAAAATATAAGTTTTAAAATTTATATCTTGCAGTCAAATAAATATAATGATAATCTTCTTAAATTTCTCAAATTTTAATGACAAATTCAATCATATCATAATCTTCATAAAAATCAATGATTTAACAAAATCGTCAATTCTGCCATATTAAATTCTTAACTCTTTATTTAAATTAATATTTATCCTCGAAATTTAAGACACCTTGTCTCCCTCTATCCAGTCATAACCTCTTTATTAATGTTCACTACGGTCAAACCCCTAACAATCAAGGTCTAAGAAAATCCTACATACAGTCATACAACATGCAATCTAGGTAAAACATGCATGGTTATGGTCTATTTTGTCATGGTATTGCAGTCTCTGTCAGGGTGTACGACTAACTATATTCTAGTAAGAAAATTACTGATATAAGCTACAGTACTAAGAAATCAATCAATCAATAAAATAGTCAGAAAAGGAATAGGAGGAAAGAACAGAACAAAACCTTCTAACACATCACCTAGACATCTTCAACCTCTAACATATACTTAACTCTGACACATTCACTCACTAATTCCTATCCCTATACACTGATACCCATATCAACTAATCACTAGTCCACAAGATATCCATTGATACATTCACATGGCACACACATGTCTATTAATACCAAAATTTGATACCAAGAACTTCTAATACAACCAAAGGTCAAATAATGCATCCAAAGTTTGATACCCCTATCCTTTTAGGTACCACCATTTCTACTACTAGCACACCCACTGCTAACTCTCTTACCTACTGTAATTGCTTATACTAGTTGTTCTTATCACTCAAGTGCACACCAAGTGCAACATACCACACTAAGTACTTCCTTCTCTAATACAACTCTAGATGGACACCCAAGTCAGTTTGCAGTGCCATCTCAAGCATGCTTAAGCCAACAGATCCTTACACATGCACATCATCTACTCATATACTAATATATATTTCTTACCCATATCTATCTAAGTATACAGATATATTCACAGTCTCTAACACTCAAGGTACACATAAAATACACCATCTTACTAAATAGTGCACTGCCTCAACTGTGTACTAAATATTGCACTGCCTGGATTACTTGCACTATTACTCCCAATAATTTTCTAACCATATTGACTAATACACCAATCTAATATTATCACACAAGGTACTTACTGTTACTAGCATATGGCTCAACTAATCCTTGGCGTAGAAACACTAGCACTCTTGGTATGGTAACACTAGCTTCATCATTAGATCACCTAATCACACTCACTAGAACTCATTATCACTTACACTTTCTATAATATACATGTTTTACCTCACTCTCAAAGGCAGGCATATGGTTCTAAATCTTGATTGATGTATAAGTATCTCCCTTTAACCTTTTACAGACTGATAAACTAATCAATGATACACTTCATACCATCCATGACCAATCTTGATATTTCTCAACCCATGGCACACTATTAGAATTTTCTAATACTCATGCTTCCACTTTCATGAACTTTCGTACTGACACTCAACGCCCACTGTGCATCCTGTACACAATTTTTAGACACTTTTCCACCTATTGCTTCCAACACATCACTTGCCTCAATATCAGGTGATACATCCATCATTAGTTATATATCGTACACTCAGATCAAATCATATATCAAGGCCCTACTTTTATCTGTAACACAAGTCTCACTACTTAGCATAATGTATTTTTAATCTCTTATAAACTTATGGGTATCCTCCTACTATGGCACACTCATTAATACCCTGTATGCATATATATTTCTTTACTCTTGATATACCTAAGTATCAACCACCAAATTGAACATCATGCTCCATTAATTTTCTATATAATTTTCTTGATACTTAATCGTTTACATGGATCACCCAACTACATAAATTCATGACTATCCAGGACTGGCATGCTGACTCTGATACTAACTCCTGGAACCCTCACTGATACTCTTTACTGCCCCTTCTACCTATAGTACCAATAATAACTATAATGACACCTATCATAGAACTATCGCTATAGGGTACTACGCTATGGGTTAACTCTAGATTGATGCATACTACTCACATGTCCAACCAAGAAATACTTACAGACTCATAAGTCACACTCAGTCAACACTGATACTGAAGACACAGACCTAATTGTAAGTTACCAATTATCACAATAACAAGGAATCCTAATAGAATAAATCTATCATGACCCGCACCCGATGTAAGGGTACAAGTCAGGAATAACGCCCAACCTACGCCGTAGAATCGGCGGTAGAATGCTGTCTGGGTAATCTATCTAGCAATATAATGAACCACCAACAATAACAATTCAATCATAGATCTAAGATGGAACGAGCACGAATATGATAAAGAATAGGATAGTCATATACAACTCATGAGTCTAAAATAATACATCAATGAGTCTGAAAGAAATACTATCAAATAAGCTGGAGACAAATATAGTACAAAAGAAATACTAAGAAGGTACTAAACTCGGTCATCTGTCTTAGTCGGGATAATTCCCTCCTGAGCCAGGGTCTCTAACTTTAAACACACAACATCCTGAAGTCCATAATGTGTAGGGTACCAGTACTCAGTGTCATCTGGAAAAAATATATCCAGTCAGGAAAGGAGCAGAGTACATCTCTAACAGCAGTTCTAATCAATGATAAAAACTATGTAACAGTAAATAGATATGAATATACAAGATGCAACAATAGATACAAGAGATACACAATTAGGAAATACTAGAATAAATACAATAATGAACAATATGTCAATGAACAAGAATACTAATGACTAAGTGAGTGAGTACTAGCTTTAACATGTGATCGGCTTGGGAACTTGCACAAGAGAACTTGCACAGGAAATAATGGCCTGGTTAGTCATACGTACGGTGTATGACCAACACTCACAGGAAAATAATACTTGCACAGGAAGGTATGATAACATATCTATACTAAATACTCCCCACCCTAACTGATATAATAGATCCAACCATGGTATGCTATGGCACGAGATTATCTAGGAAGGTAGCAAATCTCCCCGAGAATCGGTGTCTATACATGCACAAGATAATCAATAAAATAAGACTTGCACAAGATACACCATATACAAGGAATAACATCTCATGACAAGATCTGAATATACCAATCCGTGTAACCATCGTGTCAAAAAACATGGATATCTACACTAGATACAATGAACATAGAGGATATCATAAATAAGAAACTATCAGAGAATGTACTCGCCTGAAGTCCAATTAATAGTCTCACAGATGTCTGATACGGTACCTCGAAGACCTAATTATGGAATACAACATCAATACAAGGTTCCGAAAAGAAAATAAGTTAAACTAGTCAACTTCTAGGTCAACAAGTCAATTCTAAGTCAAAAGTCAAACTAAGTCAACTTTAAGGTCAACTATGGTCAACTATGGTCAAACTATGGTCAACTATGGTCACTGCCTAATTCTAGGTTGCACAAGTCTAACACAAAAATATAGGGTTCAAATACTAAAGTCTAGGTCACAAAACCATATTTTAAAATACTAGGATATCGTATCTCCGGATACGTAAATCCATAGGTAAAATATCACATACAAATGCCAAACAATATTATTAATTAAAATCTCAAAGACAAACATCAAATAGGTACCTTTGTTTTGAACCAACTTGGTATCACAACATAAACCCATAATCTTGATACCAAAACCCAATACCTTGGGTATCCCCAATTACCTTGGTACTTACCTTGGTATCTCAAGATAATACCCCAAACTTGTTTATACTAACTATCCGTAATATACATACACACTATACTTATTTATCACATACATAGTATACAATAAATACTATTAGCATATTAGGAAGTATTTACATATATATTAAATACTATATACATACATACATATATATATATATATATATATATATATATATATATATATATATATATATATATAATAATAATAATAGAAAACTGTCAAACCGTCGCTAAAACTCTGCCTGCTGTCGCTGAAGACTGCTGTTGATGCTGATACACTAATGTTTTAGTGACAGTTTTCTGTAACTGTCGCCAAAGCTGTCGCTAAAGCTCCTGATACGCTGCTGATACTACTACTGTTTCAGCGACAGTTTTCTGTAACTGTCGCCAACTGCTGTCGCTGTTTCTCCTGCTACTGCTGTTTCTGCCTGCTGTCACTAATACATATATATATATACAATATATATATAATAACATATATATAACCCACTATATATATATATATATATATCATATGCATAATTACTACCAATAACTATACATACACCCTCACATAGGATTATGTACATAATACACATAGTAACATACATAGTAATATGTATATATATATATATATATATATATATATATATATATATATATATATATATAATTATTCACCATATATAACACATATTATATAATTATAATTATAACAACCCATAAATATCTATTTACATATGCATATTTATACTTGCTACCATATACAATTATATATACATATATAAGAATAAATACAAACAATATATACACCTATAATATATACATAGATACATAGATCTAAGACACAAAATTACATATATATATGCACCACCTTATATATATATATATATATATATATATATATATATATATATATATATATATATATATATACAATTACATTCTGTATGAAATAAGAACACAAGAATAGATCTACATATAATTTGTACAAACACATGGAGAGTATCACACCGTATTCCACTAGATCTAGGATACGCATGTGATACGAGTCCACTACACATCCAAACGTACCCCGAAGGACACGAGCAAGTCACATATATTATTTATAATAATACAAAGAGTCAAACACAAACCTACGTGTCCGTGTCAAAATATGACATGTACAATGTCCCGTGTCGGAGGGAAAACCCCCAAATCAACATGTATAACCAAATTATTAGGATACGATCTACACGTATCCAATTGTGGACATGACACTAGCCCCAAACACACAAGCATATGCCAAATTGATCTATAGGACCAATTGACATACGCAACAAATGTCAATCTCGAAATTCCCCTAAAATTGACACAAAAAGTACCATAACTTTCACAATAGGCCTCCTATGAACACAAAACCAAATCCTATGGGTAGCCTATGCATATGGGTTGATTTTCCATGGTTAAATCTCAGATTTAGAACCTAATTTAAGGGGAAAAAACTGAATTGTACCTATTGGGAGATGGATTCCCAATGCAACATCCAAATATGATGAAATTGGCCTCCAACTTGTAGATCCTTGCTACTCTTTGTAGATCCTTGCTTCCTTCTTTTAGATCCTTGCTCTACTAGTCTCCAATGGTGATTTATGAAGGAATTGGAATAAAATTTCATAGGAAAATGAAGTGGGAATGAAGAAATTTGGTTGAGAGAATTTCTAGATCTAATTTCCAAATGAAAGAAGGAGAGAGAAATTTATTCCCCCTCTCTATATAGGCCGGCCCCTCTTTCCCCTCCCTCAAGCTACTATAAATTATCCAATATACCCCTTGGGGCCTCTCATGAAGAAATAATTAAGGAGGAAAGCTTCTAGTCTAATGGTTTAATTAATTTAATCTATCTCCTTAACAATGGGCTTTCTAAATGGGTTAAATTCTATCAATTAATACATGTTGGTCCATGAGTCTAAACTAAACTAGTTAGGTCCCCTAAAATAAGTCCAAAATAAATAACTAACATCTAACAATAATTAAATAATATAACAAATAATTATTTTTCATGCACATTATTTAATTAACTATGAATTTACTAAAATATTCTTTTCTAAAAACTATGGTAGTGACAAAAGCTTTATAAGGAACTGGACTAAGGACTGAAGGTATCTCTACTGCTAGCAAAGAAAATAATGGAACAAGGTCCTATAATAACAAAAGTGGATAATTATTGAGATGATACTCTAAGAACTAATTTAAGATACAACCTGATAATCATACACGTCTGTTCGAAATCATGATACTTAGAATCCTTGCCATGCTAGTGAGCATAGCTGCAGTAAATGATAGATTTCATAACTCAAGTATGGAACTCTATAATCATGTCATCTAGAATCCTCGCTGTGCCGACTAGTATAGCTGTGAGAAATTCTAAATCTCATAACCAAGATATATACATCCGAAGTTAGGTACCTATGTTTCTGACACGCCAGCTAATATGGCTGGGATAAATTCTAGGCTCCATAACCAAAGCAAACGTTTTACCTTTCTCACTATCCTCATCAACATATGTCATCAAATAATACCATAAAATTTAGTCCATAAAGTTTATCTCGATAAGAAATCAAACTCAACAACGATACCAAGAATTAAATTTAACAACTAATCAACAAGAATCACATTCAATAGCAACAAATAAGAGCGGACGGAACAAGGGGAAAATATTTGAATTGGAACTTATAATAAGATTCTCAAGGGTCGTCCCAGGAATCTCTCAAAATTTATGATTGAGTATCCTCTCTCATCCAAGTATCCTATGTACTATATCCTATTGCAGGCACATAGTAGTACAACTAAGATGTCGCACTACCACGACCTTGCACTACTTGCAAAGTCTGGCCACCATTAAAAATGTGTCATGACCCGCACCCAAAATTTGGGCACGAGTACGTGGGTACGTCGAGCCTACGCTGCAACATCGACGGTAGGACGCTGTCTAGGTCACAATACTATCTAATCAATCTTATACGAATATACAACTCCATAAGGAGACACAGATATCATAATATAATATGGAAATACTCAATCACAGAAACTAAAGCACGATAAGATATCGGTGAAAATAAACGAAATACAATACAATTCTAAACAACAAAAATAGTCTAACCTACAAACAATAATATCCAAATCTTCAAGTATGCCAAAAACAAGTCCTTTAAGTCACAGTCTAGAAAAATATTTTCAGTCAGGATGGAGCAAAGTATAACCCAAATAACAGTTCTAGTTAATTGACAAGGACTATAAAATAATAAATAGATGATGCTATATACTGAGAGAAAATAATAAATAGATGCAATGACAAAATAAAAAGAACATGCAATATAGGTAATATGGTACAGTCATGATATATATGAAAAGAACTACAATATCATATACGGGTGATATAGTATATGAAACTAAAATAAAGAACTGCAACCATTTTAAGTGTTTGAAATACCAGTCTATCATGTGATCGGCTTGGGACAAGATCAGGCTTATTACATATGATTAGCTATAATTTATGTAAGGTCAGGCTAACCTTCTGGTTAGCTATGATGCGAGTAATGATCAGGCTAATCATATAAAATAGGCTATGAGGCATGTAATGGTCAGGCTGCACCCGACGTGAGGTGTGGGGTGAGCTATGATGCATGTAGAGTTGGGTATGATCACATAATCTACTAATATTTCCCCCGCCCCCAACTAATATAGTAGATCCAACCATGACACGTTATGATACACGATCAATGTCCAATATATCATGTACAATATCAAATATCAATGTCGTGTACAATGTCAATACGATAACCGATATAATATCTCATGACTGCAGATCCAATCTATATACTAGTCCGTATAGCATAGTGTCAAGAATCAGATGTAATATTTCTAAATACTTGAATTATAGAAATTATCAAATAACGAAAATTATCAAAGAATGTACTCGCTTGGGGTCCTGAGCGGGCAATACCAATAGCCTGCTCCCGAAGTCTCACAGAATAATCCAATGGTTCTATATATATATATAATACAATACAATATAGAATCAGTCGTTATACTAGCACACACACACAAACATAATTACACTATGCTCGAAACTACACAAGGGTGTGATACTAGTCAACTAGCAGGGTCAAGTGTGCATGTCTATACGCACAGGTGTCATGTCCCCGAATACAGCGCACAGCAAGACAAACAACTAACACTAACACAATGTCCAATATCCAAATCTCGTGTAGCACTAACACATGGTCTAGCTAGCAGGTTAGCGTACATATAAGGCAGTGAGTTACCAAAATATGTTTAATAAACATATATACATATAGCACTTTAGTACATTACCTAGTATTACCCAATACTGTATTTATATGAATACACCTAGGGTCATACTTAACATATATAAATATGTGACACCCACTACTAATAACCAAATCCCATAAAGCAATATTAACCCTAATTACTATTAAATTAACTACGAAATCTAATTACCATTAATACTAATTACTATTAAACGTGCACGCTTGCACACTAGGCACTAGGGTTCATGAATCCGTAGTGTTACGCAACAACACAAAATAAAAGAAGAGGGGACAGGTTCAAACCTCGGGGTACGCATGATCGAGGAGGGTGACGCTGACCGAAGAGGGTGCTCGATCTCCGACGACGGCTGTGATAATGATGATGATGATGATAATGGTGTTGATGTTGATGATGATGATGATGGTGATGATGATGATGATGGTGAAGTTGAGGGAGGTTGTGGTGGTGGAGGAGTTCAAGGACGGTCGGGTCGAGGTGAAGTCGGAGAGGAGATAATGGGAAGTCGGCTGCTGGACTATCCCGGCGGAGGAAGGTGGTGGAGATGCGGTCGGGAACGGAGAAGAGAATGAGAGGGTGATGACTAGGAGATGGGAGGAGACGGTGGCGGTGGTGAGGTCGACAATGACGTGGGGAAGTGATGGTGATGACCGATGGTGGAGGTTGTGTCGACTGCTCGGAGGTTGCAGTCGGTTGTTGCTAAGGCGGAGTGAAGGCCGTGAAGTAGTGGGAAGGTGGGGAGACGTTCAGGAAATCGAGTCAGGGCGGTGTTAGAGCTGCTGCTCAGGCGGTGATGGTCGGGATGAGTCAGGGTCAGGGAGAAGCAGAAGTCAGGGTTAAAAATGGGTGGTGGCGTGGCCGGGGTAGTCAGTTACGGGGACGAGTTGGTCGTGGCTGTGGGGGAGATGATGATGATGATGAAGGAGGTGGTGCACTACTCGGCGGTGGTGGCGTTGAGTAGGTCGGTGATGGCGGCAAGAAAGTCGGGGATGATGTTGATGGTGGTGGAGACGGTTGCAGAGGCAGGGGCTCGGCGGTGATCATCGGAGATGGACGAAAGAGGAGGATGTTTGGTTAGGGTTGGTTTAGGGTTGAGTTTTGGTTTAGTATAGTATGATGATTGTCACTACCATATTTCCAGATTAGGGCATTTGTGTAATTTCACTATTTTGAATAATTATGTATTTAATTAATCTGCTGAGTTTTTTTTAAACTGTTTATATGTTGTTAGTTGTGTTTGGTTTAGGTCAAACCCTAGAACTCATTAGGACTAACCCTAATGACTAAACCTTGATTTGAAACCCAAATTCTAGAGAAACCCTAGAATTTCAATTTTAGGTTTAGAACCTCAAACCCTAGAATTGACTAAACCTTAGTTAATTAAATCCTTCATGACCTAACATGGGGGATTAACCTAATCCTATGCATTTGAAACCCTAAACCTAGTTTTTACTATAAAGGGGAGCCACCCTCAACCCTTTTTTCCTTCATGAAGAAAGAAACCCTAGCCTCCATTAGAAAAGCCATTTTCCCCACCCCAAATTCGGAATCAAACCCTAGGATTCCATCTTCCTCCTCCAAAGCAAAGGGAAACAGGGAGCTTGGGTCAAGGAACCTTGGGGAAGAAGAACCTTCATAGGAAAACCATCTCCCTATAGGTAAAATCCGAATTTTTCCCATTTTAATTCTATTTTTCCCTTGTTGTTGGCCATTAGGAAATCCCCCTATTGTTTAGATTTCGATTTAGGGTTTTGATTTGGGTTTTGGTGACCTACGTTGGTTTTCCCCCAATTTCGTGAACCCTAACCCTAGGGGTTTGCATGTAGACTGATTTTATCCTCCAACGTGAAGGGTTGGATCTCGATTTTAGGGTTGATTAGGGAGCATTCACTGTACAGTAGGTATTTGGAGGTTTTCCTGTATAATCCGGTTCTGTGGAGTGCATTGGGCTGTGTGTTTGATTTTACTGTTCAGTCGGGTGTATTTTCTGTGCTGTGTGAGAATGTAGTGTGTGTCTTGTATCCCCGTGTCTTGGGGTGTCAGACAAGGTAGAGTTCTCAGTGTGCACAGTCGGGCATTAGTGTGAGTTAGGACCCGTGTGTTGAGCAGTGGGTGATTATGTATCAATGTAGTGTAGGATTGATGTTTGTGTTAGATCCCTGTGTAGACCAGTGTTTTGCCTGTGTGTTTGTAGGTATTTAAATTCCAGTTTGTGTGTATCCCTGAGAATGACTGTGAATAGCTACCCGAGTGTGTGTGTACTAGCACTGTGTGTGGGTGTCCCTGTTAGTGAGAGTGAATACCTGTGTGTTTCTCAGAGTGCCTAGGTGAAAATTTCTGTGTGTGAGTGATAACTTAAGTATCAATGACAGTGAGTGAGTACCATGTGTATGAATCTATGTGTAAGTGTCTCAATGAAACCAGTATCTGTATGCAGAATTAGGTATCTGTGGTTCAGTGAAATAGTTTCTCAGGTAGCAGTATTGGAAGAAAGGGGGGAGATTAGTGTATCAGTAATTTTTAGTATTGTATCCTAGGTTCTTTTCAGATTTCATTACCTGTGTGTTAATTCCTGTGTCTTAGCTAGAAATAGGACTGTGTATCAGTATGTGAGGTATTATGAGAGTGAGGAACTGTGCCTGTGTGCAGCAGGGTTGAATTTTAGTGTAGAACCCTGTGTCAAAATGTATCAGTGAGTATCTTTGGTAGAATGTCAGTGTGAATCTAGTGTGGGTATTGAATTTCCTGTGTGTGTCAACCGGATAGTGTATCTGTGTGTTAGATAGCTAGGTGAGAGTGTCTCAGATATTAATGTATAGATGAGTGAATGAACCAATGTGTGTATTCAATGCCAGTGTGAGTAAAACCTGTGTCTCAGTTAGTGATACCTGTGTGTTCAGTGTATTAATTCTGTGTGTGTGTGTGCCTGTATAGTTCAGTAGCTAGTTTAATTTCAGTAAGGTTAGAATCCTGTGTGTACTAGCATGTGTTTTAGGCCTGTGTACATCAGTAAACAGAATTCTGTGTGGGCTGAGAGTGAGGGACCAGTGAGCCAGTGTGTGTGTAGATGTGTAGCTGTGTGTTCTCAGTATCTGTGAATGTGTAGCAGTGTGTGTCAGGGTGATTCATGGACATGAGTGTTAAGTATCTAGTAATAAGTACAAGGTAGGTATGATACATATAGATACTAGACAAGTTATGGATTTTATATGTATAAGAGTTGTTATATATACTATTGACATATAGTATATAATAGTAGCTAATATTAAACTAGATACCTTGGTATGATAGAGAAGTTAACTAGTTTAGTTAAGTTTCATCCAAAGGGACTATTATGATATAAATGGACAAGTTTTAACTAAGTTGACAAGTAAACCTTAGATATGACCTAGAAGCCTCGCACTTAATTATTTAAACCTGTTATTTCCTTAATTCAGTACCTGACATTTATATTCCACAAATAGGTCATTGTGATCCCACTTTGGAGATCGATCCTCACACTTTGCTCAGGACCACAGGCGAGTACATTCTCTGATTAGTTTCTTATTTATGATATCCCCTATGTTCACTGTATCTAGTGTAAATATCCATATTCTCGATACGCTGGTTACACGGATTGGTGTATACGGATCTTGTCATGAGATGTTATTCCTTGTTCATGGTGTAGCTTGTACAAGACTTGTTTTCTTGTTATCTTGTGCATGTACAGACACTGATTTCCGGGGAGATTTGCTACCTTCCTAGGGAATCCCGTGCCATAGCGTACCATGATTGGATCTACTATACCAGTCGGGGGTGGAGAGTATTTTAGTGTAGATATATGATCATACCCAACTTTACATGAATCATAGCTCACCCCATATCTCATGTCGGGTGCGGCCTGACCATTTACATGCTTCATAGCTGTTACGTGTGATTAACCTGAACTCTACATGCATCATAGCTAAGCAACGGTTAGCCTGACCTTACATGAATCATAGCTAATCATATGTAACCAGCCTGATCAAGTTCCCAAGCTGATCATATGTTAAAGCTAGTACTCACACACTTAGTCTTAGGATTCTTGCTCGTTGACATATTATTTCTTTTCCTGTATTTACTTACAGTATTTCCAGTAATTCCTTTTTGTATATTTCTCGTTCCTACACATGCATCTCGTATATTTCTATCTAGAACTGCTACATAGTTTATATCATTAATATAGAACTGCTATTTAGAGATGTACTTTGCTCCTTCCTGACTGGAAAATATTTTCCAGACAGTGACCTTAGTGGACTTGTTTCTGACACTTGGGGATTGGATGTTACTGATTACAGGTATGACTATTTTGTCGTTAGACTTGTCTTATATTTCTTTGCTTACCTTGATATCTCATCGTGCTTAGTTTATGTGATTGAGTATCCAGCATATTTTATGATATCTACGTCTCCTTATGGAGTTGGGTATTCTTGTGAGATGGATTATATAGTTACTTGACCTAGACAGTATTCTACCGTCGATGCTGCGGCGTAGGCTGGACGTACACACGACTCATGCCCAAATTATGGGTGCGGGTCATGACACGTTTTTAGTGGTGGCCCATGCAGGTCAGACTTCGCAAGTTATGCGATGTCACAGTAGTGCGACGTCCTAGTTGTACTACTGCGTGCCTGCTATAGAATATAGGACATCGGATACTAGGATGAGAGAGGATACTCAATCACAAAATTATTTGGGAGATTCCTGGGATGACCCCTTGAGAATCTTGTTATAATTTCTAATTTAATTATTTTTCTTGTTTCCGTCCACTCTCGCTTGTTGTTATTGAATTGGATTCTTGTTGATCAGTTATAAAATTAACTCTTAGTGTCGTTGTTGAGTTTGATTTTTATCGAGATGAATTTTATGGACTAAACCTTACGGTATCATCTGATGACATATGTTGATGAGGACAGTGAGAAAGGTAAAACATCTACTTTGGTTATGGAACCTAGAGTTTATCGCAGCCACATTAGCTGTCGTGACGAGAACGTAGGAACCTGACTTGGATATACATATCTTAGTTATGAATTTAGAGTTTCTCGTAGCCATACCGGTTGGCGTGGCGAGGATTCTAGATGACATGATTATAGAGTTGTATACCTTAGTTACGGAACCTGTCGTTTATCGTATCTATGCTTACTGGCGTGGCGAGGATTCTGAGTGTCATAATTTCTGACAGACGTGTATGATTATCAGGTTGTATCTTAAAATGGTTCTTAAAGTCTCATCTCAATACTTATCTATTTTTGTTATTCCAGGACTTTGTTCCATCGCTTCTTTTCTTTACTAGCAGTAAAGATACCTTTAGTCCTTGATCCAATTCCTTTTTGAGCCTTATTTCTTTAAGGATCCTTGTTAGTATGATAATTAGTGACTTGCTATTTTGTTTGTGTCTTGTATTAGTGTTGACTGAGTGTGACTTGTGAGTTTGTAAGTGTTTCTTAATTGGACATGGGAGCATTAGGCATTAATCTAGAGATACCCATAGCATAGTACCTTGTAACAATAGTTGTATGATAGGTGTTATTATAATTAGTATTGGTATGTATTGGTATTATAGAAAGAGGAGTAAGAGTATCAGTGAAGGTTCCAAGAGTAAGTATCAGAGTCAGCATGCCATTCCTGACTAGTCGTAAATTTATGTAATTGGATGATTTATGTAAATAATTAAGTATCAAGAAATTGTGTTAAAGATTAATGGAGCATGATGTTCAATTTGATGATTGATTACTTGGGTGTGTCAAGGGTAAAGAAATGTATATGCATAAAGGGTATTAATGAGTGTGCCATGGGTAGAGGAATATCAAGATTAATCATGAAAGGTATGAAGTGTATCACAGATTAGTGTAACAGTCTGTAAAAGATTAAAAAGAAAATACATATACACCAATTGAGATGAGGAGCCATATACTTGTCCATGAGAGTAAAGAGAAACAGGTGTATTATAAAAGGTGCAAATAATTGTGAGTTCTAATAAGTTTGATGAGATAATCTAATGATGAAGCTAGTGTTACCATACCAATAGTGCTAGTGATTCTATATCAAAGATTTGTTGAGCAAGGTGCTAATGACAGTAAGAACTTCGTGTGATGATAATTAGATTGGTGTATTAATTAATGTGGATAGAAAATCATTGGAGAAAAATACGTGTGATGATAACTTTGATTATTGGAAGTAATAGTGCAAGTAATCCAGGCAGTGCAATGTTCAGTACACAGTTGAGAGTTATAGATAATTGATGTATTTGTGTGCACCTTGAGTATTAGAGACTGTGAGCATATATGTGTACTTAGATGCTTGTGGATTAAAATTATAATTTGAAGAGTGGAAATGAATTTCAATTTTTAAGAATTTAGAGGAGTTAAGATTTTATGTTATTAAAATTTTGAGGATTCGAATTAAATTCAATAAACATAGTCAAGCTATAAAGATTTTGGAAGCGATTAAAATTTATTTTTTTAATATTGAGTATTTGACTTTTGAGGAAAGTATATGCATTTTATTTTAAATCATTCGAGAAGTAAATTTTGGTGATTTTATTTTGAGGATAAAATTTTATGGTGGGTAAGAAATGTATAACAGTATATGAGTGGTTGATGTGCATGTGTAAGGATCTATTGGCTTGAGAATGCTTGAGATGGCACTACAAACAAACTTGGATGTCCATCTAGAGTTGCATTAGAAGGAGCAATACTTAGTATGGTGTGTTGCACTTGGTGTGCAGTTGAGTGATAAGAACAACTTGTATAAACAATTGTAGTAGGTAAGAAGCTAGCAGTGAGTATGCTTGTAGTAGAAACAGTGGTATCTAAAGGGATACAAGTATCAAACTTTGGATGCATCATTGAACTATGGTGGTGTTAGAGATTCTTGGTATCATATCTAGGTATCAATAGATAGGTGTATGCAATGAGGATGTATTCATGGATGTTGTGGACTAATGATTAGTTGATATGGGTAACAGTGTATAGGGACAGGAATTTGTGAATAAATGTGCCAGAGTTAAGTGTACGATAGAAGTTGAAGATGTCCAAGTAATGGGTTAGAAGGCTATGTTCTGTTCTTTCTTTCTGTTCATTTTTTGTCTGTTTGATTGATTAATTGATTTCTTAGTATCGTAGTTTGTATCAATAATTCTCTTGCTAGAATGTAGCTAGTAGTACACCCCGACAGATACTGCAATACCATGACAAAAGTGACCATAACCATGTATGTTTTCTCTAGACTGTATATTGTATGACGGTAGGTAGGATTTTCTTAGACCTTGATTGTTGGGGGTTTGACCGTGGTGAAGAATTAATGAAGAGGTTATGAATTGACAAAGAGAGACAATGTATTTTAAATTTTGAGGATAAATATTTATTTAAATGAAGAGAGTTGAGAATTTAAAATGACAGTATTGACGATTTGTTAAAATCATAAATTTTTATGAAGATTGTGGTATGATTGAATGTCACTAACATTTGAGGAAATTAAGAAGATTATCATTGTATTTATTTGACCGCAAGTTATGAAATTTTTTGGACGTTGCATTAGGAGGATCTCTAAGTGTCGCACTGGTGAGTATTGTGAGGAAAAAGGAAACTGAAGAATAAGATCATTGATGGATTATTATTGAATTCAGACTTTTGGGACGAGATTCAATACATTGATTGAAATTAAATTTGAGGAACAGATATCAAATTCTGAGTATAAATTTTTATTTTTAAATTCGTGGGAATTGTGAGGAAATGGAAACTGATTTTTATTTTTGAGGATATTTCAGGAATATAGTAATTTCAGAAATTTTTGAAAATTGTGAAACGACAAGGTGGATTATTTCAGGATTATGTGGGTTGTTGAATTTCACTATTTATGGAAAATAATAATGTGTATGGGTAAACACTACTATGAGGACTTTAAATTTCGAGGACGAAATTCTTTTAAGGAGGGTAGACTTGTCACTACCACATTTCCAGATTAGGGCATTTGTGTAATTTCACTATTTTGAATAATTATGTATTTAATTAATCTGCTGAGTTTTTTTTAAACTGTTTATATGTTGTTAGTTGTGTTTGGTTTAGGTCAAACCCTAGAACTCATTAGGACTAACCCTAATGACTAAACCTTGATTTGAAACCCAAATTCTAGAGAAACCCTAGAATTTCAATTTTAGGTTTAGAACCTCAAACCCTAGAATTGACTAAACCTTAGTTAATTAAATCCTTCATGACCTAACATGGGGGATTAACCTAATCCTATGCATTTGAAACCCTAAACCTAGTTTTTACTATAAAGGGGAGCCACCCTCAACCCTTTTTTCCTTCATGAAGAAAGAAACCCTAGCCTCCATTAGAAAAGCCATTTCCCCCACCCCAAATTCAGAATCAAACCCTAGGATTCCATCTTCCTCCTCCAAAGTAAAGGGAAACAGGGAGCTTGGGTCAAGGAACCTTGGGGAAGAAGAACCTTCATAGGGAAACCATCTCCCTATAGGTAAAATCCGGATTTTTCCCATTTTAATTCTGTTTTTTCCTTGTTGTTGGCCATTTAGAAACCCCCCTATTGTTTAGATTTCGATTTAGGGTTTTGATTTGGGTTTTGGTGACCAACGTTGGATTTCCCCCAATTTTGTGAACCCTAACCCTAGGGGTTTGCATGTAGACTGATTTCATCCTCCAACGTGAAGGGTTGGATCTCGATTTTAGGGTTGATTAGGGAGCATTCACTGTACAGTAGGTATTTGGAGGTTTTCCTGTACAATCGGGTTCTGTGGAGTGCACTGGGCTGTGTGTTTGATTTTACTGTTCAGTCGGGTGTATTTTCTGTGCTGTGTGAGAATGTAGTGTGTGTCTTGTGTCCCCGTGTCTTGGGGTGTCAGACAAGGTGGAGTTCTCAGTGTGCACAGTCGGGCATTAGTGTGAGTTAGGACCCGTGTGTTGAGCAGTGGGTGATTATGTATCAATGTAGTGTAGGATTGATGTTTGTGTTAGATCCCTGTGTAGACCAGTGTTTTGCCTGTGTGTTTGTAGGTATTTAAATTCCAGTTTGTGTGTATCCCTGAGAATGACTGTGAATAGCTACCCGAGTGTGTGTGTGTACTAGCACTGTGTGTGGGTGTCCCTGTTAGTGAGAGTGAATACCTGTGTGTTTCTCAGAGTGCCTAGGTGAAAATTTCTGTGTGTGAGTGATAACTTAAGTATCAATGACAGTGAGTGAGTACCATGTGTATTAATCTATGTGTAAGTGTCTCAATGAAACCAGTGTCTGTGTGCAGAATTAGGTATCAGTGGTTCAGTGAAATAGTTTCTCAGGTAGCAGTATTGGGAGAAAGGGGGGAGATTAGTGTATCAGTAATTTTCAGTGTTGTATCCTAGGTTCTTTTCAGATTTCATTACCTGTAACCTCCGATTTCCAAATTTCTGAAATAATTAGATTTTTATTTATTTTAAATACCAAGTTTATAAAATATTTCTCCTTGAATTTTGTGTTAGATTTTTGAACAATGTTGATTGTAGAAGGTAATTTAAAATCTTTTATAAAAATCATTTTTCTAAATGTCAATGTATTACGAAATAAATAAATAATAATATATATATATATTTTTCTAGTTTCAAATGTTTATTGGCTTGAAATCATAAAATTATTTATTTGATAAAATTATTTAAAAGACTAGTTGTTTTCTTCATAATAGTTTTTAAATTCATTTGGGGTAGTAAATAAATAAATTTTATACTTTCTAGGATTTTGAAATATGAGGTTAATTAGTAGCTAATTTGGAATCAGTTAGCCTTGGAAGCCTCTTAAAATATTTTTTCTTAAATTATCTTTTTCTATTTAATTTACCCGTTTACCGTCTCCCATTCACACCATCATTTTTTCCCACATGAAAAGCCCGTTTATTTATTATCTGGGCCATTCATTATTGGGCCAACCCGCACCCTTTATCCCACACCCTCTCTCCCTATTTAAGTCCCTCATCACCATTCCCAAGGAAACCCTAACTAGCCCTCACAAATCCCCACAAGCCAACAACCATCACCATTTTGTGTGCTCGTGTCCATGTGTCCAGCATCACCGTGTCAGCCGTGTTGGCCTCGGGTCCGACCCCGGGTGTCCCACCGTATCCATTCATTTCCTGTGTCCAGATTTACAATATTATAATCTGATTTTCATGTCCGACACACCCGGACACGTCCGCCCCAGACCACAGTACATCGAATCGGTGTGTCCGACCTCGGACACAGCCACCACACAACAACCAACCTGCCGTGTCCAGCTTCGGACATGACCCAGAACACCCTGACCCGATACAGAGAAAACCCTAAACCTAGCTTCGACCTGCCGCCGGTGGCCGCCGCGGATCCCCTCACCCGCGTCGAGTTTTCGCCGCCGAGTCAAATTTCCACCACCGCTGAGTCGAAGTTCCGCCGCCGCAGCCAGATCCGTCGACCGCCACAGCAGATCCGGGAGCGCCGCCGCCGAGACGAACACCCTCCGACCGCCTCCTCGAACCGAGTGCCGCCTCCTCGAACCGAGCGCCGCCTCCTCGAACCGAGCGTCGCCTCGAGCCGAGCGACGATGCCGCCTCAGATCTGTCGAAGCCGCCATCGCTTCAGACCCGCCACCGCCTCAGAAGCTGTCGAAGCCGTGTGACCTCGACGGAGCCCCCACCGCGTGACCTCGCCGGAGAACCCTCCCCCATCGTGAGCCGAATTCCCCTTTTCCCTTTCTTTTTAGTTCTGTGTAAATTGGTTAAGTATATGTAATTAGTAATATAATTAGTTTAGTAAAATAGATAATTAGTTTAATCAATTCTCTGATTAGATTAGTTAATTATTTTTTTAATCAGTTAATTAATTATTTATCAGTTAATAAAATTCTTAATCAGTTAATTTAATTATAATCAGTAGTTAATTTATTAATCAGTAATTAACTATTAATCAATTAGTTTAGTAATATTTATTTAGTTTAGTTTTTATTTAATTTAGTTATGTATTAAATATAAGGATCCTGATTCTGTAAAATATAATAATTTTTAGGGGCTTATATTATTAATTAAAAATATAGTTTCAATAATAAAAATAAGATAAAAATTGGTTAATTGGACTGGTAACTGAAATTACTAATGATATATAAATATATTGGTTTTTACATAAATTTTAATTTTTATAAATAAACTTTTATTTGTAATTATTGTTCGAGAATATGCATATACACATGAGTATATATATATATATAATGATATGTAGATGTTTAAGTACTTATTTAAATAAATGTATTTTAGTATAAATACGTATTAAATATATATGGGTATTAATTTAACTGTATTCATATAATTTATGTCAATGTATATTTTCGTAATTAATATTATATGTATATTCAATTGGTATAATTATCTGTATATAGTATAATTATTATTTTGGTACAAATATATATATGTGTATATATATTTTGTATGGGTATATGTTTAATAAAAATGTATTTTGGTATAAAAACGTATATTTGGTATATATGTATATATACTTGTGTACATATAGGGTATGAGTATATTTTTAGTGTATATAAATGTATAAATGCATATATTCTTGAATGATGGGTGATGTATATTTTTCATAAATAAAATATATTTCCACTTGTATATACTTTGGAATAATAATATATGTATTATATTTGATCATTAATAATACTACGTTTAATTGGTGAATATACTAGATGACCCTAGTTGACTAGTGCCCTGCCTGACATGGCCCTGAGACCAGTATTTTTAGACTGTGTTAGTGTAGCATCTGATGCAAATGTGGTTTTGCTTGTGATATGTTTATAGGACTGTTGGTTTACCCAGGGGACACTCTGGAACAGGACCTCGGTATTCACCAGCTAAGGACCAAAGGCGAGTACATTCTCTGATTAGTTTCTAATTTATGATATCTCCTATGTTCACTGTATCTAGTATAAATATTCATGTTCCTGACACGTTGGTTACACGGATTGGTATACACGGATCCCGTTATGAGATGTTATTCTTTATCCATGGTGTAGCTTGTACAAGACTTGTTTCCTTGATATCTTGTGCAGGTACAGACACTGATTCCCGGAGAGATTTGCTACCTTCCTAGGGAATCCCGTGCCATAGCGTACCATGATTGGATCTACTATACCAGTCGGGGGTTTGGGGAGTACTTTAGTGTAGATATGTGATCATACCCAACTTTATATGCACCATAGCTCACCCCACATCTCACGTCGGGTGCGGCCTGACCATTTACATGCTCCATAGCTGTTACGTGTGATTAGCCTGATCTCTACATGCATCATAGCTAACCAACGGTTAGCCTGACTTTATATGAACCATAGCTAATCACATGTAACCAGCCTGATCAAGTTCCCAAGCTGATCACATATTAAAGCTAGTACTCACACACTTAGTCATAGGTTCCTTGCTCATGGACATATTGTTTCTTTTCCTGCAGTTACTTACAGTATTTTCAGTATTTCTTTCATTGTACATTTCTCGTACCTATATATGCATCTGGTATATTTCCATCTAGAACTGCTACATAGTTTATGTCATTTATATAGAACTGCTATTTAGAGATGTACTTTGCTCCTTCCTGACTGGAAAATATTTTTCCAGACTGTGACCTTAGTGGACTTGTTTCTGACACTTGGGGATTGGTTGTTACTGATTTCAGGTATGATTATTTTGTCAGTAGACTTGTGTTGTATTCTTTTGTTTATTCAAATTCTTATCGTGCTGTAGTTGTGATTGAGTATGCTGTTCAATTTATAGTGTTATCCGTGTCTCCTTATGGAGTTGGATACTAGTGTGAGATTATTTAGATAGTACTTGACCTAGACAGCGTTCTACCGCCGATGCTGCGGCGTAGGCTGGACGTACCCACGCTCTCGTGCCCCTAAACCGGGAGCGGGTCGTGACACGTTTTAGTGGTGGCCCATGCAGGTCAGACTTCGCAAGTTGTGCGATGTCGTAGTAGTGTGGCATCCTTGTTATACTACTGCGTATCTGCGATAGGATATAGGACATAGGATACTAGGATGAGAGAGGATACTCAATCACAAATTCTTGAGAGATTCCTGGGACGACCCCTTGAGAATCTTATTATAATTTCCAATCTAAATCTTTTTCCTTGTTTCCGTCCGCTCTCGCTTGTTGTCACTGAACTTGATTCTTGTTGAGCAGTTATTAAATTAAAATCTTGGTATCATTGTTGAGTTTGATTCTTGTTGACCAGTTGTTAAATTTAATTCTTGGTGCCATTGTTGAGTTTAATTTCATATCGAGATGAATTTTATGGACTAAACTTTACGGTATCACCTGATGACATATGTTGATGAGGACAGTGAGAAAGGTAAAACGTCTACTTTAGTTATGGAACCTAGAGTTTATCGCAGCCATATTAGCTGTCGTGACGAGAACGTAGGAACCTAACTTGGATGTACATACTTTAGTTATGAGATTTAGAGTTTCTCGCAGCCATACCGGTTGGCGTGACAAAGATTCTAGATGACATGATTATAGAGTTGCATACCTTAGTTACGAAACCTATCGTTTATCGCATCTATGCTTACTGGCGTGGCGAGGATTCTAAGTGTCATGATTTCAGACAGACGTGTATGATTATCAGGTTGTATCTTAAAATTGGTTCTTAAAGTATCATCTCAAGACTTATCTATTTCTGTTATTCCAGGACTTTGTTCCATCGCTTCTTTTCTTTACTAGTAGTAAAGATACCTTCTGTCCTCAATCCAATTCCTTTTGAGCTTATTTTCTTTGAGGATTCCTTGTTAGTATGATAATTAGTGACTTGCAATTTTGGTTGTGTCTTGTATTGGTATTGACTGAGTGTTGCTTGTGAGTTGTAAGTGTTTCCTAGTTGGACATGTGAGCAGCAGACTTTAATCTAGAGTTAACCATAGCATAATACCTTGTAACAATGGTTCTAGGATAAGTGTCATTATAGTACTATAAGTAGAAGGAGAGTTTAGAGTATCAGTGATAGTTCTCAGAGTTAGTATCAGAGCCAATTACCCGTCTTGGATAATCATGATTATGTAATTGAGTGATCTATGTAAACAATTTGGTATCAAGAAAATTGTGTTAAGAATTAATGGAGCATGATGTTCAATTTGATGATTGATATCGGAAGTTAAAAGTTAATGAGGTGTCATGAGTAGAGAAATATCGGAATAGGTAATGAAGATGGTGAAGCGTATCACGGATTAGTTTAATAGGCTTAAAAGGATTAAAGGAAATACATATACAACCATCGAGATGAGGAACCATATACTTGCCCATGAGAATAAGAAAAATGAGTGTTATAAAAGGTACAGCTAATCATGAGTTCTAATGAGCTTGATGAAATGATGCATTAATGAAACTAGTGATATAATACCAAGAGTACTAATGATTCTATATCGAGGATTAGTCGAGAATAACGTTAATAACAGTAAGCACTCTGTGTGATGATAATTAAATGATATACCAGTTGACATAAATTGAAATTATGAAGGAAAATATAGGTGATGATAACTTTGATCATTGGAGGTAATAGTACAAGTGATTCAGGCAGTACAATTTTAGTACCCAGTTGGCAGTTGTAGGCAATAGAGGTTTTGAGTGCACCTCGAGTATCAGAGACCGTGAGCACTTATATGTGTAATTGTGGATTTATAAATTAAAGAGTGGAAATAAATTTTTAATTTTTTGAATTTTTAAGGAGTTGAGATTTTATGTTGTTAAAATATTGAGAATTTAAATTTGATTCAATAAACATAGTTAAGGCTACAAAGATTTTAGAAGTGATTAAATTTTATTTCGATGTGGAGTATCTGATTTTGAGGAGGTATATGCATTTTATTTTAAGTTGATCGAGAAGTTAAACCTTGACGATTATTTTGGGGATTAATTTTTGGTAGATGAGAGATATGAATATTAATATATGAGTAGATGATATACATGTGTAAGGATCTGGTGATTTGAGCATGATTGAGATGGCACCGCAGACTGACTTGGGTGTCCATCTAAAATTGTATTGGAAAGAGCATTATTTAGTAGGGTGTTGTACTTGACGTATATTTGAGTGATAAGAACAACTAGTATGAACAATTGTAGTAGGAACATGGAACTGACAGAGGGTATGGTACTAAAGAGATAGAGGTATCAACTTGGATGCATTATTGAATCATGGTTATATTAGAGATTCTTGGCATCAGATTTTGGTATTAATAAACAGGTGTGTGTAATACGGATGTATTCATGGATTTTGTGGATTAATGATTAGTTGATATGGGTACTAGTGTACAGGAATAGGAATTAGTAGTGAATATGCTAGAGTTAAGTGTATGTTAGAGATAAGGGATACTGCAAAAAATATATTAACATGTTCTTTCTTCCCCTCCTAATGATTCCTTCTTCCATCTTTCGATTGATAGTTTTTCCTAATACTGTAGTTCGTATTCATGATTTTCTTGTTAAAATATAACTAGTAGTACACCTTAACAGAGACTGAAATACCATGACAAGACACATGACCTATATTTTCTTAAATTGCATGGCTGTAGGTGGAATTTTCTTAACCCATGATCATTAGGGTTTTGACCATAGCAAAGATCTGTGACGAGGTTATGACTGACAAAAAGAGACAAGAGGATTAATTTAAGGATAAGCATTCATTTAAATAAACAGTTAATGAGTAATATAACAAAATTGATGGATCATTGATTTTACGAAGATCGAGGTATGATTGAAATTCGAGGATAAACATTAACTTAAATAGAGAGTTAAGAAATTCACAGGGCAAATTGAGGATTTATTAATTTTAGGAAGGTCTTGATATGATTAAAGTGATTGTTAAAATTTGAGAAAATTTGAGAGATTATCATTTTTTCTATTTGATTGCAAGATAGAAATTTTATAGTTTATATTATGAATGTTGCATTGAAGATTCTGAAAGTATCGCATCGTTGAGTATTTGAGGAAAAAAAGAAAATCAGGAAATAAATCGTTAATGGAATAGTGTCAAATTCAATTCTCGGGAGAAGGATTTATATTTGAATAAGCATCAATTGAATTTGGGTTAGAGGAGTAAGATGAATGATGGATTAGTGTTTAAAAATTTAAATTTGGAATACAGATTTTTTTAAATGTTATAAATAGACATTGATTGGAATTCAATTGGAGGATTGGATATTAAAATCCTTGAGTAATTAGATACGAACTTAAATTTTGGAAGAGAATATGATAAAAATTTGAATTTGATTTTAAAACTTGAAGATTTTCCGGAAAATGATGATATAGAATTTTGAAAGGGTGTGAAATAGCAATATGGAATTACTTCATGATTAATTGGTTTGAAATTTAAATTTTGATAGAAATAATATGATGAGTAAAGGCAATTATTGAGAATCCTAAATTTCGAGGACGAAATTTTTCTAAGGCGGGTAGACTTGTAACCTCCGATTTCCAAATTTCCGAAATAATTAGATTTTTATTTATTTTAAATACCAAGTTTATAAAATATTTCTCCTTGAATTTTGTGTTAGATTTTTGAACAATGTTGATTGTAGAAGGTAATTTAAAATCTTTTATAAAAATCATTTTTCTAAATGTCAATGTATTACGAAATAAATAAATAATAATATATATATATATTTCTCTAGTTTTAAATGTTTATTGGCTTGAAATCATAAAATTATTTATTTGATAAAATTATTTAAAGGACTAGTTGTTTTCTTCATAATAGTTTTTAAATTCATTTGGGGTCGTAAATAAATAAATTTCATACTTTCTAGGATTTTGAAATATGAGGTTAATTAGTAGCTAATTTGGAATCAGTTAGCCTTGGAAGCCTCTTAAAACATTTTTTCTTAAATTATCTTTTTCTATTTAATTTACCCGTTTACCGTCTCCCATTCACACCATCATTTTTTCCCACATGAAAAGCCCGTTTATTTATTATCTGGGCCATTCATTATTGGGCCAACCCGCACCCTTTATCCCATACCCTCTCTCCCTATTTAAGTCCCTCATCACCATTCCCAAGGAAACCCTAACTAGCCCTCACAAATCCCCACAAGCCAACAACCATCACCATTTTGTGTGCTCGTGTCCGTGTGTCCAGCATCACCGTGTCAGCCGTGTTGGCCTCGGGTCCGACCCCGGGTGTCCCACCGTATCCATTCATTTCCTGTGTCCAGATTTACAATATTACAATCTGATTTTCGTGTCCGACACACCCGGACACGTCCGCCCCACACCACAGTACATCGAATCCGTGTGTCCGGCCTCGGACACAGCCACCACACAACAACCAACCCGCCGTGTCCAGCTTCGGACACGACCCAGAACACCCTGACCCGATACAGAGAAAACCCTAAACCTAGCTTCGACCTGCCGCCGGTGGCCGCCGCGGATCCCCTCACCCGCGTCGAGTTTCCGCCGCCGAGTCAAATTTCCACCACCGCTGAGTCGAAGATCCGCCGTCGCAGCCAGATCCGTCGACCGCCACAGCAGATCCGGGAGCGCCGCCGCCGAGACGAACACCCGCCGACCGCCTCCTCGAACCGAGCGCCGCCTCCTCGAACCGAGCGTCGCCTCGAGCCGAGCGACGACGCTGCTTCAGATCTGTCGAAGCCGCCGTCGCTTCAGACCCGCCACCGCCTCAGAAGCTGTCGAAGCCGCGTGACCTCGACGGAGCCCCCACCGCGTGACCTCGCCGGAGAACCCTCCCCCATCGTGAGCCGAATTCCCCTTTTCCCTTTCTTTTCAGTTCTGTGTAAATTGGTTAAGTATATGTAATTAGTAATATAATTAGTTTAGTAAAATAGATAATTAGTTTAATTAATTCTCTGATTAGATTAGTTAATTATTTTGTTAATCAGTTAATTAATTATTTATCAGTTAATAAAATTCTTAATCAGTTAATTTAATTATAATCAGTAGTTAATTTATTAATCAGTAATTAACTATTAATCAATTAGTTTAGTAATATTTATTTAGTTTAGTTTTTATTTAATTTAGTTATGTATTAAATATAAGGATCCCGATTCTGTAAAATATAATAATTTTTGGGGGCTTATATTATTAATTAAAAATATAGTTTCAATAATAAAAATAAGATAAAAATTGGTTAATTGGACTGGTAACTGAAATTACTAATGATATATAAATACATTGGTTTTTACATAAATTCTAATTTTTATAAATAAACTTTTATTTGTAATTATTGTTCGAGAATATGCATATACACATGAGTATATATATATATATATATAATGATATGTAGATGTTTAAGTACTTATTTAAATAAATGTATTTTAGTATAAATACGTATTAAATATATATGGGTATTAATTTAACTGTATTTATATAATTTATGTCAATGTATGTTTTCATAATTAATGTTATATATATATTCAATTGGTATAATTACCTGTATATAGTATAATTATTATTTTGGTACAAATATATATATGTGTATATATATTTTGTATGGGTATATGTTTAATAAAAATGTATTTTGGTATAAAAACGTATATTTGGTATATATGTATATATACTTGTGTACATATAGGGTATGAGTATATTTTTAGTGTATATAAATGTATAAATGCATATATTCTTGAATGATGGGTGATGTATATTTTTCATAAATAAAATATATTTCCACTTGTATATACTTTGGAATAACAATATATGTATTATATTTGATCATTAATAATACTACGTTTAATTGGTGAATATACTAGATGACCCTAGTTGACTAGTGCCCTGCCTGACATGGCCCTGAGGCCAGTATTTTTAGACTGTGTTAGTGTAGCATCTGATGCAAATGTGGTTTTGCTTGTGATATGTTTATAGGACTGTTGGTTTACCCAGGGGACACTCTGGAACAGGACCTCGGTATTCACCAGCTAAGGACCAAAGGTGCGTACATTCTCTGATTAGTTTCTAATTTATGATATCTCCTATGTTCACTGTATCTAGTGTAAATATTCATGTTCTTGACACGTTGGTTACACGGATTGGTATACACGGATCCCGTCATGAGATGTTATTCCTTATCCATGGTGTAGCTTGTATAAGACTTATTTTCTTGATATCTTGTGCAGGTACAGACACTGATTCCCGGGGAGATTTGCTACCTTCCTAGGGAATCCCGTGCCATAGCGTACCATGATTGGATCTACTATACCAGTCGAGGGTTTGGGGAGTACTTTAGTGTAGATATGTGATCATACCCAACTTTATATGCACCATAGCTCACCCCACATCTCACGTCGGGTACGGCCTGACCATTTACATGCTCCATAGCTGTTACGTGTGATTAGCCTGATCTCTACATGCATCATAGCTAACCAACGGTTAGCCTGACTTTATATGAACCATAGCTAATCACATGTAACCAGCCTGATCAAGTTCCCAAGCCGATCATATATTAAAGCTAGTACTCACACACTTAGTCATAGGTTCCTTGCTCATGGACATATTATTTCTTTTCCTGCGGTTACTTACAGTATTTCCAGTATTTCTTTCATTGTACATTTCTCGTACCTATACATGCATCTGGTATATTTCCATCTAGAACTGCTAAATAGTTTATGTCATTTATATAGAACTGCTATTTAGAGATGTACTTTGCTCCTTCCTGACTGGAAAATATTTTTCCAGACTGTGACCTTAGTGGACTTGTTTCTGACACTTGGGGATTGGTTGTTACTGATTTCAGGTATAATTATTTTGTCAGTAGACTTGTGTTGTATTCTTTTGTTTATTCAAATTCTTATCGTGCTGTAGTTGTGATTGAGTATGCTGTTCAATTTATAGTGTTATCCGTGTCTCCTTATGGAGTTGGATACTAGTGTGAGATTATTTAGATAGTACTTGACCTAGACAGCGTTCTACCGCCGATGTTGCGGCATAGGCTGGACGTACCCACGCTCTCGTGCCCCTAAACCGGGAGCGGGTCGTGACATTACCTGTGTGTTAATTCCTGTATCTTAGCTAGAAATAGGACTGTGTATCAGTATGTGAGGTATTATGAGAGTGAGGAACTGTGCCTGTGTGCAGCAGGGTTGAATTTTAGTGTAGAACCCTGTGTCAAAATGTATCAGTGAGTATCTTGGGTAGAATGTCAGTGTGAATCTAGTGTGGGTATTGAATTTCCTGTGTGTGTCAACCGAATAGTGTATCTGTGTGTTAGATAACTAGATGAGAGTGTCTCAGATATTAATGTATAGATGAGTGAATGAACCAATGTGTGTATTCAATGCCAGTGTGAGTAAAACCTGTGTCTCAGTTAGTGATACCTGTGTGTTCAGTGTATTAATTCTGTGTGTGTGTGTGCCTGTATAGTTCAGTAGCTAGTTTAATTTCAGTAATGTTAGAATCCTGTGTGTACTAGAATGTATTTTAGGCCTGTGTACATCAGTAAACAGAATTCTGTGTAGGCTGAGAGTGAGGGACCAGTGAGCCAGTGTGTGTGTAGATGTGTAGCTGTGTGATCTCAGTATCTGTGAATGTGTAGTAGTGTGTGTCAGGGTGATTCATGGACATGAGTGTTAAGTATCTAGTAATAAGTACAAGGTAGGTATGATACATATAGATACTAGACAAGTTATGGATTTTATATGTATAAGAGTTGTTATATATACTATTGACATATAGTATATAATAGTAGCTAATATTAAACTAGATACCTTGGTATGATAGAGAAGTTAACTAGTTTAGTTAAGTTTCATCCAAAGGGACTATTATGATATAAATGGACAAGTTTTAACTAAGTTGACTAGTAAACCTTAGATATGACCTAGAAGCCTCGCACTTAATTATTTAAACCTGTTATTTCCTTAATTCAGTACCTGACATTTATATTCCACAAATAGGTCATTATGATCCCACTTTGGACATCGATCCTCACACTTTGCTCAGGACCACAGGCGAGTACATTCTCTGA
Organism: Iris macrosiphon; assembly: GCA_036927795.1. Classification (NCBI taxonomy): domain Eukaryota; kingdom Viridiplantae; phylum Streptophyta; class Magnoliopsida; order Asparagales; family Iridaceae; genus Iris; species Iris macrosiphon. The sequence goes on from JAYESA010000013.1 coordinate 115,545,323, forward strand.
TTAGTTTCTTATTTATGATATCCCCTATGTTCACTGTATCTAGTGTAAATATCCATATTCTCGATACGCTGGTTACACGGATTGGTGTATACGGATCTCGTCATAAGATATTATTCCTTGTTCATGGTGTAGCTTGTACAAGACTTGTTTCCTTGTTATCTTGTGCATGTACAGACACTGATTTCCGGGGAGATTTGCTACCTCCCTAGGGAATTCCGTGCCATAGCGTACCATGATTGGATCTACTATACCAGTCGGGGGTGGGGAGTATTTTAGTGTAGATATGTGATCATACCCAACTTTACATGAATCATAGCTCACCCCACATCTCACGTCGGGTGCGGCCTGACCATTTACATGCTTCATAGCTGTTACGTGTGATTAGCCTGAACTCTACATGCATCATAGCTAACCAACGGTTAGCCTGACCTTACATGAATCATAGCTAATCACATGTAACCAGCCTGATCAAGTTCCCAAGCCGATCACATGTTAAAGCTAGTACTCACACACTTAGTCATAGGATTCTTGCTCGTTGACATATTGTTTCTTTTCCTGCATTTACTTACAGTATTTCCAGTAATTCTTTTTTGTACATTTCTCGTTCCTATACATGCATCTCGTATATTTCCATCTAGAACTGCTACATAGTTTATATCATTAATATAGAACTGCTATTTAGAGATGTACTTTGCTCCTTTCTGACTGGAAAATATTTTTCAGACTGTGACCTTAGTGGACTTATTTCTGACACTTGGGGATTGGATGTTACTGATTACAGGTATGACTATTTTGTCGTTAGACTTGTCTTGTATTTCTTTGCTTACCTTGATATCTCATCATGCTTAGTTTATGTGATTGAGTATCCAGCATATTTTATGATATCCACGTCTCCTTATGGAGTTGGGTATTCATGTGAGATGGATTAGATAGTTACTTGACCTAGACAGCGTTCTACTGCCGATGCTGTGGCGTAGGCTGGAAGTACACACGACTCATGCCCAAATTCTGGGTGCGGGTCGTGACCATGATGGTGATGAGAAATAATGGGGAGGAAGAGTTTGCATGTAGGAGAGAAGAGGGTGATGACAACCTAGGGATTAGGGCCGGCCATGTGTTCCTTGGGATGGGGGATGGCTTTTTGGAAAAAGGGTTAGGATGTATGATATATATAGGAGGGTGTGTGTGGTGAGGATGGTGCTCCATTTTGAATGAAGGGCCAGGATTTATTATGAAGGAAGGTGCACAAACAAAAGGAGGGAGAGAGAGAGAGAGTATGGGACTGATCAATGAGGGAAGGAGGTTTTTTTCATTGGCCTTGACCAATAGGATGTTGACACCTCATTGCACTTTTGCATAAAAGTGCCCAAAAATTGGAATATTGCACAAAAAGTGAGAATTAGGATTGGATGAGGGAAAACACCATGTTTGGTGTGATGTAGTGGCTAGAAAGGGTGTGTGGTATTTAGTATGAGTCTTGAGGGTGTGAGTAGGGGTTTGGTTTGGTGTTGGGTCTAGTTTTAGGTTAAGTTGGGTCCTTACACTAATTTAATTATAATTAATGTAAATGATGTTCTAAAATTAATTAGAAGTACATAGGGTTAAAATTAGGTTGGACACAAGTATCATGGATGTAGAAGACTCAGAATAGAATATTGTCATTATTTGGGTTGCACAAAATGGGTCAAGATTGTGTCTCCAATTTCGATTGGAACGCACAAAGATGCAAAGTCAAATTTATTTGGAATTAAAAATAAACGTCTACGACTAATATTATGCGACTAAAATGAAGCATAAGAGAGCATATTTATGAGTTACACAAAGGTCAGAATGGAAGGCGTCTAGGACAAGGGTGTAAAATTTGTTGGAAGGCAAAAGCTAGTGTAGCGCTCCAAATATCGAAGCAACGGTAAGCTGCAATAATTAAATAAAATCATGGTAATAAATTATAACCTAAATAATTAATCCTGAAAATTACCAATTATATCCATAATCCTATACTTCGGTCAGGGGTTCATCTAGTGGGCTTCTAGGTCTAGTCTACTAACCCATGCATTAATGAACACTATATATAATATATATAATATAACATGCAATATAATATACAAAATACTTATAATAAATAAAAAGACAAAAATACCCCTATTTTAGGATGTGGTAGTGACAATTTTAAATAACCAAAATTGATTTAATAACACATATTCCAATTCTAGAATTCTGTAGTCTTTCAAATATAATTTCCATCTTCAAAATTTTAAATTGATGGTTCAACCCTCTAACTCAAAATTTAAATCCAATTTTTTAATTGTAAATCTTAACTCCATTAGAATTTAAATTGCAAGTCCACCCTTATCATAAGATCTTCAGGATTTGATCAAAGTTCAAACAAAATTCTTGAAACTTAACTTTCAATTTCACTCTTTAAAGTTTACATTTAAATCTATTCGATCATTATCTCCTCCAAATTCAAATAACAAAAATTTATTCATTCAACTATCTTCTAAATTTTAAATATTCATGATCTTTAAAATTTAAATTCAATTTCGATTCTCAAAATTTAAACTGGTGATTCAACCTTCAAAATTCAATACTTAAAATTAAATCCTACAATTGAAAATCCCAAGACACTCTTCTCCTCTGAGGAATTCAATATCTTCAATCACTTAAATAATTCATAACTATTCTTTTTAAAAATTCACTCAAATAAATTATACATATTCTTCAGGAAATTCTCGAAGTCATCAAAAGCACTTAAATTCCTCAATCTTATTTTACTTGTTTGCCTTCTTAACCACCATTTAAGAGTTTCACCTTCAATTTAAAAAAAAAAATCTCAACTAAAATTTGAATTTGACGATACAATGTTTAGCAACCTTAGAATTGCTAGTATATTTACTACATCTTAATGCAACTAATGTAATAGTAGGGCCTACCAATCACGTTTGTTCAAAAGTTTCTCTCAGTAATTTATTTACAAATCTCAAAAATAAATCTAGCCAAAATCATCAATTATTTTTAACCATCATGAACAAAACTTCCAATTTCAAAAACTTCCAATTTTAATATTCCATCTTCCTTATAGTCATGATATCAATTTCGATTAATCCCTAAAATTTCTTCTAATATTTTTTTCCATCATGGATGACCCTCAAAATTCTAAATTTTAAATATACTCCTCAAATTATAAATTTCCAATCCAATATATCAAAATCCAAAATTTAATCATCAAGATACTCTTATCCTTAAAGTCAAATCTATGTCCTCCAATTAAAATTATCATCATTCCTCTCGATCTAATTTATTTAAAAATCCACAATCTAAATTCAAAATATAAGCCTATTTAAGAAAAATTTAAATTCTAAGAGTTAAATTAATAAACCTATTTAAGAAAATTTAAATTCTAAAATTCCAAGAATAACCTTACTTAAAATCAGAGGGCTTACATACGCTTATGATCCTAACTAACAATGTGTGGTTATGAATACAATGAGATTATGGGTATTTAATACCATGACCCTTGTAGAACATGTACGTGCAGCAAATTGTGCACCCACTATGCATAAAGTGGGTGGCAAGTCTTCAAAATGTATGCGTACAATGACAAACACATTGCATATTACTTATTTGTACGCGCACATCCAGATAACCATTTTGAGTACTATAAATACAGGATCGGTGGTATCCTACATATAGAGAGAGATACATACACAGAGACACACAGACAGAGAGAGAGAAGTTATTTGTGCCAGTGTTGTCATTGCCTTCTTGCTGCCAATTTCTCGAGTGTTTTGTGTTATTGCATTTCTTATTCATGTCGAGTAGTCCAAGGAGTAAAGTGATAGACCGCAGATCAGATCTCCATAGCTATACTTTTCTAGAATCACTGTACTTTAGATTCTTGTATATGATTTATTGTACTTTTTTTCTTTCAAAGTTTGTAAAACAAAAGTTCGTTCAACTTTTTGTTTATGGCAAACAAGGACAACTATCTCGGTGACCCACCTCACTCATTGGAGTCCCAGCACCCTATCCCAAACCCTGAGCCCAATAGTGATTGGACACATTATTTTGTGCCTTGAGTTGAAAAAGAAAAGGTAGTATTTAGTACATAATCTAATTTTTGACCACCACTTTAGCATTTGATTTCTTCCTCTTTGTTGATCCGTTTTGAAAATTGTTCCTTACATTTTTGATTTGGAAAACTCTCTCCACCTTTATCAATTTTTATTTAATTTTGAGTTTATTTGATAGATCATTTCTGATCTTGAAGAGGCCTGGTGATAATTTTTTAAAACTGTGTTATTCACCATTTTAGACAGTTTTACGGATCCTACTCCGTTGTGCGGTATCTTCTTATTATGTTGACCAAATCCAAAATGCATTCATACATTCTCTTGCTAGTAATATTCTCTAACCCCATGTCAAGTTTCATATAATTTTGGAATCGTTTGATCGATCATTCTGAAGGATAAATTTGGGTAGTTGGAGAAGTTTTTTGTGTATCAAAAATGTGCAATACGGGTGTCGATTTGTCAGTTTGGTCCATTTTATTGTAAATCGGCTATGCCATTAGTTTTGCCTTGGTATTTCTGATATGTGGGAACTTACTGATCGTATTTCTGACACATTAATACTAATTAATTACAATTATAAAAGATACATGTATATACATACTTAATAGAATTTATACTATATATATATTTATATACGTATACATATACATACATATTTATTAGTCTTGGCATATACATTAATATTCATTGGTGTATATATATATGTAAACCAATTTATTACATATATAATAAATATAAGTATATACACTAATTAAATACATACTATATGTATATATATTAAACATATACTATATGTATACATTTGCATATATATACTACCTTGAGAATTATACTATATATATATATATATATATTTATATACATTTAGACATACTCTAATACGTATGCCAATACACACATACCGATGGACAACATACGCATACGCATACATATGCATATACAACAAACATAAGAGAATGCTTCTCACCTTGGCTTCGGCGTGCACGGGCACGAGCGCGGCGAAGACGATGATGGCGACGACGATGACGTAGGTTACGACTACGGCGACGAGGGCGAATAGTGATGATGATTATGGTGATGGTAAGAGTGACGATGTTGATTATGGAGATGATGATCATGAAGGAGGTCGACGGAGTCATGATGGAGGTGCTGCCGGAGAGGGCTTCAGGCAGAAGGCTCGGGTGGTGGTCGGAGAGTCTGGAGGAAGGGAGGTCCGGCTGAGGGAGCAAGGGGGAGGCTGGGGAGGATGACTGGTGGTGGATACGGGGTCAGGTTCACCGGACGGGATAAGAAGTCCAGCGGATTGAGGGGTGTGTGCAGGCGTGTGCAGGCGGAGGATCTGGTCGAACTCCGGTGGGTGAGGGGTTGAAGGAGATAAGATGGAGGAGGTGAACGGTGGTGGTCGCTGTCGGGGTCTCGTGGGGGATGGCGAGGTGGGGTGCAGCGTCTCCGGCCAGATCTTGGTGTAGTCGATCTGGTGGACAGTGGTGTCGGTCGAGTGGAGGAGGACTAGGCGGCTCCTGAGTGCAGCGGGGTGAGGCGAGTCATGCAGGCGGAGGATCTGGTCGCTTGGGGAAGCTTGGGCACTGCAGGGGACGTCGACAATGACGAGGAGGTCGCGTGGAGGCGGAGAAGAGCAGTGGGATTCCGGTCAGGGGATTCTTGGTCGAGGCGGCTAGGGGAGACCTCTGCTAGGGGATGGTGAACTCCGACGAAGACTGGCGAGGCGACGGGCTGATGGATGGCCGCGGCGGTGCAGCGAGGGAGGTTGGAGAGGAGTCGGGGAGATGGGAGTCGATCACAGTGTCGAGCCCGGTGGCTCATCGAGTTGGGATCCGACGAGCTCGGGTGGCCGCGGGGTTCAGTTCTAGCGGGGAGATGACAGGCGGCTGGGGTGGCTCTCCGGCGATGGGGAGGCCGGCTCAGGCGATCTTGCTCGGGAGGAGATGGGATGAAGAAGATGAACAGGAAGGAGAAGAAGAATAAGTCGGCTGTTGTTTAGATGTTAGGAAATAGAAGAGAAAGGAAAAAATTAAGGAAAAAGAATATTTATACAAGTAGGGTGTGGGTGACCTAGAATTGGTTGACTGGTCAAATCCCTCTTGGGCTTGGGCCTCTCATGTAGGATTTCAATGGGCTATGATTTGAATGGGTTCAAAAGAATGGCTCGGATTACATCGGTTCAAGGTTTGGAGGGCCAGGGTCTTAAGGAGCTTGGTGTTGAATTTCACACTCCTAAAATTTATGAAAAAATACCAATGAAGGACAAATAGGTTTATTCATGTATTGTGCCCAATGGGATAGGCACCTTAATGCACCTTTGCATAAAAATGCCCAACAATTGAAAAAATGCACAAAGTTGAATTTACGGTTCAATTAAATAAAAATAAATGCAATTGGTGTTCTAAAATTAATTAGAAGTACAAGGATCGGAATTTAAGTGGGACACAAGTGTCATAAATGAAATAGACTTGGAATAGAATATTATCCTAATTTGGGTTGCACGAAATAGGTCAAAATTGCGACTCCAATTTCGGTTGGAACGCACAAGGATACAAAATTGAATTTATATCGAAATAAATAAATTCATCTGCAACGAATATTGTGCGGCTAAAATGAAGCACAAGAGAACAAAATTATAAGTTACACAAAGATCAGAAAAGAAGGCATGCACGTCTAGGACAAGGTTGTGGAATTTGTCGGAAGGCAAAGGCTAGGATAGCGCTCCAAATATCGAAGCAACGGTAACGCGCAACAATTAAATAAAAATCACAATAATTAAATATAATTAAATATTATGCAATCATTTATACATTAATTTATGAAAGACAAAAATACCCCTAATCTGAAATGTGGGGGTGACAAGTCTACCCTCCTTAAAAGAATTTCGTCCTCGAAATTTAAGATCCTCAATAGTTTTATTTATTCATTATTTTATTGTACCATTAAAATTAAATTCATCAAACCATATAATCCTGAAGCAAATCCATATTGTTATTTCACCAACTTTCATAATTCTATATATATCATATTTCTGAAAAATCCTCAAATTTAGAAAATTGAATTCCAGTCGTATCATAATCTCCTCAAAATTTGATGTTAATAATTAAATATTCAAAAATTTAATATCCAATCTTCTAATTTTAAATCCAATCAACGCACATTTATATAATTTAAAATCTCATCCAAAAAGTTTGTATTCAAGCACTAACCCATTAATCATCTTACTCCTCAATTTTGAGTAAATCACTGAAAATTTACTATCCTATCCTTTAATTGAAATACAGTCAATGCATATTTATAAAATTTAGGAAATTTCATCCGAAAATACTATTCCATTAATGATCATAATCCTCGACTTCTTTTTCCACACAAAATCAAGTAATACAATAGTTATGAAATCTTCAAATATCATATACATTCAAATATGAATTTATATCTTGCAGTCAATAGATATAATGATAATCTCCTTAATTTCCTCGAATTTTAATGACAAATTCAATCATATCTTAATCTTCATAAAAAAATCAATGATTTAACAAAATTGTCAATTCTGCCATTTTAATTCTCTCTCTTTATTTAAATTAATATTTTATCCTCGAAATTTAAGGCACATTGTCTCTCTTTGTCAAATCATAACCTTTTCATTAATTCTTTCACTATGGTCAACTCTCAACAATCAAAGTCTAAGAAAATTTTACCTACAGTTGTATAACTTACAATCTGGAGAAAACAGGTACGATTATGGTCTCTTTTGTCATGGTATTACAGTCTCTGTCGGGGTGTACTACTAACTATATTCTAGCAAGAAGATTATTGATACAAGCTATGGTACTAAGAAATTAAGTAACCAATCAAACAGACGAAAAAGGAACAGAAGGAAAGAAAAGAACAAAATTTGCTAACACATCACTTGCAGTATCTTCTATCTCTAACATACTCTTAACTCTGGCACATTTACTAACTAATTCCTATCCTTATACACTGGTACCCATATCAACTAATCATTAGTCCACAAACATCCATGGATACATCCTCATTGCATACACCTATCTATTGATACCTAGATCTGATACCAAGGGCCTCTTAACATAATCATCGGTCGAATGATGCATCTAAAGTTTGATACATGTATCCTTTTAGGTACCACAGTTTCTACTACAAGCACACCCACTTCTAGTTCTCTTACCTACTATAATTTTTTATACTATTTGTTCTTATCACTCAAGTGCACACCAAGTGCAACACAACACACTAAGTACTACTCTCTCTAATACAACTCTAGATGGACACCCAAGTCAGTTTGCAGTGCCATCTCAATCATGCTCAAGTCAACAGATCCTTACCCATGTATATCATCTACTCATATACTAATATATACTTCTTACCCACCATAAAATTGTATCCTCAAAATAAAATCATCAAAATTTACTTCTTGAACGATTTAAAATAAAATGCATATACTTTCCTCAAAAGTCAAATATTCAAATATCGAGATAAAATTTTAATCACTTTCCATAAATATTTATAGTTTTGATTATGTTTATTGAATTGAATTTGAATCCTCAAAAATTTTAATAACATAAAATCTTAATTCCTCAAAATTCTTAAAAATTGAAATTTATTTCCACTCTTCAAATTATAAATTAAATCCACAAGTATATATATAAATACTCACAGTCTCTAATACTCAAGGTGCACACAAATACACCAATTGTCTACAACCTTTAACTGTGTACTGAATTTTGCACTGTCCAGATTACTTGTACTATTACTCCCAATAATCAAGTTATCATCACACATATTGTCTCCAATGATTTTCTATCTATATTAACTGATACACCAATCTAATTATCATCACACGAAGTACTTACTGTTATTAGCACCTTGCTCAACTAATCCTCGATATAGAATCATTAGTACTCTTGGTATGATAACACTAGTTTCATTATTAGATTATTCATCACTTATTAGAACTCACGATCATTCGCACTAGTTATTAACTTATATAATACACATGCTCCACTTCACTCTCAAAGGCGGCATATCATTCCATATCTCGATTTATGTATACGTATCTTCTTTTAAATCTTTTACAGACTGATACACTATATATCTTCCATTACAAATCTTGATATCTTTCTACTCATGGCATCTCATTAAAACCCCTTATGCATATATATTTCTTTACTCTTGACACACCCAAGTAATCAATCATCAAATTGAATATCATGCTCCATTAATTTTTAATACAATTCCTCGATACTTAATTGTTTACATAGATCATCCAATAAATTTATGATTATCTAGGACTGGTATGCTGATTCTGATACTTACTCTTGAAACTATTACTGATACTCTTTACTCCTCCTTCTACCTATAGTATCAATACCAATTATAATGACACCTTATCATAGAACTATGGCTACAAGGCACTACGCTATGGGTTAACTCTAGATTAATGCCTACTGTTCATATATCCAACCAAGAAATACATACAAACTAACAAGTCACACTCAGTCAACACTAATACAAGACACAGACATAATTGCAAGTCACTAATTATCATACTAACAAGGAATCCTCAAAGAAAAGAAGCTCAAAAAGGAACTGGATAAGGACTGAAGGTATTCTACTGCTAGTAAAGAAAAGAAGCGATGGAACAAGGTTATGTAATAACGGAAATAGATAAGTATTAAGATGATACTTTTAAGAACCAATTTAAGATACAACCTGATAATCATACACGTCTGTCAGAATCATGACACTCAGAATCCTCGCCACGCCAGTAAGCATAAGTGCGATAAACGACAGGTTCCGTAACTAAGGTATGCAACTCTCTAATCATGTCATCTAGAATCTTCACCACGCCAACCGGTATGGCTGCGAAAGACTCTATATTTTATAACTACAGTATGTACATCCAAGTCAGGTTCCTACGTTCTCGTCACCATAGCTAATATGGCTGCAATAAACTCTAGGTTCCATAACCAAAGTAGACGTTTTACCTTTCTCACTGTCCTCATCAATATGTCATCAGATGATACCGTAAATTTTAGCCCGTAAAATTTATCTCGATATGAAATCAACTCAACAACGATACCAAGAATTAAATTTAACAACTGGTCAACAAGAATCAAACTCAACAATGATACCAAGATTTTAATTCAATAACTGATCAACAAGAATCAAGTTCAATAACAACAAGCGAGAGCGGAAGAAAACAAGGAAAAGATTTAAATTGGAAATTATAATGAGATTCTCAAGGGGTCGTCCCAGGAATCTCTCAAATAATTCGTGATTGAGTATCCTCTCTCATCCTAGATCCTATATCCTATATTCTATAGCAGGCACGCAGTAGTACAACTATGACGTCGCACTACCACGACATCGCACAACTTGCAAAGTCTGACCTATATGGGCTACCACTAAAAATGTGTCACGACCCGTACCCGATATAGGGGCACGAGAGCGTGGGTACGTCCAGCCTATGCCGCAGCATCGGCGGTAGAATGCTGTCTAGGTCATGATACTATCTAATTAATCTCTCACGAATATCCAACTCCATAAGGAGGCACAAATATCACAATATAATACGGAACATACTCAATCATGGAAAATAAAGCACGATGAGATATCAAAGCAAGCAATAAAATATAAGACAAGTCTAAACATAATAAATAGTCTAACCTGCAATCAATAACATCCAGTCTCCAAGTATGCTGGAAACAAGTCCTCTAAGTCGCAGTCTGGAAAAAATATCCACTCAGGATTAGAACGAAATACACCTCTAACAGCAGTTCCACATATATCGACAAAATTTATAGCACAATGTAAAGAAATACAAGACATATATAAAAACTGGCAATGAGAAATACTGGAATAAGGGAATGCTGGAATAAAGAAATACTGGAGCATATGTCATCAATGTACATCTAGCAATGAAATAGACATACAAGTACACGCAAGAACAATGAACTGGTATATAAGTGTGTACCAGGACAAAAAATAAAATATGTGGAGATGCTAGATCAATATACTAGAGATACAAGTCAAGAACATCTAACTAAGTGTGTGAAATATCAGCATATCATGTGATCGGCTTGGGACAATATGACTCATTATATTGATTAGCGATCATCCCTAACAGGTCAGGCTAACCACATGTAACAGCGATGAGGCATGTAATGGTAAGGCTGCACCGACGTGAGGTATGGGTAAGCTATGATGCATGTAAAGTTGGGTATGATCACATAAGCTACTAATATTTTCCCATTTTTCCCCCAGCTAGCACGACGGATTCCAATCACGACTCCTCGTGATAGGTCTCAATGATGCCAACTCGTGTAAACAATAGTGTTAGAGTCATGTACGCTATACAACAAGAGTTATAGAGATAATCAACATAATGGAAACTGTCAGAGAATGTACTCGCCTGGGGGTCCTGCTACTGACAATAACAATGTCCGGTTTTCAAGGTCTCGTATAAAAATCTAACAATCCTATAGACAGCATATAATACAATATTGCATCAGACATTACTCTAACACAAAATCATAATACTCTGAACTCAAGGCTACGCTAGGTATGACACTGGTCATCTAGGGTCAGTGTGCGTCAAGTTGCACGGGCGTCGCGTCTGTAATTGCGGTGCAAGACAGACAGTCCATGATACGGGTCTTGCCAGTACGTCAGTGTACATGTGACAGTCTTGTTAACATGCTATGTTGTCATAATTGGGTCATCTAGTAGATAGACCAAATATATATATATATAATCTATCATACACATTAATACTAATTAATTACAATTATAAAAGATACATGTATATACATACTTAATAGAATTTATACTATATATATTTATATACGTATACATATACATACATATTTATTAGTCTTGGCATATACATTAATATTCATTGGTATATATATATGTAAACCAATTTATTACATATATAATAAATATAAGTATATACACTAATTAAATACATACTATATGTATATATATTAAACATATACTATATGTCTACATTTGCATATATATACTACCTTGAGAATTATACTATATATATATTTATATACATTTAGACATACTCTAATACGTATGCCAATACGCACATATCGATGGACAACATACGCATACGCGTACGTATGCATATACAACAAACACAAGAGAATGCTTCTCACCTTGGCTTCGACGTGCACGGGCACGAGCACGACGAAGATGATGATGACGATGACGTAGTTTACGACTATGGCGACGAGGGAGAATGGTGATGATGATCATGGTGATGGTAATGGTGACGATGTTGATTATGGAGATGATGATCATGAAGGAGGTCGACGGAGTCATGATGGAGGTGCTGCCGGAGAGAGCTTTAGGCAGGAGGCTCGGGTGGTGGTCGGAGAGTCTGGAGGAAGGGAGATCCGACTGAGGGAGCAAGGGGGAGGCCGGGGAGGATGACTGGTGGTGGATACGGGGTCAGGTTCACCGGAGGGGATAAGAAGTCCAGCGGATTGAGGGGTGTATGCAGGCGTGTGCAGGCGGAGGATCTGGTCGAACTCCGGTGGGTGAGGGGTTGAAGGAGATGAGATGGAGGAGGTGAACGGTGGTGGTCGCTATCGGGGTCTCGCGGGGGATGGCGAGGCGGGGTGCAGCTTCTCCGGCGAGATCTTGGTGCAGTCGATCAGGTGGACAGCGGTTCCGGTCGAGCGGAGGAGGACTCGGCGGCTCCTGAGTGCAGCGGTGTGAGGCGAGTCGTGCAGGCGGAGGATCTGGTCGCTTGGGGAAGCTCGGGCACTGCTGGGGACGTCGACGATGACGGGGATATCGCGTGAAGGCGGGGAAGAGTAGTGGGATTCCGGTCGGGGGATTCTTAGTCGAGGCGGCTGGGGGAGACCTCTGCTAGGGGATGGTGAACTCCGAAGACGACTGGCGAGGCGGCGGGCTGATGGATGGCCGCGGTGGTGCAGCGAGGGAGGTTGGAAAGGAGTCGGGAAGATAGGAGTCGATCACAGTGTCGAGCCCGGCGGCTCGTCGAGTTGGGATCCGGCGAGCTCGAGTGGCCGCGGGGTTCAGTTCTAGCCGGGAGATGACAGGCGGCTGGGGTGGCTCTCCGGCAATGGGGAGGCCGGCTCAGCCCATGGGGAGGCCGGCTCTACGATTCAATTAAATAAAAATAAGTACAATTGGTGTTCTAAAATTAATTAGAAGTACAAGGGCCAAAATTTAAGTGGGACACAAGTATCATAAATGAAATAGACTTGGAATAGAATATTATCCTAATTTGGGTTGCACGAAATAGGTCAAAATTGCGTCTCCAATTTCGGTTGGAACGCGCAAGGATACAAAATTGAATTTATATTAAAATAAATAAACGTGTCAGCGACGAATATTGTGCGGCTAAAATAAAGTACAAGAGAACAAAATTATAAGTTATACAAAGATCAGAAAAGAAGGCATGCACGTCTAGGACAAGGTTGTAGAATTTGTCGGAAGGCAAAGGCTAGGGTAGCGCTCCAAATATCGAAGCAACGGTAACGCGCAACAATTAAATAAAAATTATGACAATTAAATATAATTAAATATTATGCAATCATTTATACATTAATTTATGAAAGACGAAAATACCCCTAATCTGAAATGTTGGGGTGACAGGTTTATGTGGATAGTTAGCTATATATACATATATATTGTATTAGTTAGTGTGGTATTGTATTGATTAGTGATTAGTAGGTAGTATATTGATTCATATTATATGTTATTAGTTTAGATACATTATATAGCTAGTGCTTGAGGTATTATGTATATGTGTATTAGTATATTGGTTGGGGGTTGCTATATTTTAGCTATTATGTTGAGATTTTGGATTACCTCGGGATACCAAGGTAATACCAAGGTTTTGGGTCGATACCCAATGTATTGAGTTCGAGTATCGAGATAGGTGTAATACGTATTGGTACAAGGCCAAAGTATCATATTTTTATTATTTTGTTATAGTATTATAATTATTGACTTGTATATATCTAAAATACTATTTTTATATATGAAAACTTGCGTATCTTAGGATATGACTTTTTGAGTATCTTTTAGTTTCATAGTTTAGCTAGTATAGCTTAGTTTCATACTATATCGACTTAGTGACCTAGTGTTAGACTCTTGCAACCTTGATTTAATTGGTTTGACTTAGAAATAGCTTATTGACCAAGAATTATATTAACTTAACTGATTTTCATTCTTGAACCTAGTATTGATACAATATACCATATATAGGTCTGTGTGACAGCAGCTTGGGCTTCGAGAGACACACCTTGCTCAGGAATTCAGGCGAGTATATTTCTTTGATAGTTTTTAATTCATAATAGTGTATATATGCATGTTCTATAATTGTATACTTAATTCTGACACAGTAATTTTATGGACTTGTACTACATGAATTCTGTCAGAAGATGTTATCCCCTACTGTGTTCAGTGAGTACTCGTGTACATGTATCTCATCGTGTATATTGGGTATTGATTTATATTTCATGTTCACACAATGCTCGTGTTCAGTGTGCTTATTCGTGTACACCCACTGCTCGTGTTCAGTGGTTATGATATTCGTATACACCCACTGCTCGTGTTCAGTGGTTATATTTCGTGTTTGTAGCATGTCGTGATTGGATCCATTGGTATTAGTTAGGGTGGGAGAGTAGGAGTTGATTATGTGATCAAAGCCCATTGTTACATCGTGTATATTTTGGTTACATACCTCACTTGTAATCGTCTTACCTGATCATGTTCACCCAAACCGATCACATAATGAACTTGTATTCTGAGGCACATTAGTTTAGATTACAGTTATTTTATCATATTGCAGATATTCATATTGTTGATCTATATTCTCGTACATTACCTGTATATCTATTGTTCGTTCATTCATATGTTAGTAATCTTGTATTTTATTTCTATTATCTGTTTTATATGCTCGATTATGTTATTGAAACTACTTTTAGAGGTATGTACTTTGCTCCAATCCTGATTGGATATATTTTTCCAAATGACTGGCTTTTAGAGCAGTATCCCATATTCTACGGGCCGCAGGACGACATACTTTAGAGGATACTCCTATAGACCAGGAGAACTTAGTTGCAGAGCCCAAGGAGGTCTAGTTTATTTGTGTTGGCATGTATTAGACTATTATATTTGTGGAGATTCACAGTTTGTATATTATTTTAGATTGTGGATTGTATCTTGTATCTTTCCTTCGATATTCTATTCGTGCTTTATCTTCCTTAGTTTATTTTATGATTGAGATTAGTTATTCAAGTAAGATGCCATATTGTTCCTCCGTTTGGAGTTGAGATGATTGACATGTACCATATTATATTGTTGAGATGTTAGATAGTTAGAAATGACCCAGATAACGTTCTATTGTTGATGCTGAGGCGTAGGCTGGGCGTAACCACATACTCGTACCCAAATTTTTGGGTGCGGGTCATGACATATTTTTAGTGGTGGCCCATGCAGGTCTAGATTTGCAAGTAGTACGATATCGTAGTTGTGCTCGTCTAGAGTACTACTACGAGCGTGCTTTAGAAAGTAGAATTTAGGCTGAGAGTTTACTCAAAATCACACCTAGGAAACATTCTAAAAAAATTAGTTTTGCAAATCCTTATCTATTGAATATTGCTTTACTTTGAATAAATTTTGTCCTACTTTGATGATATCGTATCATATTCAATATTGATTTCTTATTTCAATCTATCTTCAGGATGCCGCCGAAGACACGTTCCCAGTGATCAGGTGCTGCGACAGTACGTTCAGTCACTTCATTACCCTTGAGGGCAGCATCCTCAGACGATGGTCCAACATCTACATTCAGGAGGTCAGCTTCACCGGTCCAGGTGGGCGTATCAGCAGCAGCTTCCGGAGGTGCTCCACCTCCAATGCCGAGGACAGGGCAGACAGTTTCCAAGGATCTTCCACCCCCACTACCTGCGGTTGATCAGACACAGATGTTTGAGCTCTTCCAACATATGATGGAGGCATAGTAGCGACACTTAGAGGTCCTGTGACAGAGTGTGAAAAATGCTCACTAGATCGTACTTGCAGCAGTTGAGAGAGCTACTATAGTCCAGCCATAGACGGTACCACCTCAGTTTATTCCTCAGCAGCCGAGGCCGGGTACCATCATAGACTTCAAGGGGATGGGCCCGAAGGACTTCAGAGGCACATAGGGGATTCTTTATGCAAATGAGTGGATCAAGGTTATCGAGCAAAACCTGCGGCAGGCACAGATTACAGAGATGTTAGAGATAGAGGTAGCGGGGTGTATGATGTTCGACATTGCTTTGACATGATTTCAGACAGACCCCATGATTGTAGTACCATGACCCACTTAGGAAGCCTTTAAAGAGCTTTTTAAGGAGAAATTCTTCCCAGACGTGGCTCTTAAATCTTTAGAGAGCCAGTTCCAGTACATCGTCCAGGGAGGTAGGTCAGTGGACGAGTATGCGGTAGAGTATTGCCGACTAGGTTGCTTCGTGGAGGGAAAGAACCCTAGAGGTAGAACCAGGAAGTTTAGGAAGGGCCTGAACCGGGAGGTAAATTCCTACACTAACAGAGATCCTACCGCACCTTCGAGGAGATTCTCAGGCAGGCACAGAGAGAGGAGGATGACTTAGAGCTTGGCTCTAAGAGGCCGAGGGACACAGGAGGATCCAGCACCAATACGGGTCCAGCAAAGAGGCTTCATTTCTAGCAGCAGCACTAGAGGCCTTACCACCATCCGAGACAGCAGTATCAAGGGCCAGCTTTATGCGCCGGCACAGCAGATGCATCAGATCCAGAGGGCAGCAGTTCCTTATACTTTTTGTAAGAAGCAAGGACACAGATGGGACACATGCAGGATGAGGATAGGTCAATACTTATTCTGCGGTTCGGGAGATCATCAGTTGAGGGATTGCCCTAAAGTCCCAACTCATCCAGCTCAGGGCAAAGGACAGGCACAGAGGGCACCCGCTAGGCCACCAGCAAGACAGCAGCAAAGAGGACCTCTTTTATCGTAGCAGCAATAGTTTGCTCAGCATCAGCAGCAGAGAGGTGCACAACAATAGGGGCAAGATTTTGCCTTGACTGTCGAGGAGGAGGAGCCGGTTGGCGATATCATCTTAGGTTTAGTTTATGAGATTCCTTTCGAGCTTATGTTTTGTTCGATTCTGGTGCTTCTTATTGCTTTGTATCTGTATTTTTTGCTTTGAGGCATCGCTTGAGTCTGAACCGTTGGCGAGGAATTGCAAGATCATGACCGGGGGTGGCATTATCCTGGATAATGATGTTTACAAGAACCAGAGAGTTTATTTGGGAGGCCGAGAGTTAAGCGTATGTTTACTTGTAATGCCACTTTCGAGTTACGATATATTACTCGGGATGGATTGGTTGAGTAGACATCACGCTAGTATCGATTATCGTAGAGGAAGAGTTTTATTTCAGATGCCAGGAGAGCCGAAGTTCGAGTTCGTCCGAGGAGCAGAGCAGAGCGAAGGTAATTTCTGTAGAGCTTTGGTAGAAGAGCAGGAGCTGCCACAACCGTTGATTGCAGCGTTCTTGGATATCTTTCCAGAGGAGTTGCCGGGGTTGCTACCGGACAAAGATATAGAATTCTCTATAGATTTGATGCCAGGCGCAGAGCTGATATCTCAGCATGTCTATAGAGTAAACAACGAACTGGCAGAGTTAAAGAAGCAGGTGGATGAGTTGCAAGACAAGGGCTTTATCCGTTCCATTTCATAACCATGGGGTGCTCCAGTACTTTTTTTACCAAAGAAGGATGGGTCATACGTATGTGTATAGATTACAGGGCACTTAATAACCTTACTATCAAGAACCAATACCCGTTGTCACGGATTAATGACTTGTTTGACCAGTTGAGCGGAGCGAAGGTATTCTCAAAGATAGACTTGAGGTCAGGATACCACCAGGTGAAAGTGAAGAGGGAAGACATCCCGAAGACAGCTTTCAGGACTCGTTATGGGCAGTTCGAGTTCTTGGTGATGCGGTTTGGGTTGACCAATGCCCCGACAGTATTCATGAACCTGATGAACAAGGTGTTTCATCAGTACCTGGACCAGTTTGTTGTAGTCTTCATTGATGATATTTTGATATATTCGAAGACCCCAGAGGAGCCTGAGCAGCACTTAAAGATAGTTCTGGAGACCCTCAGGAAGGAGAAGTTTTATGGCAAGCTATCAAAGTGTAAATTTTTCTTTGATAAGGTTTAATTTCTCGGGCATGTTATTACAGGAGATGGAATCTCGGTGGACCCGAAGAAGATTTCAGCAGTTGAATCATGGTCTACCCCAAATTCAGTAGCAGAGATCAGGAGTTTCCTTGGATTGGCGGGCTGCAACCGGAGGTTTTTTCAGGACTTTTCTAGACTTGCAGAGCCGATGACTAGACTAACCAGGAAGGATGTGGAATTCGTCTGTACTGAGGATTGTCAGTCCGTATTTGAGGAGTTGAAAAGGAGGTTGACTACAGCTCCAATCTTGACATTGCCATCAGGAGCAGGAGGATTTCCCATTTACAGTGATGCATCAGAAAAGGGTTTGGGTTGTGTGTTGCAGCAGCACGGGAAGGTAATTGCTTATGCTTCTAGACAATTATGCCCGCATGAGAAGAACTACCCTACCCATGACTTGGAATTGGCAGCGGTTATCTTTGCTCTCAAATTATGGATACACTACTTGTATGGAGAGAGAGGGTGGAGATCTTCACAGACCATAAGAGCTCGAAGTATGTGTTTACACAAAAATAGCTCAACATGAGGCAGCGGCGATGGTTGGAGCTGATGAAAGATCTCGACATTTCCTTGTAGTACCATCTAGGAAAGGCCAACATAGTCGAGGATGCTTTGAGCAGGTATCCTATGGCTATGTGCTTGACGAGAGACAGATATTTATTGGCCAATCTTGATAGTTTGGGCATTGAGGTACTAGTTCCTGGAGTCGCAGCGCAGATGTGGGGACTTCAGGTACAGTCAGAGCTGATGGACTGGGTCAGAGCCGGACAGTATGAAGATGAGTCTCTGAGGAGCATCAGAGTACAGGTCCAGATTGGGCTGGCAGAGGACTTCATCTTCGTATATGATGGATTATTGTGACATGGTACCAGATTATGTGTATCGAGAGGAGAATTGTGCGAGGAGATTCTGCAGGAGGCGCATCATTCGCAGTACTCTATGCATCCAGGTGCCAACAAGATGTATAGAGACATAGGGAGCATGTATGATGGTATAGCATAAAGCGGGAGGTAGCTAGCTTCGTGTCCAGATGCTTAGTTTGCCAGCAGGTAAAGGCAGAGAGACAGATGCCAGGTGGATGGCTTCAGTCTTTACCCATTCCGGAGTGGAAATAGGAATATGTGACTATGGATTTTGTCATGACCCATACCCGATATAGGGATGTAAGTCGGGAACAACGCCCAGCCTACGCCATAGAATCGGCGGTAGAACGATGACTGGATAATCTATCTAGCAATATAATGAACCACCAACAATAATAATATACTCAATCACAGATCTAAGATAAAAATGAGCACGAATATGATAAAGAATAGAGTAGTCACATACAACTCATGGGTCAAATAATAACATTACTGAGTCTGAAAGAATACTAATAAATAAGCTGGAGACAAATCCAGTACAAAAGAATACTAAGAAGCTACAAGTCCCGTGTCATCTGTCTCAGTCGGAATAAGTTCCTCCGGAGCCAGGGTCTCTGACTCTAAGCCCACAACATCTTGAGGTCCATAATATGTAGGGTACCGCTCCTTAGTTTCATCTGGGAAAAATATATCCAGCCAGGAAAGGAGCAGAGTACATCTCTAACAACAGTTCTAATCAATGATAAAAACTATATAACAGTAAATAGATATGAATATACAAGTTACATAATAGATACAAAAGATATGCAATAAGGAAATACTGGAATAAAAAATAATAATGAACAATAGGACAATGAACAATAATACTAATGACTGAGTGAGTGAGTACTAGCTTTAACATGTAATCTGCTTGGGAACTTGCACAAGAGTATAATGGCATGGTTAATCATACGTGCCGTGTATGATCAACACTCACAAGGAACAAGAGATGCACAAGGAGGGTATGATCATATATCTACACTAAAATACTCTCCATCCCCGACTGGTATAGTAGATCCAACCATGGTACGCTATTGCATAAGATTCCCCCAGAAGATAGCTAGTCTTCCTGAGAATCAGTGTCTGTACATGTATAAGATAATCAATAAAACAAAGCTTGCACATGATACACCATATAACAAGGAATAACATCTCATGACGTGATCCGGATATACCAATCAGTGTAACCATTGAGTCAAGAAAACAAGGATATCTATACTAGATAGAATAAACATAGAAGATATTATAAATGAGAAACTATCAGAGAATATACTTGCCTGAAGTCCGGTGAATAGTCTCACAGATGTCTGATACGGTGCCTTGAAGACCTTGATATGGAATATAATATCAATACAAGGTTTCAGAAAGAAAATAAGTTAAACTAGTCAACTTCTAGGTCAACAAGCCATTTTTAAGTCAAAATAGTCAAACTAGGTCAACTCTAAGTCAAACTAGTCAAACTTGGTCAAACTACCTATTTCTAGGTTGCATGAGTCTATCTCAAAGATGTTGGGTTCATACACTATGTAACTAGGCCATACAAGCTAAATCTTAGGATACTAGGATACCGTATCTCAGGATACGCAAACAAAAGATAAATATCACCTATCTATATTAAAACAATATTAAATATATAAATCCTAATTATAAATATTAATAGATACCTAGGTGTCACGACCCGCACCCGAAAATCGGACATGAGCCGTGGGTACGTCCAGCCTACGCCGCAGAATCGGCGGTAGAACGCTGTAAAGGTCCGTTCTAGGTCAACCATATCTATCTATATCTCACAGAAAAATCCGGCATGACCTCTCCAAAAGGAGGGCAAAACCACGCAATATATATATAAAATCCTCTCCCAAAGGAGGCAACCACGCAATATATATATATGAACTCTCAATCACAAAATCTAGGGAAAGAAATAAAGCACGATATGATATAAACAAGGAAACAGAACCAAGAGAGCAAGACAATCCAAAATAATACAGTCCAAGTCTACAAATAGCTATAACATCTCAAGCAACAAAAGAATAAGTACAGTCATCCAAAATAAAACACTGGGAACAACCCAGGAAACCTACCTAGCTAACTAGGATGCTATCGGCGTCTCCTCGGCGCACTCCTCCTCGATCACGGGGTCACAACAGTCGGCAACACCCGGCCCGTAGAACGTCGGGCAATAGTCCTCAGGATCCTCTAAAAAAATATGCCCAGTCAGGACTGGAGCGAAGTACATAACTCTGAAAGCAACTCCAAATGCATGGTAAGGTGTATATGACGAGCAATAGAAAAGTAATCAAGACGCACAGAAAATAAATATATGCTGGAGCACAATAAGTAGCTGCAATATAAACTGGAGAACGATACAAGTAGTGAAAAAGTAACTGCAGGTGAGAAACATGAATACTAGCTAAGTGCCTTGAGCACAAGTTCGTTATGTGATCGGCTTAGGTTGCACATGAAAAACACTAAGATAACTCCGTTATGCGTGAGTTGCATAACCGACATACACATGAATACTGTTTGGATTTGATCACATAACCAACTCACTACTCCCCCCCACTAATACCATTGGATCCAACCACAACACGCTACGTACATGATAATAGCTCGCGCACACGAAGGCGAGAGCACAATAAGCACATGATAGCACATGAGAATCAATACCCGAAGCACATGATGAAATACACGTGATAAAGTACCCGCTGAACACGGTAAGGGGGATAGCATCTCATGACGGGATCCACTAGTACCAGCTCGTGTAACAATATGTCAGAATCAAGTATTACAGTTCTAGAACAGGTGATATAAACGCTATCATGAAATGGAAACTATCAGAGGTAGGTACTCGCCTGATGTCCTGAGCAACTGATGAGGATCGAGATCCGGACCGGTGTCGCAAGGACCTAATGCGAAAAGCAGAATTAAACAGGGTTCTAAGCATTTAAACTGATATAAAATAATTAAAAACAGGCTTCTAGGACTATTCTAGGTCGAACGGGTCAAACCGATGAAAATCGGGTCAAAAAGTCAACCCGGGGTCCAAAAAGTCAACTCTAGGTCAAAACTAGGTCAAACGTTGACTTTTACGGTCAACGGGGACAATTATGGTCAAAGCTAGGTCAAACTAGGGTGCTCCTGAAATTCTAGGTCAAACTGAGCTCATTAAGCCACTAAACTCACAAACTCGCCTAATCGAGATACCGGGATACCCTCGGTATCCGATACCTCGCCCTAGGCCACGCACCCCGCCTAAACCCGCTAAAACCTATGCTAGCACGCGTAAATATATATATATAAACATACAAAAATCACTCCAAAGCATTTCCTAGGCTAATGCTCAAATACCCCGCTCGAAACTCAATACCTTGAATATCTCAAGGTATCGAGATACCTCGGTATCTCAAGGTATTGAAGTTTCGCCCTAAGGCCCTCTAACTAGCTATCTAGGTATTAATTATGCACCTAGTTATTAATCTAGGCTAGGTAATATAGATATCTACTATCTATTAATACATCTAAGTAGGTATCTACCTATATACATATATATATCCACACACACATATACCCATATATATACATATATATATCACTATCTATATATATATATACATACATATATATCTATATATCTATAACTAGATATCTATATATATATACACTCATCTACACACTCTAACACACACACTAACACACTCACACACTAACACACACACACATAAATATATATATACATAGCTACATATATATATATACTTAATATATATATATCTACACACACTCTCAACTATATATATATATATCTACACACACTCTCAACTATATATATATACATACACCTATATATATATATACACATATACACACACAAGCACACTTACACATATACATATATATATATACACATAGACATATACATATACAAGTACATAAATATAAATACACACACATACATATATATATAAATATATATACATAAACACACATACATATATATATAAATATATATATATATAGATACATATACACTAACACAACACAACACACAACAACACCCAAACCACACGCCCCACTCACGCCCAACGACCCCGACACTCACCAATACCCTAAAATATATAAAATATAACTCGAAAACTCTAGCACACACTCCCTGATACTAACCCAACGCGCGCACAAGCCCGAAACGAGGAAACCAAGTCGAAATGGCCGTTCGGTCATTTCGACGAACACGTGGTGCGCGGCTCGAAAAACCTCCTGAAACGCACACCAAACGAACTCGAAATCGGCCCAAAATTTACCCACGCGCTCTACACGATGTCTAGATCCTAGAAAATGTGCTCCCGCGTCGATTCTAGGTCCGTGGTGGAAACGCACACGCACTTAGAATCGACGACGACGAAAAGCCCCAATTTCGCCCGAAATGTCCGTTTCTCCGCGACGCGACTTCCCGTGTCCGAACGGAGACACGCACTCACCCTCTAGACACCCGACAACGTCTACCTAGGTCCATCTAACCTAGGGTATCACCCAAAATTGGGCCAAATTCGGATTCCACCCGAATTTGACACAAAACCTAATGTCAAAGTCTCTAAACTCACCCAAACTAGTTCCAACTTCCTCCTACGGGTAGGGTTTGGGTCTATAAAGGTTCTACAACACTAATTACACTACACAAAAATAATTAGGAAGGGAAAATTTAGGTTTTACCTCTTGGGAGTTGGAATCCCAAGGCCAAAGTCTCACAACCCCTAGAAATCACCTCCCTCAAGCTCCAAGCCACCAAAACTAGCCTCCACACAAAGTCTAGGCTCTACACATCTAGGTTAGAGAAAATGTAAGGTTAGGGTTAGCTTAAGGAAGAAGGAATGAAAGAAGAAAGAAGAAAAGTGAAGAGGGAACTCACCTTGGAGAAGAAGGAAGAAGGAAGAAGAAGTGGAGAAGAAGAAATGAAGAAGAAGAAGTGGAAAATGAAGAAGAATACAAAGAGGGGGGGGGGGTAGGTAGGGGCCGGCCTTGGCAAATAAATGGGTGCATAAGTCACCTAATTCCCAAAATGCCCCTACTCACTTAGTTTTGGGTTCCGGGTTCCAAAAGCACTCAAACTAGTTCCAAATCTCTCCAACTAACCTCCTAAAAATAAAATAATAATTCTAAGCCCCAAAATAATTCTCACAAGGGTGTGGGCTGGGTCGGACATGGGTCCACTAGGGTCTGACATGGGTCCAGGCTAGCCAAAACCCTAAAACAATCAAAATAAAAATAAGACAAGCACTAATTAATTATAAATATAAATAATTAAATACAATACACTATTTATCAAAATAAAAAAAAATATACCCTATTTTCTAGAATTGGATAGTGACAAGCCTACCCTCCTTAAAATAATTTTGTCCTCGAAATTAAAAGACGAAACTAGGACAGGAATGCAAAGAAGAACCATACCTCAGGGCTCGAAGAGATAAGGGTATCGCTCGCGCATTTCATCCTCCCTCTCCCAGGTCGACTCTCCTGGAGAGTGATGCCTCCACGCGACGCGAACCAAGGGAATAGTCTGGTTCCTCAACACCTTCTCCCGCCGATCCAGAATCTCCACCGGCTGCTCTGGATAGCTAAGAGTAGGGCCCATCGCGATCTCCGAGTGATCCAATACGTGACTGGGATCCGCCACGTACCGTCTCAACTGTGACACGTGGAACACATCATGAACTCCCTCCAGCGTAGGCGGCAACTCAAGCCTATACGCCACGGCGCCGACCCTCTCAAGAACACGGAAGGGTCCAACGAAACGTGGGCTAAGCTTCCCGCCTCCACCGAAGCGAATAGTGCCCCACGTCGGAGAAATCCTCAGGAACACCAGATCTCCAACCTAGCACAAACAAGGTCTCTGCACTTAGTCTAAAACAAGCAATCACAAGCAAACACAAGAACAAAATCTAGATTCTAAGCTATACCTCGAACTCCAAAGGTCTCCGATGGCTATCGGCCCAATGCCGCTGCCTGTCCTGCGCCACCCGAAGTCTATCTCTAATGAGCTTGACCTTCTTCGCTGCATCAACCACCATCTCCGGGCCAAGCAAAGCTCTCTCACCTACATCATCCCATGACAACGGAGTAAGACACCTCCGTCCATACAACGCCTCAAAAGGTGACATCTCGATACTGGCTTGGTAGCTGTTGTTGTAAGCAAACTCTACCAAGTGCAAGTGATCCTCCCAAGAGCCTCTGAAATCCAAAACACAAGTGCGAAGCATGTCCTCAAGTGTCTGAATGGTCCTCTCTGACTGACCATCTGTCTGCGGGTGATACGCACTACTAAACTTGAGCTGGGTGCCCAAGCTAGCCTGCAGGCTCCTCCAGAAATACGAAGTAAAGCGACTGTCCCGATCTGATACTATGCTCACTGGAACTCCATGCAGTCTGACTATCTGGCGTACATACATCTCTGCTAGTCTCTCAGTAGACGTACCCACTTTGAATGGTAAAAAGTGGGTCGATTTGGTCAACCTGTCCACGATGACCCAAATCGCATCTTTCCCGCCTGGAGAACGGGGAAGTCCAGAAACAAAATCCATGGTCACATGCTCCTATTTCTACTCCGAAGTGGGTAACGGCTGGAGTAATCCTTATGGCCTCTACCTCTCCGCCTTCACCTGCTGGCACACTAAGCATCGGGATACGAAGCGCGCTACCTCTCGCTTCATCCCGTACCACCATACATGCTGTCTCAGATCTCTATACATCTTGTTGGCACCGGGATGCATAGAGTACTGGGATCGATGCGCCTCCTGGAGAACCTCCTCGCGCAATGACCCACTCGGCACACACAACCTGGTACCGTGACGCAATGAACCATCATCAGCAATGGTGAAGTCGTCTGCTAAACCCATCTGAACCTGCTCCCTGATGCTCCTCAGGGACTCATCCTCAAACTGTGTAGCCCTAATCCGGTCTACCAACTCTGACTGAATCTGCAGTCCCCACATCTGTATCTCAACTCCAGGCACTATCACCTCAATGCCCAAGCTCTCTAGATCTGCCAGAAGATAACGATCTGTAGTCAGGCACATAGCTACCGGATACCTGCTCAATGCATCCGCAACTACGTTCGCCTTCCCTGGATGATACTGCAATGATATGTCGAAGTCTTTCATCAACTCCAACCATCTCCTCTGCCTCATGTTCAGCTCTTTTTGGGTAAACACATACTTCAAGCTCTTGTGGTCTGTGAAGATCTCCACACGCTCTCCGTATAAATAGTATTTCCACAACTTCAGAGCAAAAATGACCGCTGCCAACTCCAAATCGTGGGTAGGGTAATTCTTCTCATGAGGACGTAATTGCCTGGAAGCATAGGCAATCACCCTCCCATTCTGTTGCAACACACAACCCAGTCCCTTCCCCGATGCATCACTATAGATAGTGAATCCTCTAGAACCTGATGGCAACGTCAACACTGGAGCTGTCGTCAACCTCCTCTTCAGCTCATCAAAGGCGATCTGGCACTCCTCTGACCAAACAAACTCCACGTCCTTCCGAGTCAGCCTGGACAACGGCTCTGCAATCCGGGAAAAATCCTGAACAAATCTCCTGTAGTAGCCTGCCAGTCCCAAGAAACTTCTGACCTCGGCTACTGAACTCGGAGCACTCCATGCCTCAACTGCCCTGATCTTTCTTGGATCCACCGAGATACCCTCTCCAGTCACTACATGACCAAGGAATTCAACCTTGTTAAGGAAGAACTCACACTTTGAGAGCTTTCCATAAAGCTCCTCCTTCCTGAGAGTCTCCAACACTATCCTCAGATGCTCCTCGTGCTCCTCTGGGGTCTTCGAATACACCAAGATGTCATCTATAAACACCACCACAAACCTGTCCAGATGCTGATGGAACACCTTGTTCATCAGATTCATGAACACTGCCGGGGCATTAGTCAACCCAAACGGCATCACCAAGAACTCATACTGTCCATATCTGGTCCGAAAAGCTGTCTTCGGAATATCCTCCTTCCTGACTTTCACCTGGTGGTAGCCTGTCCTCAGATCAATCCTGGAAAACACCCTCGCTCCGCTCAACTGGTCAAATAGATCATCAATACGCGGCAGCGGATACTTGTTCTTGATTGTGAGGCTGTTCAGAGCCCTTTAGTCGATACACATCCGTATCGACCCATCCTTCTTCGGCACAAAAAGTACCGGAGCACCCCACGGAGAAGAACTAGATCTGATAAATCCCTTGTCCTGAAGCTCATCCACCTGCTTCTTCAACTCTACCAGCTCACTGTTGCTGACTCTATAGACGTGCTGGGATATCGGCTCGGCGTCTGGCACCAAGTCTATAGAGAACTCCACATCTCTGTCCGGAGGTAACCCTGGCAACTCCTCCGGAAAGACATCCATATACTCCTCTATCAGTGGATGTAGCGACCTCGGCTCTACCACCAGGGCTCCGCAGAAGACTCGCTCGGTCTGCTCTGCTGCTCCTCTGGCAAACTGAAACTCTGGCTCACCCGGCGGACTAAACAAAACTCTGCCTCCACGACAATCTATACTAGCACAATGCGTACTCAACCAATCCATCCCGAGTACAATATCGTAGCTCGGAAGTGGCATTACGAGTAGGCACACACTCAACTCCCGGCCTCCCAAGGTAACTCTTCGGTCTCTGCAAACATCACGGACTAGGATGATACCACCCCCGGTCATGATCTTGCAGAGTCTAGCTAAAGGTTCAGCAACAAGATGGTGTCTAACAGCAAAAGATACAGACACAAAGCTATGGGAAGCACCGGAATCAAATAAAGCAAGTGCTGGAATGGAATCAAGGAGAACAGAACCTGAGATAACGTCACCAACTGGCTCGGCCTCGTCCACTGTCAGGACAAAAGCTCACCCCTGCTGTCCTCCTCGGTGCTGCTGCTGGTGCTGGACGAACCTCTGCTGCTGAGTCTGCAAAGGCTGACCTCTCTGCTGTGCTGCAGGTGCTCTGGCTGGTGCCCTCTGAGTGGCTCCTCCGCCCTGAGCTGTACGGGCAAGCGCTGAAGGACAATCCTTCAGCTGGTGGTCTGCGACGCCACACAATAAATATCTGCCCAGCCTCTTTCTGCATATGTCCCATCCGTGCCCTGGCTTCCTACAGAAAGGGCAAACGATGGGCTGCCTCTGGCCCTGCTGCTGACCCTGCCTCTGCTGCTGGGGCGCCTGCCGGAAGGGCGCCCGACCCTGACCCTGGTGCTGCTGGGTCTGCTGGAATGGCCTCTTGGCCGGGCCTGCACTGCTGCCTGCTCCGAAAGTGTCTCTGCCCCTCTTCGTCTTTAGCTCCAAATCATCCTCAGCCCTCTGAGCGTCGCTGACAATCTGCTCGAAGGTCGCCTCGCGGTCGCTCCTAGTCAAGGACTTGACCGCCATGACCAAGCCCTTGCGGAACTTCCGTGCCTTCGCTGCCTCAGACAACCCCTCAACAAATCTGCCCAGACGGCAGAACTCCGCTGTATACTCATCCACTAGCATACTCCCCTAGACGAGCACCTCGAACTGACTAAGGCACTGAGAGCCACGTCCGGGAAGAACTTCTCCTTGAAAAGCTTCTTGAAAGCCTCCCAAGTCAATCCCGGAACTGCTATCCGCGTATCCGTGCGGAACCAAGTAAGGGCAAGGTCGAACATCTGGCTGCCCGCTGCCTCTATCTGCATGCTGGCTGGGATCATCGCCAGCCTGAAAATGCCCTCTATATGCTCGATCCAGTCGTCGGCGTACAGGATCCCCTCTGTGCCGCGGAACTCCTTAGGCCGCATCCTCTGAAAATCGATGATAGTACCCGGCCTAGGATACTGAGCCTGCTCTGGCTGTGGCTGGATCTGAGCCACTCTGTCGACCGCTGTCATAGCTACCTGATGAGCATTCTCAATGCCCATCCTCATAATATCTGCCTGGCGGTGCTGCGCATCCATCATCTCTCGGAAGAATGCGAACAACTGCGTAACATCCACTGGCGCAGGCGGTGGTGGAGGAGGTACCACCGGAACAACTGGGGTGGCTCTCGGATCAATGGGAGTAAGGGGATCTCCGAGAGAAACTGACGCTCCCTCAACCGCAGGAGTGGCGAGTGGAGCGGTAGCGGCTGCCGGAAGTCGAGCAGGTCGAGAGGTGGCAGACCTCTCGGTGGCAGCTGCTGGGGCGGTGCGCTGAGATCTGGTCTTCGGAGGTATCCTGAACACAGATCAAAAGAAGTCAATATAGTGCAAGAAACGATAACATCAATGAAGGACAGTAATATTACAAAAGAAACAATTTCAGAAAAATTAAAGATAACAAAAGGAAGTAGGAAGGGTCCTAGTTGTGATTGAGCACACTCTCTCTCAGCCTATCTCCTATATCCTATTGCAGGTAACCCAAAAAAGCAGGCCTGCATGGGCCACCACCAAAAATGTGTCACGACCCGCACCCGAAAATCGGACATGAGCCGTGGGTACGTCCAGCCTACGCCGCAGAATCGGCGGTAGAACGCTGTAAAGGTCCGTTCTAGGTCAACCATATCTATCTATATCTCACAGAAAAATCCGGCATGACCTCTCCAAAAGGAGGGCAAAACCACGCAATATATATATAAAATCCTCTCCCAAAGGAGGCAACCACGCAATATATATATATGAACTCTCAATCATAAAATCTAGGGAAAGAAATAAAGTACGATATGATATAAACAAGGAAACAGAACCAAGAGAGCAAGGCAATCCAAAATAATACAGTCCAAGTCTACAAATAGCTATAACATCTCAAGCAACAAAAGAATAAGTACAGTCATCCAAAATAAAACACTGGGAAAACCCAGGAAACCCACCTAGCTAACTAGGATGCTATCGGCGTCTCCTCGACGTACTCCTCCTCGATCACGGGGTTACAACAGTCGGCAACACCCGGCCCGTAGAACGTCGGGCAATAGTCCTCAGGATCCTCTGAAAAAATATGCCCAGTCAGGACTGGAGCGAAGTACATAACTCTGAAAGCAACTCCAAATGCATGGTAAGGTGTATATGACGAGCAATAAAAAAGTAATCAAGACGCACAGGAAATAAATATATGCTGGAGCACAATAAGTAGCTGCAATGTAAACTGGAGAACGATACAAGTAGTAAAAAAGTAACTGCAGGTGAGAAACATGAATACTAGCTAAGTGCCTTGAGCACAAGTTCGTTATGTGATCGGCTTAGGTTGCACATGAAAAACACTAAGATAACTCCGTTATGCGTGAGTTGCATAACCGACATACACATGAATACTGTTTGGCTTTGATCACATAACCAACTCACTACTCCCCCCCACTAATACCATTGGATCCAACCACAACACGCTACGTACATGATAATAGCTCGCGCACACGAAGGCGAGAGCACAATAAGCACATGATAGCACATGAGAATCAATACCCGAAGCACATGATGAAATACACGTGATAGAGTACCCGCTGAACACGGTAAGGGGGATAGCATCTCATGACGGGATCCACTAGTACCAGCTCGTGTAACAATGTGTCAGAATCAAGTATTACAGTTCTAGAACAGGTGATATAAACGCTATCATGAAATGGAAACTATCAGAGGTAGGTACTCGCCTGATGTCCTGAGCAACTGATGAGGATCGAGATCCGGACCGGTGTCGCAAGGACCTAATGTGAAAAGCAGAATTAAACAGGGTTCTAAGCATTTAAACTGATATAAAATAATTAAAAATAGGCTTCTAGGACTATTCTAGGTCGAACGGGTCAAACCGATGAAAATCGGGTCAAAAAGTCAACCCGAGGTACAAAAAGTTAACTCTAGGTCAAAACTAGGTCAAACGTTGACTTTTACGGTCAACAGGGACAATTATGGTCAAAGCTAGGTCAAACTAGGGTGCCCCTGAAATTCTAGGTCAAACTGAGCTCATTAAACCACTAAACTCACAAACTCGCCTAATCGAGATACCGGGATACCCTCGGTATCCGATACCTCGCCCTAGGCCACGCACCCCGCCTAAACCCGCTAAAACCTATGCTAGCACGCGTAAATATATATATATAAACATACAAAAATTACTCCAAAGCATTTCCTAGGCTAATGCTCAAATACCCCGCTCGAAACTCAATACCTTGAATATCTCAAGGTATCGAGATACCTCGGTATCTCAAGGTATTGAAGTTTCGCCCTAAGGCCCTCTAACTAGCTATCTAGGTATTAATTATGCACCTAGTTATTAATCTAGGCTAGGTAATATAGATATCTACTATCTATTAATACATCTAAGTAGGTATCTACCTATATACATATATATATCCACACACACATATACCCATATATATACATATATATATCACTATCTATATATATATATATACATACATATATATATCTATATATCTATAACTAGATATCTATATATATATACACTCATCTACACACTCTAACACACACACTAACACACTCACACACTAACACACACACACACACATAAATATATATATACATAGCTACATATATATATACACTTAATATATATATATCTACACACACTCTCAACTATATATATATATATATATCTACACACACTCTCAACTATATATATATACATACACCTATATATATATATACACATATACACACACAAGCACACTTACACATATACATATATATATATATACACATAGACATATACATATACAAGTACATAAATATAAATACACACACATACATATATATATAAATATATATACATAAACACACATACATATTTATATATAAATATATATATATATATAGATACATATACACTAACACAACACAACACACAACAACACCCAAACCACACGCCCCACTCACGCCCAACGACCCCGACACCCACCAATACCCTAAAATATATAAAATATAACTCGAAAACTCTAGCACACACTCCCCGATACTAACCCAACGCGCGCACAAGCCTGAAACGAGGAAACCAAGTCGAAATGGCCGTTCGGTCATTTCGACGAACACGTGGTGTGCGGCTCGAAAAACCTCCTGAAACACACACCAAACGAACTCAAAATTGGCCCAAAATTTACCCACGTGCTCTACACGATGTCTAGATCCTAGAAAATGTGCTCCCGCATCGATTCTAGGTCCGTGGTGGAAACGCACACGCACTTAGAATCGACGACGACGAAAAGCCCCAATTTTGCCCGAAATGTCCGTTTCTCCGCGACGCGGCTTCCCGTGTCCGAACGGAGACACGCACTCACCCTCTAGACACCCGACAACGTCTACCTAGGTCCATCTAACCTAGGGCATCACCCAAAATTGGTCCAAATTCGGATTCCACCCGAATTCGACACAAAACCTAATGTCAAAGTCTCTAAACTCACCCAAACTAGTTCCAACTTCCTCCTACGGGTAGGGTTTGGGTCTATAAAGGTTCTACAACACTAATTACACTACACAAAAATAATTAGGAAAGGAAAAGTTAGGTTTTACCTCTTGGGAGTTGGAATCCCAAGGCCAAAGTCTCACAACCCCTAGAAATCACCTCCCTCAAGCTCCAAGCCACCAAAACTAGCCTCCACACAAAGTCTAGGCTCTACACATCTAGGTTAGAGAAAATGTAAGGTTAGGGTTAGCTTAAGGAAGAAGGAATGAAAGAAGAAAGAAGAAAAGTGAAGAGGGAACTCACCTTGGAGAAGAAGAAAGAAGGAAGAAGAAGTGGAGAAGAAGAAATGAAGAAGAAGAAGTGGAAAATGAAGAAGAATACAAAGAGGGGGGGGGGGGGGGTAGGTAGGGGCCGGCCTTGGCAAATAAATGGGTGCATAAGTCACCTAATTCCCAAAATGCCCCTACTCACTTAGTTTTGGGTTCCGGGTTCCAAAAGCACTCAAACTAGTTCCAAATCTCTCCAACTAACCTCCTAAAAATAAAATAATAATTCTAAGCCCCAAAATAATTCTCACAAGGGTGTGGGCTGGGTCGGACATGGGTCCACTAGGGTCTGACATGGGTCCAGGCTAGCCAAAACCCTAAAACAATAAAAATAAAAATAAGACAAGCACTAATTAATTATAAATATAAATAATTAAATACAATACACTATTTATCAAAATAAAAAAAAATATACCCTATTTTCTAGAATTGGGTAGTGACACTAGGTTTCAAACCAACTCGGTATCGTACCACTAAACCTCATCTTGATACCCAAATCCAATACCAATACCTTGAGTATCCTCAAATACCTTGATACTTACCTTGGTATCCCAAGGTAATTGTCAATTCCTCATAAATACTAACTATCCACTAATAAGTATATGCTAACAACCTACTACTAAAAATATAGTATATTAATGCATAAATACCAATTAGGAATATATATATATATATATACATCAATACCATATATATATATATAACCATAAAACTATCGCTGAAAAGTTGTTGCTGCCCGTCGCTAAAGCCGCTGCTGTTGCTCTATACTGCTGCTGTTGCTAATGTTGCTGCTGCTGCTGCTGTCGCTGAAGGCTGCTGCTATTGCTAATACGACTGCTGCTGCTGCTGCTAATGCGCTGCTAGTGTCGCTGAAATGTTGTTGCTGTTGTCGCTAAAATGGTGCCCCTCTCTCTCACTATTAATAATATACACAAATGTATATATTAATATATATACTAACTACAACTATATATATATATGTACACTCCTCTATATACATATATAAGTATCCACAATAATACATATAGTATAGCATATACATATTATAGATATAGTATCATATATATATTTAAATCATCACATATACGTACACGTATATATATATATAATCATGCAAGCATATATATATACAAAACATACAAGTATATATATATATACACTACTATAATTACATAACATATATACATATATACTACTATATATATATATATATATATACTACTATAATTACTAGCTATTACATATGTAAAAGTATAGCTACATATATACATAATACATAGATACATAGATATATGATACACTAACACATAAATATATATATATATATATATATATATATATATATATATATATATATATATATACATGCATATAATTACATATTATAATAACTAAGAACAATAGGAAATAGATCTAGAAATAAATTGCACAAACACATAGAGTGTATCACACTCGTATCACACTAGATCTATGATACGCTTGCGACACGAGTCCACCACACATCCAAACGTACCCCAAAGGACACGAGCAAGTCTAATATATTATTTATGAACAATACGAAGAGTCAAACATAAATCTACGTGTCCGTGTCAA
Source organism: Iris macrosiphon (assembly GCA_036927795.1). Taxonomy (NCBI): domain Eukaryota; kingdom Viridiplantae; phylum Streptophyta; class Magnoliopsida; order Asparagales; family Iridaceae; genus Iris; species Iris macrosiphon. The sequence goes on from JAYESA010000013.1 coordinate 115,579,874, forward strand.
AATATGACATGCACAAAGTCTCGTGTCGGAGGAAAACCCCCCAATTCAATACATATCACCAAATTGTTGGGATACGACCTACACGTACCCAATTATGGACACGACACTAGTCCCAAATACACAAGCACATGGCAAATTGATCTATAGGACTAATTGACACATACAACAAATATCAATCTCAGAATTCTCCTAAAATTGACACAAAAAATACTATAACTTTCTCAATATTCCTCCTATGAACTCAAAACCAAATTCTATGGGTAGCCTATGCATATGGGTTAATTTTTCATGGTTAATTCTCAGATTTAGAACCTAAATTAAGGGAAAAAACTGAATTGTACCTATTGGGAGATGGATTCCTAATATAACCTCCAAATATGATAAAATTGGCCTCCAATTTGTAGAACCTTGCTCCTCTTTGTAAATCCTTGCTTCTTCCTTCTAGATCCTTGCTCCACTAGTCTCCAATGGTGATTTGAAAAGAAATTAGGATAAAATTTGGTAGGAAAAATGATGTAGAATGAAGGAATTTGGTTGAGGAAAATTCTAGATCTAGATTTCAAATAAAAAGAGGAGAAAAAAACTTTTCCCCTCTTCTTTAATAGGCCAGCCTCTCCTTGCCCCTTCCTCAAGCCACTATATAAAGTCCATTATACCCCTTGGGGCCTCTCATGAAGAAATAATTAAGGAGGGAAGGTTCTAGTCTAATGGTTTAATTAAATTAATCATCCTCCTAATCAATGGGCTTTCTAAATGGGGTCAATTCTAACAATTAATACATGTTGGTCCATGAGCCTAAACTAAACTTGTTAGGTCCACTAACAAAAGTACAAAATAATATACTAATATTTAACAATAATTAAATAATACAAAAAATAATTATTTAACATGCATAATATTTAATTAAATATAAAATGACTAAAATACCCTTTTCTAGAAAATATGGTAGTGACAAGTCTACCCTCCTTAAAGTAATTTTGTCCTCCAAATTCAAAGACAAAAACTACCCCCAGAAAATAACAGAACATAACAAAAGAACAAAACTTAACTATGAAAGAACATACCTCAAGGCACAGACAAATATGGATAACACTCTCGCATTTCATCCTCTCTCTCCCAGGTAGACTCCCCTGGGGAGTGATACCTCCATGCGACGCATACCAAAGAAATAGTCTGGTTCCTCAGCGCCTTCTCTCTCCGATCCAGAATCTCAACTGGCTGCTCTGGATAGCTAAGAGTAGGGCCTACCTGTATCTCCGAGTGATCTAATATATGACTAGGATCTGCCATATACTGTCACAACTGTGACACATGAAACACGTTGTGCAGTCCCTCCAATGCAGGTGGCAAGTCTGGTCTATAAGCAACTGTACTGACCCTTTCTAGAACAGTGAAAGGTCCGATGAATCGTGGACTAAGCTTCCCGTCTCCACCGAAGCGAATCGTGCCTCGTGTCAGAGAAATCCTCAGAAACACCAAACCACCCACCTAGAACAAAATACCACCTTAAGAACTTAATCTATAACAAATAACCAATACCAAGCACAAACACAATCTAAACTATACCTCAAACTCCAAAGTTCTTCGGTGGCTATCGGCCCAATACCGTTGTCTGTCCTGCGCCACACGAAATCTGTCTCTGATCAACTGGACCTTCTCCGCTGCATCCACAACTATCTCTGGCCCAAGCAAAACTCTCTCTCCAATATTTTTCCATGACAAGGGAGTACGACATCTCTGACCGTACAGAGCTTCAAAAGGTGACATCTCTATACTAGCCTGGTAGTTGTTATTGTAAGCAAACCCTACCAAATGGAGATGGTCCTCCCAAGAAACCCCGAAATCTAGTATATAAGTGCGCAACATATCCTTGAGAGTCTGAATAGTCCTCTTTGATTGCCCATCTGTCTGGGGATGATATGCAGTACTGACCTTGAGCTGAGTGCCCAAACTCGCCTGCAAACTCCTACAGAAATAAGAAGTGAAACGACTATCCCGATCCGAGACTATGCTGATGGAAACTCCATGTATCCTGACGATCTGCCTCACATACATCTCTGCCGGCTTCTCCGTAGACAAACCCACCTTGAAAGGCAAAAGGTGGGCCGACTTGGTCAACCTATCAACGATGACCCAAATCGCGTCTTTCCCTCCTGGATATCGTGGAAGTTCGGACACAAAATCTATAGTAATGTGCTCCTACTTCCACTCTGGAATGGGTAATGGCTGAAGTAAACCTCCTGGTCTCTGCCTCTCGGCTTTCACCTGCTGGCAAACTAAGCATCTGGATACAAACTATGCCACTTACCGCTTCATGCCATACTACCACACACTCTCTCGTATATCCCAATATACCTTGTTGTCACCTGGATGCATAGAATATTGAGAGCGATGCTCTTCCTACAATATCTTCTCATGCAGATCTCCACTAGGCACACAAAATCTAACTCCATGCCGCAAAGATCCATCCTCGACAAAGGTGAACTCATCCTCCAATCCTGCTCTCACCTGAGCTCTGATGCTCCTCAAAGATATATCCTCATACTGGGCTACCTTGATCCTGTCTATCAACTCTGAATGTAGCGACAATCCCCACATCTGTATTACATAACCAGGAACTATCACCTCAATGGCCAAGCTCTCCAAGTCCTCAAACAAATATCGATCCTGCGTCAAGAATATAGCTATCGAATACCTGCTCAAGGCATTGGCAACTACATTAGATTTTCTAGGATGATACTACAAAGATATATCAAAATCCTTCATCAGTTCCAACCACCGATGCTGGCTCATATTCAACTCCTTCTGTGTGAAAACGTACTTCAAGCTTTTATGGTCTGTGAAGATCTCCACACGCTCTTCGTACAAATAGTATTTTCATAACTTCAGGGCGAAGATAACTGCTGCCAACTCCAAATTATGGGTAGGATAGTTCTTCTTATGAGGACGCAATTGCCTGGATGCATAGGTAATCACTTTCCTATTCTGCTGAAGAACACAACCCAAACCTTTCCCCGATGCATCACTATAAATAGTGAAACCTCCAGACCCTGATGGCAACGTCAAAATATAGGCAGACGTCAACCCCTTCTTCAATTCCTCAAAAGCAACCTGGCAATCCTCTGTCCAAACAAACTCTATATCCTTCCTAGTGAGTCTGGTCTTTAGCTCGGTAATCCTCAAAAAATCCTGTATAAACTTCCTGTAGTAGCATGCCAATCCCAGAAAACTTCTGATCTCTGCTACCGAACTCGGGGTCTTCCAAGATTCTACTGCTGCGATCTTCTTCGGATCCACTGAAATACCATCACCAGTCACAACAAGCCCCAAGAACTCCACCTTGTCCAGGAAGAACTCACACTTGGACAACTTCCCATACAACTTCTCCTTCCTCAACACATCCAACACAATCTGCAAATGCTCATCGTGCTCCTCCGATGTCTTCGAGTATATGAGTATGTCATCAATGAACACCACCACAAACTTATCAAGGTACTGATGGAACAACTTATTCATCAAGTTCATAAATATTGCTGGTACATTAGTCAACCCAAATGGCATCGCCATAAACTCATAATAACCATACCGAGTTCTAAAAGCAGTCTTCGGTAGGTCCTCCGGCTTCACTTTCACCTGGTGGTAGCCTGATCTCAAATCTATCTTAGAAAACACCTTGGCACCACTCAACTGATTGAACAGATCATCAATCCATGGCAAAGGGTACTTATTCTTGATAGTGAGATTATTTAATGCCCTATAATCAATGTACATGCGCACTGATACATCCTTCTTTGGTACAAACAATATCGGGGCTACCCACGGTGAAGAACTCGATCTGATAAACCCCTTGTCCTGTAATTCGTCCACCTGCTTCTTCAGCTCGACCAACTCATTGTTGTTTATTCTATAGACATGTAGCAAAATTGGTTCTGCACCTGGCACCAAGTCTATAGAGAATTTAATATTTCGATCTGGCGGCAATCCTAGCAATTCCTCAGGAAACATCCAAGAACTCTGCTATCGACGGATACGACAACTCCTTATCTTTCACCATAGCTTAACAAATAATGCCTTCCCCCTACTCTGCAGCTTCTCTAGAAAACTCGAACTCTGGCTCTCTTGGCGGACCAAACAAAACTCTACCTCCTCTACAATCTATACTAGCACGGTGCCTACTTAACCAATCCATTCCGAGTATAATATTATAGATCGGAAGTAGTATTACAAGTAGACATGTACTCAACTCTCAGCCTCCCAGAATAACTCTCCGATCCTTACAAATATCATTAACCAGGATAATGCCTCCTTCGGTTATGATCTTTCAAGTCCTAAGCAAAGACTCAGACCAAACCATGCTTCAGAACAAAAGAAACAGATACAAAACTATTGGAAACTCCACTATCCAACAAAGCTAAAGCTGGAATGGAATAAAGAAGAATAGAACCTGTAATGACATCTCCGGTAGGCTTGTCCTCCTCGATTGTCATAGCGAACGCTCGTCCCTGACATGCACCTCCCTGCTGCTGATGCTGGACATAACGCTGCTGCTAGGTCGGAAGCGGTCCCCTCAGCTGTACTGTAGGTGGTCTCGCCTGTTTCCTCGAAGCTGAAGCTGCTCCCTGAACTGCACGACAAGGATTGGTAGGACACTCCCTCTGCTGATGCCTCTCAGTACCATAATACAAATAAACTCCCAACCTCCTCCTGCAAACTTTCCAAATATGGCCGGGCTTCTTGCAGAAGTGGCAGGAAGATTGCTGTAACTGTCTCTACTACTCTGGTGCCAGGTAAAACGGTGCCCTAGCTGGAGTCTGGTGCTATTGCGGCTGCTGGAAAGGCCTACACTGAAAATAAGGACGCTTGGCAGATACTGCACTGTTGTTGGCCCCCAGAAAAGAATTACGGTCTCTCTTGGGCTTCAAACCAAACTCCCGCTCAACCTTGCGTGCCTCCGCAAGTATCTTTGAGTATGTCTCATAAAAAGATGGAATAAGGATCTTCACTTCCCAGTTTAGACACTCATGGAAATGAATAGCCCGAAACTCTGGCTCTCTCACTAAATATTCTTAAAATTGGCTCAATCTACCAAACTCTGCAGCGTACTCCTCCACAGACATGCTCTCCTGAATGAGGCTCTCAAACTGCCTCCCCAAGTCTAGCCTGTCTGCCCAAGCGAAGAACTTCTTCTTGAAGCGGTCCTTGAATACCTCCCAAGACTGCCCTGCGTCAACAAGAATAAGCTCATTCCTGAACCAAGTTTAGGCGACGTCGAACAGTTGAAGTCCTACTGTCTCAACCTTCAGTTCCTCAGAAAGACAGGACACCCTCATAAGACGCTCAATGTCCTTCAGCCAATCATCAGCATATACGATATCCTCCGTCCCCTTGAAGACCCTAGGCTCCAGCTTCTTGAAGTCCTGAATGTTGCCTGGCCGAAGCTGAGCAACCTGAGGAGAAACCTGCTGCTGGATCGGAACTCCTCTCTCTACTACGGCACGAGCAAGATGATGAGCACTCTCGATGCCCTGCCGTAAAACGTCGGTCTGCCTCTGATGTGCCTCAGACTGAGCCCTCTGTGCCTCGAGCATCTCACAAAATAGTGTAAACATCTGCGTCGCATCTGCTAGCATGGAAGGTGGAGGTGGAAGTCCCTCAGATACAGCTGGCATAGTCCTCTGAGTAGGAGGTGGACCTCCGAAAGCAGCTGACACTCCAATCACTGGAGAAGTGACTTGTGCAGGCCCTCGGGAAGTCTCAGACCTCTCAGAAGCTGCTCTCCCCTGGTGCGATCTAGTCTTAGGCGGCATCTTGAGACAAAGCGAAAGAAAGAATCAATATGGCATATGATGTAAGACACTCAAGGAAGGATAGTTTAAAGATCAAATATCAATATCAAGGAAGAATAGTTGAATGAATCAAAAGAATTTATTTTCCTAGATGTGATTGAGTATTCTCAGCCTATATCCTATATCCTGAAATAGACTCGTAATAGCAGTCAAATAAGAGCACCACTATGAATCGTACTAATTGCGACCTCAAAGACCTACATGGGCCACCACTAAAAAAGTGTCACGACCCGCACCCGATATATGGATGCAAGTCGGGAACAACGCCAGCCTACGCTGCAGAATCGGCAGTAGAACGCTGTCTGGGTAATTTATCTAGCAATATAATGAACCACCAACAATAACAATATACTCAATCACAGATCTAAGATGGAAACGGGCACGAATATGATAAATAATAAAGTAGTCACATACAACTCATGAGTTAAATAATAACCTCGTTGAGTCTGAAAGAATACTAACAAATAAGCTGGAGACAAATTCAGTACAAAAGAATACTAAGAAGCTACAAGTTCCGGGTCATTTGTCTCAGTCGGGATAAGTCCCTCCTGGGCCAGGGTCTCTGACTCTAAGCCCACAACATCCTGAGGTCCATAATATGTAGGGTACCACTCCTCAGTGTCATTTGGGAAAAATATATCCAGTCAGGAAAGGAGTAGCGTACATCTCTAACAGCAGTTCTAATCAATAATAAAAACTATGTAACAATAAATAGATGTAAATATACAAGATGCACAATAGATACAAGAGATATGCAATAAGAAAATACTGGAATAAAAAATAATAATGAATAATATGACAATGAACAAGAATTATAATAACTAAGTGAGTGAGTACTAGCTTTAACATGTGATCGGCTTAGAAACTTGCACAAGAGTATAATGGCTTAGTTAATCGTACGTGCGGTGTATGATCAACACTCACAAAGAACATGACATGCACAAGGAGGGTATGATCACATATCTATACTAAAATACTCCCCACACCGACTGGTATAGTAGATCCAACCATGGTACACTATGACACAAGATTCTCCAAGAAGATAGCTAGTCTTTCCAAGAATCAGTGTCTGTACATGTACAAGATAATCAATAAAACAAGGTTTGCACAAGATACACCATATACCAAGGAATATCATCTTATTATGAGATCCGGATATACCAATCCATGTAACCATCGTGTCAAAAAAATAAGGATATCTATACTAGATACAATAAACATAGAGGATATCATAAATAAGAAACTATCAGAGAATGTACTTGCCTGAAGTCCAGTGAATAGTCTCACAGATGTCATATACGGTGCCTCGAAGACCTAGATATGGAATATAACATCAATACAAGGTTTTAGAAAGAAAATAAGTTAAACTAGTCAACCTCTAGGTCAACAAGGCATTTCTAAAGCCAAAACAGTCAATCTAGGTTAACACTAAGTCAAACCGGTCAAACTTGGTCAAACTACCTATTTCTAGGTTGCATGAGTCTATCTCAAAGATGTTGGGTTCATATACTATGTAACTAGGCCATACAAGCTAAGTCTTAGGATACTAGGATACCGTATCTCAGGATACGCAAATAAAAGATAAATATCACCTATCTATATTAAAGCAATATTAAATATATAAATCCTAATTATAAATATTATTGGATACCTTGGTTTCGAACCAACTCGGTATCGCACCACTAAATCTCATCTTGATACCCAAACCCAATACCTTGGGTATCCTCAAATACCTAGATACTTACCTTGGTATCCCAAGGTAATTGTCAATTCCTCATAAATACTAACTACCCACTAATAACTATATGCTAACAACCTACTACTAAAATTATAGTATATTAATGCATAAATACCAATTAGGAATATATATATACATCAATACCATATATATATATATCAATTATCTATAAATAATACATAAATATATATAACCGCAAAACTATCGCTGAAAAGCTGTTGCTGCCCATCGCTAAAGCCGCTGCTGTATACTACTGCTGTTGCTATTGCTACGGTTACTACTGTTGTTGCTAATGCTGTTGCTGCTACTGTCGCTGAAGGCTGCTGCTGTTGCTGTTGCAAATACGGCTGCTGCTGCTGTTGCAAATACTGCTGTTGTCGCTAATGCGCTGCTGCTACTGTTGCTAATGCGCTGCTGCTGTAGCTGAAATGTTATTGCTGCTGTCGCTAAAATGTTGCCCCTCTCTCTCACTCTTAATAACATACACAAATGTATTTATTAATATATATACTAACTACAACTATATATATATATATATATATATATATATATATATATATATATATATATATATATATATATACTCTCTATATACATATATACGTATCCACAATAATACATGTAGTATAACATAGACATATTATAGATATAATATCATATATAAATATTTAAATCATCACATATACGTACACGTATATATATATATATATGTATATACACTACTATAATTACTAGCTATTACATATGTAAAAGTGTAGCTACAGATATACATGACACATAGATATATGATACACTAACACATAAATATATATATAGAAATATATATCTATATATACATGCATATAATTACATATTATAATGACTACGAACAATAGGAAATAGATCTAGAAATATATTGCACAAACACATGGAGTATATCACACTCGTATCACACTAGATCTATGTTACGCTTGTGACACGGGTCCACCACACATCCAAATGTACCCCGAAGGATACGAGCAAGTCTAATATATTATTTATGAATAATACGAAGAGTCAAACATAAATCTACGTGTCCGTATAAAAATATGACATGCACAAAGTCCCGTGTCGGAGGAAAAACTCCCACATTAACACGTATCACCAAATTATTAGGATACGACCAGTACGTACCCAATTGTGGATACGACACTAGTCCAAAACACACAAGCACATGCCAAATTGATCTGTAGGACCAATTGACACACACAACAAATGTCAATCTCAAAATTTTCCCAAAATTGACACAAAAAGCACCATAACTTCTCAATAGGCCTCATATGAACTCAAAACCAAATCTTATGGGTAGTCTATGCATATGGGTTAATTTCTCATGGTTAATTCTCAGATTTAGAACCTAAATTAAGAGAAAAAACTGAATTATACCTATTGAGAGTTAGATTTCCAATGCAACCTCTAAATATGATAAAATTGGCCTCCAATTTATAGATCCTTGCTCCTTTTTGTAGATCCTTACTTATTCCTTCTAGATCCTTGATCCACTAGTCTCTAATGGTGATTTGGGAAGAAATTGGGATAAAATTTGGTAGGAAAAATGATGTAGAATGAAGGAATTTGGTTGAGAGAAATTCTAGATCTATCTTTCAAATGAAACGAAGAGAGAGGAACTTTTTCCCTCTTCTTTAATAGGCCGGCCTCCTCTTGCCCCTTCCTCAAGCCACTAAGTAAAGTTTATTATACCCCTTGGGGCCTCTCATGAAAAAATAATTAAGGAGGGAAGGTTTTAGGCTACTGGTTTAATTAAATTAATCATCCTCCTAATCAATGGGCTTTCTAAATGGGCTTAATTCTAACAATTAATACATGTTGGTCCATGAGTCTAAACTAAACTAGTTAGGTCCACTAACACAAGTCCAAAATAATATACTAACATCTAATAATAATTAAATAATACAATAAATAATTATTTAATATGCACAATATTTAATTAAATATGAAATGACTAAAATATCTTTTCCTAGAAAATATGGTAGTGACAGATTTTGTATCGGGACTTCCGCGTTCTCCAGGAGGTAAAGATACGATTTGGGTCATCGTGGATAGGTTGACCAAATCAGCCCACTTTCTGCCATTTAAAGTCGGTACATCTATGGAGAAGCTAGCGGAGATATATGTACGAGTGTTCCAGTGAGCATAGTCTCGGATCGGGATAGTCGCTTCATGTCCCACTTCTGGAGGAGTTTGCAGGCTAGTTTGGGTACTCAGCTCAAGTTTAGTACCGCTTATCACCCTCAGATGGACGGGCAGTTGGAGAGGACCATTCAGACTCTCAAGGACATGCTACGCACTTGTGTTTTGGATCTTGGAGGTTCCTAGGAGGATCACCTTCACTTGGTAGAGTTTTCATACAATAACATCTACCAAGCCAGCAGTGAGATGTCATAATTCAAGGCATTGTATGGACGGAGATGCCACACTCCGTTATCCTGGGATGATATTGGTGAAAGAGCTTTATTGGGACTAGAGATGGTAGTGGATGCAGCCGAGAAGGTGAAGCTTATCAGGGACAGACTTCGAGTGGCGCAGGACATGCAGCGGCATTGGGCAGATAGCCACCGGAGACCTTTTGAGTTTGAGGTATAGATTTTTGTTTGTATTGCATGTGTTTGATTATTGTTTATTAGAGTGCTAAGGTTGTATTTCGTGCTAGTTTGGCGGTCTGGTTTTCTTGAGGATTTCTTTGACACGTGGCACGATTCATTTCGGTGGAGGTGGAAACCTTAGTCCGCGATTCTTCTGACCTTTCAGTATTCTTGAGAGGGTCGGTGCAGTTGCATACAGGCTAGACTTACCACCTGTATTGGAGGGAGTGCACAACATGTTTCACGTATCACAGCTGAGACGGTATATTGCAGATCCCAGTCATGTGTTGGATCACTCGGAGATAGAGGTAGGCCCTACGCTTGGCTATCCAGAGCAGCTAGTGAAGATTCTAGATCGGAGAGAGAAGGTATTAAGGAACCAGACGATTCCTTTGGTATGCATCGCGTAGAGGCATCACTCGCCAGAAGAGAGTACCTGGGAGCGAGAGGCCGAGATGCGCGAGCGATATCCATATCTGTTCAAGCCGTGTGGTATAATTCTTTCTTGCATTGTATTGTTTGCTTTTGGTAGTTAGTTTCTTCCTTAATTTCGAGGATAAAATTTTTCTAAGGTGCGTAGGATTGTCACCCTCATATTTTTATTTAAGGTTAGTAGTTTGATAATTGGCATGGGTATTTTAATTTTAGGATGTATTGTATTTAAATATTATGCATGTGATTATTTATGTGTTATATTATTTATTGATTGTTAGTTGTAGATATATTTTAGACTTGTGTAGTAGACCTAACATATTTAATTAGATGCATGAACAAACATTTTAGATGAGTTTGGATTGAGCCCATGAATTAGGCCCATAGATTAGGAGGTTGTATTAATTAGTGAAACCATTAGACTAGAACCTTTCCTCCTTAATTAATTTCTTTATGAGAGGCCCCAAGGTGTAAATAAGATATTTTACATTGCTTTGGAAGGCTGTATATGGCTGGCCATAGTAGGAGGAGAGAGAGTGTCTCCCTTATTTCAATTTCCAATTCTTTTAGATCTAGTTTTTTCCCTCTTTTATTTTTTCTTCATTCCCTCATTAATTCTCCACCAATTTCTTCACAAAGTCCTTCCTTATTCTTCATTGGAGGTTTCTACATCAAGGTTCTATAAGAAGAAAGCAAGGATCAAGAAGGAGGAGGCTAAGATCCACAAGGAGAGGAGCTACTTTCCATTTGGAGACTTTTCATTGGGAATCCATTTCCCAATAGGTACATTTTAGTTTTTCCCCTTCTAATAGGATCTAAATATGATATTTAACCATTAGAAACCAACCCACATGCATAGGCTACCCATATGAATTAGTTTTAGGTTCATCGGAGACCTACGGCAGAAGTTATGTGCATTATGGTACCAATTTTGGGAGAATTCCGAGATTGGCAGATGTGGTATTTGTTATTTGATCTAATAAATCAATATGACCTATGATTATTTATTTTTGACTAGTATCGTGTCCACAATTGGGTACGTGTAGGCCATATCTTATCAATTTGACGAAACGAGTTAATTTTGGGGGTTTTCCTCCGACACGGGGTCTTGTGCATATCAACTTATGACACGGACACGTAGATAATCTAATTAATATATATATTGTTCATATTTAGTGTATTAGACTTGCTCGTGTCCTCTGGAATGCGTTTGATTGTGTGTTGGGGCAGTATCGCAAGCGTATCATAGAGTTAGTATGATACGGGTGCGGTGCACTCCACGTGTTTGATGTTTTGCCCTTAATTATATACGTACATGTGTGAATTTATATATCTATATGATATTTATGTAATATATATATGTATATAATAATGTATATAGTTAAGTGTATTTGTGTGTGTCTATGTGTGTATATAATAGTGTATATAGTTATATATGGATATCTATGTGTATATATATATATATATATATATATATATATATATATATATATATATATATATATATATATATTTGTACTAAGAGTTTATATGTATATATGCATGTGTGTGTGTGATTATGTGTAAGTGTGTGTATATATATATGCTTATATATATATATATATATATATATATATATATATATATATATATATATATATTCCTCTCTCTCTCTCTCTCTCTATATATATATATATATATATATATATATATATATAGTTGAGTATATACATAGAGGGTTATATATGTATGTGTTTGTGAGTTGTGTGAGCTAAGTGTGCAATGTGTTGTGTCTGTATGTGTGTGTGTGTATGTGTGTGTGAGAGAGAGAGAGAGAGAGAGGAGTGAGCAGTAAGTGATGGAGGGGTCGGGCTGGACAGTGGTTTAAGTGTACAGCCTCGTGCAATTTCAGTCAGCAGCAAGGGAAAAAGGTACAACAGCTAGTAGCTCACTACAATGAGTTGTCACTACAAAGGATGCAGAGCAGTAACTGCTATACTGCAACAAGGAGCTGCAACAAGTATCCGCACATATACTGCTGTTCACTGCAGTAAGGGGGATGTAGCTCGTGTAGAGGGGAAGTTGCAAGGTTGGGCAATGCATCAGTGTACAGCCACCTACAGGAAGCCAACAACTCGAGGGGCTCAGACATACAACAGGTGATTCAGCTGAAGGAGGAGGCAGTACTCGAAGCAGTTAGCAATTTCAGCAGGTACTTGGAGCACAGTGCAGTTGGAGGTGCTCGTGCACACAGGGAGCAGTTCATGTATCAGCACTATATCAGCGGGCAAGGAGTTTCAGTGCATTAATGGTTCTTCAGGGAGGAATTGGTTTGGCTAGTCAGTTAGGTAGTTCAGTAGCTCAGCCAGGAAATATTTAGTTGAGTTAGATGAGTATCAATTTCAGTATTAGCAAGTTGGGTTTTTTGTTTATGTAGATAGTTAGCTATCTATACATATATATTGTATTAGTTAGTGTGGTATTGTATTGATTAGTGGTTAGTAGGTAGTATATTGATTCATATTATATGTTAGTAGTTTAGATACATTATATAGCTAGTGCTTGAGGTATTATGTATATGTGTATTAGTATATTGGTTGGGGGTTGCTATGTTTTAACTATTATGTTGAGGTTTTAGATTACCTCGGGATACCAAGGTAATACCAAGGTTTTGGATCGATACCCAATGTATTGAGTTTGAGTATCGAGATAGGTGTAATACGTATTGGTACAAGGCCAAAGTATCATATTTTTATTATTTTGTTATAGTATTATAATTATTGACTTGTATATATATATCTAAAATATTATTTTCTTATATGGAAACTTGCGTATCGTAGGATACGGCTTTTTGAGCATCTTTTAGTTTCATAATTTAGCTAGTATAGCTTAGTTTCATAGTGTATCGACTTAGTGACCTAGTGTTAGACTCTTTCAATCTATATTTAATTAGTTTAACTTAGAAATAGCTTATTGACCTAGAATTATATCAACTTAACTATTTTCATTCTTGAACCTAGTATTGATGTAACATACCATATATAGGTCTGTATGACACCAGCTTGGGCTTCGAGAGACACACCTTGCTCAGGAATTCAGGTGAGTACATTTCTTTGATAGTTTTTAATTCATAATAGTGTATATATGCATGTTCTAGAATTGTATACTTGATTCTGATACAGTAATTTCATGGACTTGTACTACATGAATCCCGTCAGGAGATGTTATCCCCTACAGTGTTCAGCGGGTACTCGTGTACATGTATCTCATCGTATAATTGGGTATTAATTTACATTTCATGTTCATACACTGCTCGTATTCAGTGTACTTATTTGTGTATACCCACTGCTCGTGTTCAGTGGTTATATTTCATGTTCGTAGCATGTCATGATTTGATCCATTGGTATTAGTTGGGGTGGGAGAGTAGGAGTTGATTATTTGATCAAAGCTCCATTGTTACATCTTGTACATTCTGGTTACATACCTCACTTGTAATCATCTTACCTGATCATGTTCACCCAAACCGATCACATAATGAACTTGTATTCTGAGGCACATTAGTTTAGATTGCAGTTATTTCATCATATTGTATATATTCATATTATTGATCTATATTCTCGTACATTACTTGTATATCTATTGTTCATTCATTTATGTGTTAGTGATCTTGTATTTTATTTCTATTATCTGTTTTATATGCTCAATTATGCTATTGAAACTGCTTTCAGAGGTATGTACTTCGCTCCAATCCTGACTGGATATATTTTTCCAGATGACTGGCTTTTAGAGCAGTGTCCCATATTCTACGGGCCGCAGAATGACATACCTTTAGATGATACTCTTATAGACCAGGAGAATTTAGTTGTAGAGCCCGAGGAGGTCTAGTTTATTTGTGTTGGCCTGTATTAGACTATTATATTTATGGAGATTCACAGTTTATATATTATTTCAGATTGTGGATTGTATCTTGTATCTTTCCTTTGCTATTCCATTCGTGCTTTATCTTCCTTAGTTTGTTTTGTGATTGGGATTAGTTATTCATGTGAGAAACTATATTGTTCCTCCGTTTGGAGTTGAGATAATTGACCGATACTATATTATATTATTGAGATGTTAGATAGTTAAAAATAAACCAGACATCGTTCTATCGTTGATGCTACGGCGTAGGCTGGGCGTAACCATGTACTCGTGCCCGAATATCTGGGTGCGGGTCGTGACAAAGGGTTCAGATTAGGTATTTGGGGTAGGTTGAGGGCAATTGCAAAATATGTGTCCCATAAGACAACGAATTTAGTCAAGGTGGTTTATAATATTTATGGAGCATGTGGGGACTCAAATAAATGGGACACAAATATCATGTGTGTAGTAGGTCCAGTTAGGTTCAAGAATATCAAATTTGTCCGAAGCATTGAATCAATATTGCATATTAAAATCCTCTATAACGAAAAATGGTATAAGTATCAAATTTGCGTAAAAATGCATCACGAAAGTTGTACAACTAAAATGAAGCATGTAAAGGTATGTTTATGAGGGATAGTCATGTCATGAGCATAATTTGGCTCGATTAGGTCAAGAAAGCTTGTTGGAAGAAAAAAGGTAGTGTAGTGCTCAAGATATTAAAGCCATGGTGAAGAGATCAAAATAAATTAAAATAAAATTCTAAGAGAAAATTAATAAACCTAATAAAAATTAAATCTGAAATTCTAAGAATAACTCTAACTTAAAACCAAGAGTGCTTATAATCTACCTACCTTAGAAAATTTTGTCCTCGAAATTAAAAATTAATCTTCCCAATAACGAACTCAACATATCTCAGCATATATTTATGTAACTTATTACTGCGCCACTGTCGTACTTAAACTATGCAGTTCCATCGTGCAAGTATTGGGTCCTTAATTCAATACCAGGTATTATCTCATAATTGTTATATGGCTAATCATTATCTAAAAAAATTATCACCTTTAGGCCTAAGTTACTCCAGGATGCCACAACAATATCAGTATAAAACTTCCAATAAATATGAGTTTGTTGTTCCTTTATCCTCAACACCCAAAATGCTACAAGCACAAATCCTTTAGATCACTTGTACAATATTTAAATCTCATTCTGCAACTAGTACGGTTATTAACTCAATATTCTATCGTAGTTACGATGTCATCAACCTATAGTATCTCCAATAAAATCTTTCAATCATAACTTCTTATAATCGTTCTTAGCAATAATAAGTCTTATCTAACTAGTTAGTCATACCTAGTCTAAGAACTTATCTCAATTCAATTCGTAGAAGGAATACATGTAATTACATAATGATATACAACATAAGCCTCTACACAATCAAAGTCATAGTAATCATGTAATAAATGACTATTCAATAATTCTAAAAGACCTACATACAATATAACCCAATAATAAAAATACGATTTCCCAAAAATTTATCAATCTAGGGTAGATTGAAAACAGGTTCTCATATCATCACTCACTACTAAGGGGTAGGTTCTTCAAGTTCATACTCCATATATGTTCTATGATTTACCCTTGGTATCATGTTCAAGGGAAAAATAACTAACCAATCCTAACACATAATATGGTTTAAAATCACTTGCACTACACTCATTCCATTCTAACATGTATACACATAATCACCAAATGATAAGGGTATTGAGCCTCACATAATCATCTCTAAGATAACATGGGCTAAACAATATTTATCTACAATATATAGGGTATTCTAACTACAATATATAATACCAACCCATATATATTATCACTTCAAAGATCAACTAATCCATCACAACTTTATCATGTTAACAACTTGAAATACCTATAAACAAGTGCTCAACATATACACCCAAATCTGAACATACTCTACACATGGAATAAAATTTGCATTTTAAATTGGTATTTATCACATTAAGTAATCTACATGATCAAAGCTTGAACTACCTATATATATGGCTCTTACACAACATGTTGACAAATTTTGAAGTTAAATCTTGGTGAAATTAGTGCTACTCCCTTACCTAACTTTAACATGATAAGGGTTAACCCACTATAACATGTTAGGGTTTATACTAACCATAACTTTTCATAGAAACTTATCTACATACAATATATACTAACATAATAAACACTAACTAATCATGGTAGGAACAAGTGTTATCATAGGTTTAATAAACATGAACACAAGTATTTAGAGTGCTTGAAAAAGAATGAGAGAGAAGTAGGTGAAGTAGGAAAGTGATGAGGGTGTTTACCTAGCTTGGGAGAGGGGTAAAGTATGCGGCAAAATATGGACAATGATCGGCCAAGGACGGGGGGGGGGGAGGTGCTCCTCTATCTTCCTTTGCTACTACTTTTAAAAGCAGTAAGCAACAGCAACAGCGGCAAAACTAGCAGCAGCAACAACAGCTTAAGATGCTGCTTGGCTTGGGAAGTAGGGGAAGGGAAGGAGAAGAAGTGGGGAAGAAGAAGAAGAAGAGTGGAATAGAAAAAGAAGTGGATAAGAGGTAGTGTGGCCGGCCACTAGGGGAAGTGGTATTAATACAAGGGGTTGAGGGGATGGGTTGAGTGTGGGTTTAGGAAACGGTTTAGTCAAGTGATGATTCAGTGTTGATTATGTCGGGGTGGGGTGAAAAGAGAGGGGATGGCTACCCACTCTTGTGCTTACACAAATATAGTGGTGTAGTTAAGTGTGAAGTGAGGGGGTAAAGTGATAGGTTGTTACTATTTAAGGTATGGACTGAATACTTAATTCAAATAGGTTAAAAATAGGATTTTGTATGAGAAACTTGGTGTTTGGTGTGTTATAAAGAGGAGGATTTGTGTGGGGTATTTGGTATGAGCTATAAGAGTGTGTGTGAGGGTTTGGTTTGGATGTTTGGACTAGTATAGGATTAGGGTTGTGTTGGTTGTTCATCATGACTAGAAAATATTTTATGGTGATTGTTGTTATGTTGGAAGCATGTAGGGGTTCATTTGGTTGTGACACAAGTGCCATGGATATTGTAGGATTAGTGTAGTCTATGGTTATTTAATTGGTTGAAGGAAACATGTTAAAGTTGTGTCTCCAATTTTGATTGGAATGGACATAGGTGTAAGGCTTAGGTTGAATTAGATATTGTGTCATGAATGTTGTTCAATTAAAATAAAGTAAAAGAGAGTGTGTTTGTGAGTGACATAAGGGTTAAGATTGAAGACTGGCTTGTCTAGGTCAAGGTTATAAAATTTGTTGGAAGGCAAAGGCTACTGTAGTCTTCCAAATATCGAAACAACAGTAAGGTGCACCAAATGTAACACAATTGTTTATGCTATATTAAACACTAATTTTTATTACTAGTTGACTCTAAATCAATCCTAATCTCTCACTAAGCTAAGTATACAAAAAATGGATGATGGAGTTTATAATCTATCCATCTTAGAAAATTTTATCCTCAAAATTAAAAATTAATCTCCCCAATAATGAACTCAACATATCTCTGTAAAAATTAATCTCCCCAACAATGAACTCAGTAACTCAATTCAATTCCTAGAAGAAATACATATAATTATATAATGGTATACATCATAAGCCTCTACATAATTGAAGTCATAGTAATCTTGTAATAAATAACTATTCAATGATTCTAAAAGACCTAGATACAATATAACCCATAAAAAATAAAAATATCATTTCTCCAAAAAACATCCACCAACTAGGGTGAATTGAAAATAGTTTTTATATCATCACTCATTACTAAGGAATAGCTCCAACAAGTTCATACCCTAATAGTCAAAATTTTAAATCCCTGAACCTAAGCAGTTTATGTGTAACCCACAATATTCAGCTATCATTCCTATAAGACTCCTATCTTCCATTTACACTCTCTTACTTATGTGTCAATTTATAATCTAAGAGTCTTTGTGGTAATCCTCTAATTAAATCATCACAAACCTATGTTATCCTTGTAATAGTTCATACCTAATATTGGTCTCAAAAATTATCTCGGGTATAATGTCATCAACTATTTCATTCAAGTTAATCATCCACATACTATATCAAATCATAGCTTATTCTTCCTAAAATTGTATTCCTTAATTTTCTTCTTTCTACTGTTTATTACTCTGAGTCACTATGTTACCATTATAATAATATGTATTATCCAAACACATGCTAAAATTCATGTCATCAGATAATCTTCTTCTAAGTGAGAGCCAAAAAATTTATCTTCTCAAGGTCATAATACCATTCTTTGTATCACCACCATGGGCTACAACTAATTCCTAGCATCTAGCTACGCATTTCCATAAATCATTGAAGGGCATTAGAATCAAACAATCTTTCTAACTTCTAATACTTTTAAATTACTACTACCATAAGCAATGGGAGGGTTTAGTTCCAGGCCTCTACTTCAATGTCAAGCATGCCTTTTTCTGTCTCGACGAGGATCTGCTTTTGGAGGGAAACATAGCACACAAAAAGTACATCTCTCTGAAATATAGGGGGATGAGAAACAATAATAACGATATCGATAGAAAATGAACAAGTACAATTATGAAGTCCAAGGGCGACAATCAAGTACAAGAGGAGTTTCAAAAAAAGTGATGGATCGAGATCTTATTCAATATTAATCCTAACTTGCATGCTCGTTCGGTACAGTAATATAACCGAAACGATATACTCTGACCTGCAAGGGCTACCACTAAAACCATGTCATGCCCTAGTCCTAAAATACGCACGACCAAACACGTAAAAATAGCCAGTTGGTACGACTCTGTAGGGCTTTCCAATTTAATAGACCCGTCGAAGTATACTTTAATATATCTAACATCCAACAACTAACTAAATCTCAAAAATTGGTAAATAAATCTCAAAAAGAAATAATATATATCAGTAGTCTACAGCCCAATAATCTATTTGTTCGAATAGGCTAAGAGAATAATATAGGCCTATAAATACTAGGCTATAAAAGCAAAATCATAATGTGAAGTAGTACATAACTGTAATAAACGAATGATACAAAGATACCTAAAAAGATGTCCAACACTCCACTATATCGGACATCACACAATCTGCTCAAATAATCAAAAAAATAACTAGGTCATCAGAGGGACATAACAAGATACAAAAATTATATGCCATAATGTAAATACTAAGTAAACTAAATAAGGGTAAACTATACATCTAAGTGAATTCTATCTGAGGACAACTTTGGTGGGTACGGGTAGGTGCAGGAATATGAATAAGAGTCGTAACTTTCATCGAACGCCAGAGGGAATCTATAATATAAAACCATATCGTTCATCAAACGTGGCATCTGTAATTATAAAACCATAATGTTCTATCGAACACGATATTTATAAGTATAAAACCATAACGTTCTATCGAACGTGACATCTGTAATATATAAGGGTTATTAATTTATATAGTTTCTTCGGATACTACGGTTACCAATATGTATATCCCATACGCCTAATAGTTGTCCTTTTTGCCCGATGCAAATGTATAAGTCGAGTACGCGACATAAAATTTTTGTAATTACCATACCAGGTCACAAGTAAACTTGAACTATCATGACTACGCACTATACCGTCATGCGGATTGCACGCACCGATAGCTAATTGGGTACACCAACTCGCATCCCAATTATGAGTTTTATATTGTATCGTAAAAAATATATAACATAGTCTTGGGAGATATTAAAATACCTCCACAACTAGGGGTGAGTCTGCTAATGACTAGATTGATACACAGAACCAGATATCGACGCCTCCATCGACTACACCCGAGGCATTCTCAGACACACACTATTATATAATATTTAGAGCAAAAAATAATGTGAATAATAATAATTAAATTTTAAACAGTACAACAAGGCAAGGCATCTCTAAGCTACAAATGTAAGGAACCTGCTCCTAAATCCTTGTTGGAATAATTTCATAAACCTATATATATAATAATATCAAATTAGTTGCCATGCCACGGTGCACTAAACAAGCACAAGGTACAACTTACGCAACGTCATTAGTCATTTAGAGTCTAAACCAATCAAGGGTTCTAATTAGGTAGTTAACTAAGGTGACTAATCAACTGTCAAATAAAGTACATAATCATCAAGTCCTCTAAATACACAACCTCCTCAATATGTATATTCACAGCTTTGGTACACGTAGTTGCTAAGTTGCTCCTCAAACATGTTGGTATCAGGTGTTCTTTCTATTAGGGTTTTCTAACATAAGTGTGACATGTTCTTATCCTCAAAATATATTAAACTAAGTGTTAACATAAGCATATATTAGTTTTTATCCTCAAAGTATAGACTAAACATCTAAGTCTTAGTGTGACATTCACATGCATAAACCAAGTGTCAACCTAACTCAAAGTATTTACTAGTATTCATTCAAAAGTTCAAGGGCAAAAGAACTAACCAATCCTAACAAATAATATGGTTTGAAACTCACTTGCACTATATTCATTCCATTCTAACATGTATACACATAATCACCAAATGATAAAGGTTTTGAGCCTCACATAATCTTCTCTAACATAACAAGGGTTAATAAGTATTCATCTACAACATGTAGGGTATTTGTCATGCCCCAGTATCGCAATATGGAGACAGACATGGCCAGCTACCCCATACAAGGTATATAACATTGTACGACGATCACTGTTGTAACTAGACAAGGGGGTTCATGCTATAATCAAGTCACTTAGGGACACATATAACATTTATGTCTTAACCTATATAATAGGGAGCAGTAAACATAGAACATGTATGATAAAGTAGAAAGACGTCCCAAATGCTCTCTTAAAATATTTTGGATCAAGCTGTACAAAATAAGAAGCTGGTGGAGTAGCAAAAGCATATGACCAAGATTACCTGTAGTCTGATTAATTATAATCATGTAAAAAAAACAAAATATCCAAACAATTCTACTAATATGTGTCGGTGGTTAAACGCCTAAAAGAGTAAAATATACAATAACGAGCAGGGAAGAAAAAAATCCACTCGTATCCCTCAGTGGCCAACCGTCGGGTGTGCGTCATATTCAGGGAAAAGTAAGCTGTATCCTCAGCTGTTGGCTCTAAACCTGGGTATGCAAAACTAGTAGAGTTAGATCCCAAATAGCAAGTACCACAAGGAAGCACAAATAAAGAAACAAAACCCAAGTAGTATAAGTATATATAGTGCATTAACCAAGAACCATAGGTGTATACACCATCATCGAGGTGATATGACACTCCTACACGAAACAAGGACACGAAGTGTCATACTACATCAAGATAATGCACATCCTCTGATTTAGGTCAAGCTATAGGATTCTGTGTCATAATCTCGGCCCATAGTCTATCGTAGCATATTAGCCCATCCCTATAATGAAACAAAGACAAGGGTTGAACGATTACACCACGATAGTCCATGTTCTTAAACTGCAAATAGAAGATACAAACATAATCAAGCTTAATTATAAAATGACTAATCAATTATACGGCTTGCTAGGTAGAGTTAGAGTTATCCCAGAATTATAATATAATTAATAGGAATCCTCAGATCGCGCGTTGTTCAAGTGGGGCTAGCCAAGCCATGATAATTGTCACGTAGCATATAGTATTATGCACCAGTCCCTCGTAAGGCCACTATGCTAAGATCACATAGAACATATAATACAATATAGTAATTGGATATTATAAACCACTAATGCAGATTTATACAATATCCATGGGGGCCAGCCTTGTACTCCCCAATTAGATATCTGAGGGTAGCTTGTCATACACGATCTCAAATTTTTGTTCCTCCCATTGCTTTACAAGTTTTAGTTGCCTAGTTAACCCTATGGTTAGCTATAATCATATGGCATGGTCACATGTTTATTCTTTCTATATATCGTACCATAGTACGACCACGCTAGATACAAATCCACTTTGATTTCCTTCCAACGAGATGCAACAATCAAACAGTTCTTACCCACGCATTATTATTGACTAACTATCATGTCCATGCTAGAGAAATCGTATCATATCACAAGTCACGTAGAACATAGGTATACCCTAGTATAAACACATGTAACTGCTACTACACAGACGCAGACTCACTTGTGCTTGGTCAGCCACTACCTAATGAAGTAATTTCTTCTTCTGTCTTAGGCAAGTTTAAGCTAGAGGGCAGACTCGTTGAGTTGGGATACCAAAAAGATATAATACGTAGGAACACTTAACACGTAGGAACACAAAGCACATAACAAGTATATCAGTGTGGATACGAGTGGTCGAGTCAAGTTACCAATCATCAGTTAATCACATGAGTTCTATCACAATGCAATACATAGGTCAAGTCAAGTGCATATGTAGTATAGTCACTTGGTGCATGATATAATTCTATACATTGTCAGATTATGCCCATAGTTCTATCAATTCGAGTACTGGTTACTAAGCATAAGAATCTTGGGCACTGTGAGTCACTAAGCCCATTGGTATTTGTAACATACTAGGGTCTAGACAAGTAATCAAAATAGTCAAGTAAAAGCAACAAATTCAAGCAAAAAAACCAAAATGAGCAAAGCTGTCACTACCACTTTCTCATGCTAGGGGTATTTTTGTCATTTCATAATTGCTATTGTATTATATAAATGTTTCTATATATATTTGTCATGACTATTAGTTAGGTAGTTTAGATTAGTGTTGGCTCAACCCAACTAAACCAATGAACCACTTGGACCAATTAGGCTAGCTATGACTAAACTAGTTTAATTAAGTTTTCCTTTATTTAGTAGATAGAATATTCCCTTCATTAAGAACAGAATCTCTATCAAATGTTGTTGGAAGAATGGTATCAATTGTTATTTGATTTGATACATTGTGGTCGGTAACGTCTGTGAATTAACAGAAATGAAAAATTATTAGGTATGAATATATCAGATACCTGTGACTCGATTGGTGAAATAGTCACTCTCTCTCCAAAAAAAATATATTTTTTTACCGACGTAAAAGGGAAAGCACTCAGCTCGACTACCAGTTCAACCAATCAATCTCTAAATTACGGGAAAGTTCGGATTCAGAACTGCTTTTGTAGCAGCTGATCTAATAACCGCGATCTGTCTTCTCTATAAAGGACCCAAAATACCTTGCTTACGTATTATTAGGAAGTACATTAACGTAAGATCATTTCCCTAGTTAAATATCCCTTCATGACAACCAATAGGGGCACATTAGACATTTTGGATTGACCTAAATCAAGGAGCATATGGCCGGCCCTAAATATGGGGGGAGTAGCCTCCTTTATGTGTCATTCTTTATTCTATTTTGTCTTAATTTAGTTCTCCCCCAAATTGAGACCAACCCCCACCAAATTCCACACAAATTACTCCCATTACTAATCAAATTCATCCCCATGGAGGCCTAGGAGCTTGGATTGCAAGGAGCACTACTTGGAGAAGGGATTTCTGGGAGCTTGTGTCCATTTTGGGTCCATTGGGAAGAGTTCATTAGGATTCAACTTCCAATAGGTATAAATCCCTATTCACACTAATTTTATGGTTAATTTGTAGTATTTGACCCTTAGGAACCAATTCATGGCTAAGGACCACCCTTAGGGAGAAGAACTAGGTGCTAGAAGTCTTTATTATGGTAGTTCTAGTGGATTTTGTGGACTAATTGGGAAAAATTAAAATTTGGACCATTAGGTGTTTGAAGGAATGATTCCTTTTTAGTTTTAGAGTATAATTCATGGTTTGTTAGTGTGTACGTGTCCATAATTGGATATGGAGAGGCCGTATCGTGATACGCCATGATACGAGAGCGTAGGTTTGGTAATTTTTAGGTGTTTGGTTTCTAATATGTCAAATTCCTTTTATTTTATTAGAATAACTATTTCTATTATTATTCATACTATATTTCATATATATATATATATATTGGTGTTCATGGTAATTTGGTGGGGTAGATTGGTGATTAGGGGTGTATCACGAGAGTATCATGGTACTTGGTGTGATACTCATGTGATGCATGCCAAGAGTTTGATAAATTATCTATTGTTTGAATGTGCACTTGTGTGTTTGTCTGGAATTGTTTAAGAGAGAGTGTGTGGTGACCTAGTATACCTAGTGACAACCTAGTATAGACTTAATATTACTAGTATGACCTTATAAACCAACTTTATAGATATTTATGAACCATAATCTAGGTATGGACCTAGTTAGACCCAAATAACCTAGACAAGACCTAGAAAACCTAGAATAGATTTATTTAAGTATGTTTATCATTCCAAAATACCAAATGACATAAAATTTCATATATAGGTCAGTATAACACCAGTTCGGACACCGAGTTACATTCTTTGCTCAGGACCATAAGCGAGTACATTCTCTGACAGTTTTTTTTATTTTGATGATTACTATGATACAAGTATTATATTGTTACACTTGACACGATAGTACATGGGCTAGTATATTATATGGATTCCAGTAAGGTGATATCATTCCTTAGTGATTACATAAACTGTAAATTATCGTGCTCGTGTTATATTTCGTGCATCATGATTTACGTGTTATAACGTGTCATAATTTGGATCTATTGTAATAGTCGGGGTACGAGGAAGTATTAGTTGGTTATCTGATCATATCCCATATACCTGCACCATTGCTAATCTTACACCTTATGTATGGTTAGCCTGACCTTTATCTGTGCCTCATAGCTAATCATATATGATTGCCTATATTATATTCGTGACTCATAGCAAATCATATAAGATCTAGCCTAATCTGTGTTCCCAAGCCGATCACATAATGAACTAGTATTTCAAACACTTAGTTATTTATTGTTATTACTTTATTTCAGTTATTACCTGCTTTTTTTACCATTTACCTGTTTACTTATCTATCATCATTCATCTGTGATATGACATCAGTCTTACTTTTCTATTATGATTCCAGTATTCCTTATTCATAATGTATTTCTATTACTTTAAGTCTTTGTAAATTTAAAAGGAACTGTTGTTAGTTTATGTGGTTTGCTCCAATCTTAACTGGATAACATTTTTCAGAGGACTTGGAGGACTTTTGTCCTACTTACTATGGACTCGGTGTAGTAGATGGGTATATTCAGGAGCCTCAGGAGGAGCAGGTTCTCATGGAGGAGGCACAGCCAGTAGTTACTTAGTTTGTTTTTATTACTTTTATTATACTGGATTTGTCTCCATCTACTTAGACTATTGAAATATTATATTTTGATTCCTAGACTTATGTTAGAGATTTTAGAATTTTTAGACTTGATGTTGTTTTGTTGAGATGACTATTTTAGACTTGTGATTTTATAACTTCTTTCTTTATATCATATCGTGTCATTATCTTCCTTCTAGTTCTTATGATTGAGTATTGATTTTATCATTATATATTATCATCTTGTCCTCCGTATAGAGTGAAGATTAACAGGTTTTATATATATATATATATATATATATATATATATATATTATGTGTGATATTATTAGTTAGTATTGTTTACTTAGACAGTATTCTACCGCCGATGCTACAGCGTAGGCTGGACTTTGCCACGTACTCGTGCCCGATCATTCGGGTGTAGGTCATGACACATTTGTATGGCAGCCATATAGGTCTGATTCGTAACTAGTATGCTATCATAGTAGTGCTCAGACTTTGAGTACTATTACGTGTCTACTATAGGATACATGATATATGATGAGAGAATGCTCAATCACAACTAAGAAAAACTTCCAATCTAATTATTTTTGCTAATTCTTGTTTATTTTGAATACTTGCTTTCTTTGGATATTATTGTCCATCTTTGATGATTTCTTATCTTGTACCATTTTGACTCCTTATTTTGATCTGCCTTCAGGATACTACCGAAGACCAGATAACAACGATCGGGAGCAGCTACACAAGTTGCTGCAGAGAACCTGCACCTGCACAATGACTTCCCGAACAGATGCTTGGGGAGCAACGGACACTGTTCCACCTCCACCTGCTCAATGAGTTCCTCTAGTTACTTTAGAGAACCTTCCTCCTCCACCGGCTTGTCCATTCCCTGGAGGTATGCCCATTGATGGGGCAAAGATATTTGCTTTGATCCAGGGCATGGTGGATGTCGAAAGGATACGGAAGGAGGCTCATCGCGTTTAGGCTGAGGTTCAGAGGGTGCAGGCAGAGGCATACCTAGCTCAGACTGACCTGATGAGAGAGGGCATGGAAAATGCTCACTAGGTGGCCTTGTAGGCAGTTGATTGTGCCACTCAATATCAGCCCGCTCAACAGTAGAGATCGGGCACTACTGTGAACTTTAGAAGGATACTGCCTCAGGAGTTCAAAGGCACTGAGAGGATTCTCTATGTAGATAACTAGCTGGAGGACATCAAGAGGATTCAGCGATTGGCTCCGATCCCAATAAGTCTATTGATAGAGGCAGCCGGTAGTCAGTTGTTCGATATTATACTTACCTGGTTTCATACTGTGCCTATGATTGCTATACCTGGACTAACTTAGAAGACCTTTAAGGAGCTCTTCAAGGATAAGTTCTTCTCTGATGTGGCCTTGGGAGTCTGGAGACCTAATTCTAGAACCAGGTACAGGGGAGCATGTCTGTAGATGATTACGCCATGGAGTTTAGTCATCTTAGCAGCTTCGAGGAGTATATGGTTCAGAACCCAGTGGATCGAGCTCGGAGATTAAGGAAGTACCTGGTTAATGAGATCTGAGTACTCACTACTTGTCATGAACCGCACCCGATATAGGGGCACGAGTACGTGGGTACGTTTAGTCTACGCCGCAGTATCGACGGTAGAACATTGTCTAGGTCAATAATACTATCTAAATATCTCAACAAATATATATATATATATATATATATATATATATATATATATATATAATGTACCGGTCATGCTATCTCAACTCCAATGGAGGACAATATGATAATATGATAATGGTAATCAATACTCAATCACAATAACAAACTAGAGGATGATATGGCACGATATAGAATATAAGTAAAGAATAAAGTCAAAATATGTCTCAAGTATAACACTAATCTCAACACAAGATCTCAAATAATAATATAATGCCAAAGTATCTAACTGACATATTCAATATCAAGGAACTAGCTAAGTCTCATCAATTGCTAGTACTAACTCAACTGGCTCTACAGGTGATCACTCAACTAGCTAGCCATCCTGTGGCCCATTGGGCATAGGACACCATCCCTCTAATGAATCATCTTAAAAATATATTCAGTCAAGATTGGAGTGAAGTATAACCCAAATATTAGTTTCAATAATTGATAGAAACTATGAAATATCAATATCAATAAAAATAAATAATAGAAGTAACTGATCTAGCATATATCACGAGAAACAATATAATGGGTAAAATAATGGCAAGAAACTGAGAATAATATGGTGAGGAACAATAATATAATGAACTGGAATAAAGGAAATAATATATATAAATATGCCTTAAAATATTAGTAAGATAATGTGATCGGCTTGGGCCTAACATGGAATATATATAAAAGGTGTCACGCCCCAGTCCCAAAATATGTAGGACCAGGAATACGCAACATGCCAGCTACGCATTCGACCAGACTCTGGCCCGACTCGAATACGTATAAGCTATATAATGAAGGTCACTATCTAAATAATCCAATAAAAGTAAACATCTATGTCTCAATCCATAATGAACAAAAATATACAAAAAAGAGCTGCATATGCTAAAGTCGGCCGCCCAATACCACACAAACTTGAATAGACTCGAGAAGGAATATGAGTCTATAAAAACTAGGCTACCATGGCAGATGAATAATAATATGAGTGAAATAAACATAACGTCGGTAGAAGTGATATGAGTACCTGGTACCAATGCCCGCAAGACAAGCAACTCCAACAGCATCTCCAAGGGCTCCGTAATCACCTATGCTGCAAAACTGGCAGGGGACCAGGTCCTCAGAGGGACATAACAAAGTACAAAAATACAGCATGCCAAGTATAACAGAAAGAAAAAGTGCAACGACGGTGTAATCTAGCATAACCAACTAAGTAAGACACAGTTTAAAGATAATGTTCGATGCGTGGGCTATCCAAAATAAAACTGTAGCTCCGGACACGAAAATACACGGGACGTACCGCAGCTCTGGGCTAATAGTTACACGGGTGATACAACTACTCTAGATACAGGATCACTACAGAAATAGTACATATAAATATATAAGCGCGTGTAGAGGAGCCCAAACGTCTAGTAACTGTCTTCCCCTTCCCAAGCGGTCAACGATTGTGCGCTGAACCTGAACCTCTATCTAGCAGTCTCGTCACACAGAAGTAACTATCAACAAATGCGACCCTAAGGTCGTCCCAGTCTCCGATCATGATGCCAGTATCAGGATACAAGAAATCTGGCACGATAATAGTGTATGGACGTATCCTAGGGTTATGATATACACAGGTACGTACATCAAGGTATTGCGAACATCTATCACTCGTTACCAGACGTTACCGACGAATGTCTGCACCCGGTTGTGACCCAAACTCGAAGTAACGATTCTAATCAAACACGCGCACAATGTATATAATAAAATAATAAATATCTGGTAACTGAAATACAGGGTGGTAAGGTGCACTTTTCTGGATCCGACTACTGAAGATAGGGCTCCGGTACAACGTCCAAGTCTGCGGGTCCCGTAGTACCTAGAGACGAGATACAAGCTCAATCAATAGGCTATCACGCGGCTAAAATAAGATGCGACACATGTCTAGCATATGCTACAATCTTAGTTACAAGTCACATAAACACTAAGCTAGAGGGTTGACCAAGGTTGACTAAAGGTATGTTACATCTAATATGATTAATCACCTGTATAATATCATCAGATAAAATCCTCAATCTTACTATATTCATCACCATGTTTAGTAGTTTAGGTATGTTCAATCCTCCAATTTTTCCCTGGTCTTCACCTGTTTAAAATATCCTAATTCCAACCATCATATGTATATATTCCATGTCCTCAATTAATTCATATTTAAACCATAATTATTCAACTTAGCATTTCACCATCAATGTATATTATGACATATAATTTAAACCTAAAATTCCTCATGCACATAATACAACCCTAAAGCTAACTTAACTAAAACAATATAATAAACACAAAAAATGTACATAGGTAGAGGGGGAGGGGATCACCTTGGCGGCATGGTGGTTGCTGGCTGGAGGGTGGTCGTGGGGTGGTGCTGGTGGTGATGTAGGAAGGTGGAGGTGGTGGTTGCTGGCCGGAGGGTGGTCGTGGGGTGGTGCTGGTGGTGATGTAGGGAGGTGGAGGTGGTGGTTGCTCGGGTGGTGGTGAAAGGGGGAGTGGTGGTACTGATGGTAGGGAGTAGTGGTGTGATATGGTGGTGATGATGATGGTGAAGATGGTAGGAGGGGAGAGACAGGGTGCTGGTGGTGGGGAGTCACGGTGGTATTGGTGCTGGTGATGGCGGTTGTGGAGGAGGTTGACAGGGAAGGTGGTCGTGGAGGTGGCTCGGGTGGTGGATTGTTGGCCGAAGTGCTATCGTGTGGTGGTGTGGATCTGTGGGTGGAATAGGATGACAAGGAAGGTGGTTGTGGCTGTCGTGGGAAGGTTGGCCGAAGTCGTGGCTGTGGCAGGGTGGCGGAGGAGCTCGCTGGAGGTGCGAGTTCGCCGGGGGAGAAGCTGCTGGCTCATGGGGAAGAAGGAGTGGCCGGGGGGAAGCTTGGCCGGAGGGGGGAAGTCCGGTCGGGTGTGGGGTTGAAGAGGTGAAGAGGAAGAAGAAGAGATGAAGAAGAGAAAAAGAAGAAAGGAGGAAAAATATATATGGTTGGGAGTTTGTTAGTGAAGAGGGAGGAGAGAGAGAGAGGGGTTGGGGTTTTCTAGGTTTGGGGATTAGGGCCTGCTCTTGGGAAGAGTGTGAGGAGACATTAAATAGGGAAGGGTGATGGGGAGTGTGTGGTGAGGATGCTTCCAATTTGAATGAGTGGCTAGGATTTAACATGGAGGATTTTTCATTCAAAAGAGAAGGGTGGGGTTGACTAGTCAAAGAATGAAGGGCTTCTCCATTTGGCTTTAACCAATGGGGTATTGCCACCTTGTGCAACTTTTGCAAATTAGTCCCCTAAATTTGAGTATTTGTACAGACACATAAAATAATGAAAATTTTATAGGGGAATTGGTCTTTGGTGTTTTTTAGGGTGAGGAGTTATTGTGTGTTTTGCATGGGCTTAATTCATGGGAGCATTGGGTTAAGTTGGGATTAAAAATAGGATTAGTTAAAGTTGGTATCCCCAATTAAATTAAAATAAAATGTCATATACTCTTAAATTAAATGGGGGCACATGGGGTCTCAATTGGGGGTGACACAAAGGTCATGAAAGGTGTAGGCTTGGGTCAGTCTTGGACCCTTTAATTGGTCTGGCTCAACGGGTTAAGTTGGTGTCTCAAAATTGATGGCAACGACACCGGTATGCGACACAGGATTAAATAACGGGTTTCGGTTACGGAAAGTTGTAAAATTTAAATAGGGCACAAGGGATTATGATTTTGAGTGACGAAAAAGTCCAGCGCCTAAGTTGGCGTGTCAAGTCTAGGATGCAATAATTTGTTGGAAATTATGGGCTAATGTTGGGCTCCGAATATTTCAACAACGGTAGGGCACACCAAGGGTTTAATTAAAGAATCAGACATCTACAAATCTTAATTCTAAACCTCAGCTATCTGCTGCTAAACCAAAATTTTCTTACCCATAACAGGACTATATAAAAAAATGAGGGGGTTTACATCCTTCCTAACTTAGAAAAATTTCGTCCCCGAAATTAAAAGTAAAGCACGATAATAGCTACGAGAATTTAAAAACAAACTGGTAATCAAATATGGTACGTAAATTCGTACCTCGATCCTCAAATAAATATGGAAAATGCTGCCGAATAGAATCCTCGTGCTCCCAGGTAGACTCGTTTGGCGAATGATGCTTCCATGCAACTCTGACTAGTCGAATAGTCTGACCTCTCAAAGTCTTCTCACTATGATTGAGTATCTCCATTGGCTGCTCCACATAAGATAAACTGGGCCCGAATGTATTCTCTGAATGATCAAGCATGGGGATAGGGTCTGCCACATATCTCCTTAACTGCGATATATAAAATACGTCATGCACTCCTTCTAATGGTGGAGGCAATGCAAGACGATAAGCCACTTTGCCAACTCGTTCCAAGATATCAAAAGGTCCGATGTACCTCGGACTCAGTTTGACTCTACCTTCTAATCCATGAGTAGGCGATATCTTCAAAAATACATGGTCACCTTCCTTGAACTCCAAAGGTCTGCGGTGCGCATCTGCCCAATGCTTCTGTCTGTCCTGTGCTGCATGCAGGTGGCTCTGAATCTGCTTGACTTTCTCAACTGTCTATGTCACCAACTCTGGACCAAGTATCTAACGCCCTTCCACGTTACTCCAATATACTGGTGACCTACACTTCCTGCCATATAGTACCTCATAAGGTGCCATCTGTATGCTGGCCTGGTAGCTGTTATTGTAGAAGAATTCCATCAAGTATAAATGGTCCTCCCAAGATCCTCCAAAGTCAATCATGCACGCTCTCAACATATCCTCTAGTATCTGTATCATGCGCTCTGACTGACCATCAGTCTGTGGATGATATGC
This sequence comes from Iris macrosiphon, assembly GCA_036927795.1. Taxonomy (NCBI): domain Eukaryota; kingdom Viridiplantae; phylum Streptophyta; class Magnoliopsida; order Asparagales; family Iridaceae; genus Iris; species Iris macrosiphon. The sequence goes on from JAYESA010000013.1 coordinate 115,612,146, forward strand.
AGTGCTGAACTTGAGATGAGTTCCTAGACTTTCCTGCATACTCTGCCAAAAATATGACCTGAATCTAGAATTATGATATGATACAATGCTAACAGGCACTCCATGTAGTCGTACTATCTGCCTCATATACATGTCAGCTAATATCTTCGTGGATTGTCCAACTCTGAAGGACAAGAAATGTGCAGACTTGGTGAGTCGGTCTACGACAACCCAAACTGCATCCTTCCTGCTAGGGCTCCTGGGGAATCCTGTGACGAAGTCCATGGTAATGTGTTCCCACTTCCACTCGATAATGGGAAGTGGCTGTAATAGTCCTGCAGTCCTCTGGTGTTCAGGCTTGACTTGGTGACAGACCAAACATCTCGCCACGAATCTTGTAATTTTTTTTTCATCCCATGCCACCAGTAATATTGTCTCAAATCTCGGTACATCTTCGTACCCTCGGGATGAATAGAATAAATCGAGCTATGAGCCTCGGTCATCAACTCCTGGCGTAGCTCGCCACTCGAAACATATAGGTGATCTCCATACCTTAATGTTCCGTCTTCATCAATCCTGAGTCCCATCTGCATGTCGGTCTCTGTCCTCTTTCGCAGTCATCAAAATCTTGCATCTGTAGGCAGGGCTACCTTGATCCTCTCAATCAATGTAGACTGAACCTCAAGACTGGCCATCTGTCCATCCATGCTTGGCAATACAATCTCAATCCTGAGCTCCTGAAGATCCTCTAACAATTGGCGTTGAGTCGTCAAAAAGTATGCCATGGGCTTCCTGCGTAAGGCATCTGCTACTACATTTGTCTTGCTAGGGTGGTACTGCAACTCGATATCATAATCTGTCATCAACTCTAGCCATCGCCTCTGTCTTATGTTGATCTTCTTCTGCGTGTAGACATACTTCAGGCTTTTATGATCTGTGTAAATCTCAACACGCTCTCCATAAAGGTAGTATCGCCATAGCTTTAGTGCAAATATCACTGCAGCTAGCTCTAGATCATACGTCGGATAGTTTTTCTCATGAACTCTCAGCTGTCTCGATGCGTAAGCTATCACTTTGTCGTGTTGCATCAGTACACATCCTAATCCGCTCCCAGACACATCACTATAAACTACAAATCCTTCTGATCCTGAAGGTAGTGTCAAAATTGGTGCTGATGTCATACACTTCTTCAGCTCATCAAAAGCCGTCTAACACTCTTCGGTCCAGATAAACTCCTCGCCTTTACGCGTCAGTCGCATCATAGGCTCAACGATCCTTGAGAAGTTTTCCATGAACCTCCAATAATATCCGGCAAGTCCGAGAAAACTCCTAATCTCTGTAACTGATGTAGGGTTTGGCCATGTCTCAACTGCAGTTATCTTCTCCGGGTCAACTGATAGTCCAACTCCGGTGATTATGTGTCCCAGGAATGGTACTCTGTCCAAGCAGAACTCACAGTTACTGAGCATGGCGTACAACCTCTCCTGCCTCAGCGTCTCCAACACAATCCTGAGATGTCTCTCGTACTCCTCCTGGCTCTTGGAATATACCAAGATGTCGTCGATAAATACCACCACGAACTTATCTAAGTACTGGTGGAAAACATTGTTCATCAGACTCATAAATATTGTTGGCGAGTTGGTTAAACCAAACGGCATGACTAGAAACTCATAGTGTCCATACTTTGTCCGAAAAGTCATCTTCGGAACGTCCTCTCTCCGAACCTTGATCTGATGATAGCCTGATCTGAGATCGATCTTAGAGAATACATATGCCCCACTAAGCTGTCACGCCCCAGTCCCAAAATACATAAGACTAGGAATACGTGATACGCCAGCTACGCATTCGACCAGACTCTGATCTGACTCGAATACGTATAAGCTGTATAATATAAAGGGCACTATCTAGATATCCCATAAATGTAAACCTATGTCTCAATCCACAATGTACAATAGTATACAAGAAAGAGCTATATGTGCTAAAGTCGGCCGCCCAATAACATACAAACTCGAATAGACTCGAGAAGAAATATGAGTCTATAAAAACTAGGCTACAATAGCAGGTGAATAATCAATATAAAATAACCATAATGTCGGTAGATATGGTGTGAGTACCTGGTACAATGCCCGCAAGATATGCCACTCCATCAGCAACTCCAAATGTTCCATAATCGTCCACGCTGCAAAACTGACAGGGGACCAGGTCCTCAGAGGGACGTAACAAGGTGCAAAAATACAACATACCAAGTATAACAAGAAAGTACAAGTGCAACGATGGGGTAATCTAGCATAAACAACTAAGTGAGACACAGTTTGAAGATAATGTTCGACGCGTGGGCTGTCCAAAATAAAATCGTAGCTCCGAACACAAAGACACACGGGGCGTACCGTAGCTCCGAGCACAGAGTCACAAAGGTGATACATCTACTCTAGAATACAAGATTACTACATATACATATATAAGTACGTGCAGAGGAGCCCAAACGTCTAGTAACTGTCTTCTCCTTCCCAAGCGATCAACGATGGTACGCTGAACCTGAATATCTATCTAACAGTCTTGACACACAGAAACAACTCAACAAATGCGACCCTAAGGTCATCCCAGTCTCTGGTCATGATGTCAGTATCAGGATACAGGAATCTGGCACGATCACAGTGTATAAATGTGTCCTGGGGTATCAATATACTCAGGTACGTAAATCGAGGTGTTACGAATATCTAACATTCATTACAAGACGTTACGACGAACGTCTGCACCCGGTTGTGATCCGGACGCGAAGTAACGATCATAATCAAACATGCGCACAATGTACATAATGAAACAATAAATATCTGTAACTGAAATATAGGGTGGCAAGGTACACTTGCCTGCGTCCGGCGGCTGATGACGAGGATCCGGTACCACGTCCAAGTCCTCAGGTGTAAACCCCCTGAATTTTCAAAAAATATTAAACTTGGATTTTCAACAATTTTTTTGGAATTTTTTGGGAATTTTTCTGTAACTAAAATCATGGTTTTAATTATTAAATAATTTTTATTTGTTAATAAATAATATTAAAATATTATAGAAATAATATTTTTGGGTGTAAAATAGAAAACTGGACTTAGGGTAATTTTTTCTGGAATTTATTGGGCCCCGGACCTATTTTAAAATACCTAAAAACTATTAAACAATTATTAATATTATTTATTTTCTTTACTTAATTATTTATTATTTATAAAAGCCTAAATCTAAAAGCAGCCCGGGCCAGCCCCGAACCCGCAGCCCAGCCCATCAGGCTAACGGGTCAGGTCGGATCCGGCCTGCCCGACCCGGGGGACCGCCTCTCCCCCACGACCTAATCCCCTGCGCGTTTTCCGGCGAGCTTCGGCCACGTCGCCTCCGCTTCGCCCGTCCCGGCCCACTCTCCGCGTCCTCCGCGGCCGGCCACGCCGCCACGATCCCCTCTCCCCTCCGCCTTGGCCGGCCTCCCCTCTCCTTTTTCCTTCCTATATAAACCCTAACCCCTCCCTTTCACTTCCTCCTCCGACCACCACCTAGCACCGCCCCCTCGCCGAGACAGCGCCGCCCGTCCACCGCCTCGCCTCACCCCCGGCCCTCTCCTCCTCCTTCTCCCTCTCCTCCAGCACCCGCCTCCGGCCTCCCCGACTCCAGCACAGCCCGCAGCCCGCTCGGCCAGCCAGCTCCTCACCGCGCCTCCGCCGTGCCTCCGGCCGCCCCTCCGCTCCGACGCCGCCCTCGACCCCGACAGCAGCCGACGAGCCGCCCCAGCCCCTCTTCGGCCCACCTCCGGCCGGCCCCCGCCGCAGCTTCCAGAACCCTAACCCTAGCCCTAATTCTTCCCTTTGTCGACTCGTGTCGGACACGACACGGACACGACACGGACACGAGAAATCCTAATTTCTCGAGCCGGTTCAGGTACATATAACTTTCTCCTCGCTGCCCCATTTTCAATTCCGTAAAATGCGTTGCAAAGCCTGTATGACCCTCTCGGTGCCCGGGCAAACAGCTCGAGGCATCGCGTCCTGTGGTGATCGCACACCGCGATCCAAAAATAGGAAAAACAACGACCCGATTCACCCCAAAACTGGGTACGCCCCGCCAAACGGGATGACTTGGTCGTGCACGGTCTTCACAGATACGTGCGCATCGTTGATACGGACGTGTGGGATTTCGCAGAAGTCGATTCGGGTGTGCGAGCACACTGGGATTAACGCGTATCCGCGGACAATGCCCCGTATCCGACTTTTCTGAATCAAGCCCTAACTTTCTATGTACACGTCAGATCGAAACGAAACTTGCGCCATCGGACTCGTAGCGATACGCTGGTCCTGTGACCCAAGTTTGGTTCGATTCTGAGAACGTTGACAAAATTGCGTGTCGTGGGCCCCATAGGCCCCGCTCGACGGACGATTTTGTGATCGACTCATCGGAATGTAATTCTGGAAGTTCCGTTGAGTTCGTATCATCGTTTCTGACCTGTTGACACTAAGTTTGGTGAATTTGGCAACCTTTGACCCTGACACGTTTTTCGGTGCAAAGCGGGCCCACATGCAGACCCCGTTTTGACCCGAAATTGCCGTTTTTGCCCTTGTCTCCAAATTGGACTCAAGGATAGGCGTTTCTAGCTATTTGATACCTTCTGAGCATGATGGTAATATTTATTTCAGCATCTGGATGCATTTCTAGAAATTTTCCCGAGACACAAAACCGTAGTGGGATCCAAACATCAGGCAAGTACCTGCACTTCAAGTTTAATCTTTATATTGTGATAATTAGTTCCTTGCTCTACTAGTACCATTGTATGATTACATTTAGTATTGGGATTTGGAGTTCATGTCTTACTTTTCGTGTCGGGTGGGAGAATACTAGGAGGCATATAGTTTACCCTTCCCCCTGTCGTGACTGCTAGCTGTTGGTACGCGACTGTACCATCCGCCTTATACTTGATTATTCCTGACTGCTAGCCGTCTATGGCGGCCTTATTAGCCTTATAAACCCCTACATGCCAACTATGTATTCTAAATACACAATTTCACACACATAGTTCCTGTTGTCTTGTTGTAGTTCCATTTTCCTGTCTCATTTATTCCTGTTTTACTCATATCCCTGTTTTACAGCATTTAACTCTTAGTTATTGTTATCACTTATTTATGCATATTCTCAACATAATACTTAGTCAGTTCTTTTCTACTTGTCATAAATATTTAGTTTAATCTTGTTGTGCATTGTGTACTTTGCTCCTTTCCTGACTGGATCCGTTGATATTAGGCGATGATGAGGATTATGCCCCCACCTATTATGGCCCCTATGAGGTAGCAGGTGACACATTTGAGGAGCCGGTTCCCACCCAGGAGACTACTTCTGAGGAGTAGTTAGCAGTTAGTTATTATTTTTCTTTTATCTTAGTAATCGGGTTTGTCCTAGATTTAACTTCTGGTTCTGTAATTATGGATCTTGTTGTCACATTTATTTTATTTAAAATCCTAGCATTCCTTTTCCTGTTATTATCTTTGCCTACTTATATTATTATAAATGAGCTAGATTTTAATTTAACTGTGAATATGACCTAGACAGCGTACTACCGTCGATACTGCGGCGTAGGCTGGACGTACCCACGTACTCGTGCCCGAATATCCGGGTGCGGGTCGTGACATCAGGTCCCGTAGTACCTAGATATAAGATACAAACTCAATCAATGAAATATCACACGACAAACAGGGATGTGACACACGTCTAAACATATGCTCTGACTCAGCTACAACTAACAGGGACACGACGCTAGAGGTTTGACCAAGGTTGCCTCAGAGTATATTATATCTAATCAAATTAAACATCTCTACCATATCATCAATCCAAACCTCAATCTTACTATGTTCATCACGATATTCCATGGTCTAACACATGATCCAATCCTCAGTTTTACCTCAGTGTTCACAGATGTTAACATGCACCTTTATTATCATGCTCAAAATAAATAAATAATTATCCTCGAGTAAATGGTTATTAATAATTACTCAAACCCTCGGTTATAAACACCGTCAGTAGCTACTCCTCTAATATATTCATCATTAAATATTAGCCCCCAATATTAACCAATGCTTGATATCACAACGGTATTCTACGACAATTAAATATGTACCTCAGTAATATTCCCTGTTTTTAGTATCGAAATATCATTTTCACAACCATTTAAAACTGCTTGTCGTCAATAAACAATAGGTATAAATTAAATAAAATCTTAAAATCCCTTACCTAGCATTCATAACCCTAACTTAATCTATATCTTTTACATCCATGAATTGCATATTATATCACGAAATAAACCCCAAGATCTTATATAGTATTTAAACTCTAATCTCAACATTAAACCTAATCTCAATATTAACCCTAATCTCCCTCCTTAAATAAAAAGATCATAAGTACTACACTACACTACATAAAACATATATATCAACATAGAGAGGGGGAGGGAGTCGCATACCTCGATGGCGAGGTTGCTGGCCGGATGATGGAGATGCTGGTGGTGGAGTATGGCCGAAGGAGGGTGGTCGTGGGGTGGTGACAGGTGGTGGTGGCTCCGGCAATGGCGAGTTGGGGTTGCGGGGACTCCAGCCGAAGCAAGGGAGAGGAGGAAGTGGTGGTGGTGCAGGGGATCTCATCGGGGACGACTGGCCGAGGAGTGAAGTTGGGGGAAGTACCGTCGGTTGGCCAGAGGGGTGGTGGTTTGAGGTCAAGAGGGTGGTGGATATCGGAGCTCGTGGCCAGGGTGGTGCGGGGAGAAGCTCGTGCAGCCGGCGGAGCAGTGGGGAATTGGTGACCGGGTATCGAAGGTGGCAGTCGTAGAGTATTATTGGCTGTAGCATTGAGGAAGGAAGTGGAGGAGGTAACCGGAGGCGATGCCGTGGGTGGCTGCTCCGGTGAAGTCAGGGATGAGTCGGGGTCGAGGGATGTGCAGCGGCGTGAAGGTGAAGCTCGGTAGAACAATGGTGGATGGCGGATGTAGTGGTAGCGCTAGTGGGGAGTGGTCGAGATTTGGAGGCCAGCGGTGATGGTAGCAGTCGACGCGAATGGTGGCAGTAATGGCGGATCGAGGGAGAGCCAGTCAGGTTGGCCGGAGCGTCGAGGCAGCAGTCGAAACCGCGAGGAGGACATGCACGCCGGAGGGGTCTCAGCCGGGGTGGTAGTTGGCCGTGTTCAGTTCTGGACAGCGGGCGAAGGTTACTGGGGTGCCAGTCGGCTGTAGGTGGTAACTCGCCGGAGATGGAAGCTCGGTCGACCGGGTTCAGGTTTTAATGAAGAAGAAGGAGAAGTAAAAAGGAAGAAGAAGATGAAGAAGAAGAATGGAAATATGGAGGCTCGGTTTTTAATGTAGAGGAGGAAGGAGAGAGAGAGAGGGTGGGGGTTTCTCTAAACATGGGGATTATGGACTGCATTGGGAAGAGGGGAGAAAAAGATATTATATAGGGAAGTGTGGGTAGAATGGATGATGGGGATTTGCCCAATTCAAATGGGTGGTGGTGATTGCACATGAAGGAAATATTTTTTTCATCCAAAAAAGAGGGAGGAGGGATGTTAACTGGTCAAGGAAGAGGGGTGGCCTCTTTATTTGGCTTTGACCAATGAGGGTATGCCACATGTCACAATATTTGTAATTTAGTCCCTTAAGTTTGGGTATTTGCACAAACACATAAAATAATGGAAAAATTATGGGAGAATTAGTGTTTGGTGTTTTGTAGGGTGAGGGGGTATTGTGTGTTTTGCATGAGCTTAATTAAACGGGCATTAGAATTAAATTGGGATTAAAATGGATTGGTATCCCAATTTAATTAGAATTAATTATGTCCCATACTTTTTAATTAAATGGGGCCCCTGGGGTCTCAATTTGGGAGTGAATCAAAGGTCAAGAATGGTGTAGGCTTGGAGTCAATCTTGGACCCTTTAGTTGGTCCGGCTCAACGGGTTAAATTGGTATCTCAAAATTGATGGTAACGACACAGGTGTCCGACACAGGATAAAATATGGGATTTCGATTACGGAAAATTGTGCAATTAATTTAGAGCACAAAAAAATATGATTTTGAGTGACGAAAAAGTCCAGCGCCTAAATTGGTGGGTCAAGTCAAAAGTGCAATAATCTGTTGGAATTTATGGGCTGATATTGGGCTCCGAATAATTCAACAACGGTAGTGTGCACCGAGGGTTTAATTAAAAATAAATCAGACATCTGCAACCTTACTCTAAACCTCAATCATCTGCTGCTAAACCAAAGTTTTCCATCCCATACCAAACTATCTACAGAAATAAATGAGGGGGTTTACATACTTCCCAACTTAGAAAAATATCGTCCCCAAAATTAAAAGTAAAGCACGATAATAGCTAAGAGAATTTTAAAGCAAGCTGGTAATCAAATGCGGTACGTAAATCCGTACCTTGGTCCTCAAATAAATACGGGAACGCTGTCGAATGGAATCCTCGTGCTCCCAGGTAGACTCGCCTGGCGAATGATGCTTCCATGCAACTCTGACCAGTCGAATAGCCTGACCTCTAAAAGTCTTCTCACTGTGATCGAGGATCTCAACTAGCTGCTCTACGTAAGATAAACTGGGCCCGACTGTAATCTCTGAATGATCAAGCACGTGGCTAGGGTCTGCCACGTATCTCCTCAACTGTGATACGTAAAATACGTCATGCACTCCTTCTAATGATTGAGGCAATGAAAGACGATACGCCACTTCGCCAACTCGTTCCAAGATGTCAAAAGGTCCGATGTACCTCAGACTCAGCTTGCCTCTGCCTCCGAATATGATGGTACCATGAGTAGGCGATATCTTTAAAAATACATGGTCACCTTCCTTGAACTCCAAAGGTCTGCGGTGCGTATCTGCCCAATGTTTTTGTCTGTCCTGTGCTGCACGCAGGTGGCTCTAAATCTGATTGACTTTCTCCACTGTCTGTGTCACCAACTCTGGACCAAGTATCTGACGCTCTCCTACGTCACTCCAACATACTAGTGACCTACACTTCCTGTCGTACAGTGCCTCATAAGGTGCCATCTGTATGCTAGCCTGGTAGCTGTTATTGTAGTAGAATTCCACCAAGTGTAGATGGTCCTCCCAAGATCCTCCAAAATTGATCATGCACGCTCTCAATATATCCTCTAGTATCTGTATCGTGCGCTCTGACTGGCCATCAGTTTGTGGATGATATATAGTGCTGAACCTGAGTCGAGTTCCTAGACTCTCCTGCATACTCTGCCAAAAATGTGATGTAAATCTGGAATCACGATCCAATACAATGCTGACAGGCACTCCATGTAGTCGTACTATCTGCCTCATATATATGTCAGCTAATATCTCCGTGGACTTCCCAACTCTGAAGGGAAAGAAATGTGCAGACTTGGTGAGTCTGTCCACGACAATCCAAACTGCATCCTTCCCGCTAGGGCTTCACGGGAATCCTGAGATGAAGTCCATGTTAATGCGTTCCCACTTCTACTCGGGAATGGGAAGCGGCTGCAATAGTCCTGCAGTTCTCTGATATTCAGTCTTGACTTGCTGACACACCAAGCATCTCGCTACTAATCTTGTAATCTCTCTCTTCATCCCATACTTTTAGTAATGTTGCCTTAAATCTCGGTACATCTTCGTACCCCCGGGATGAATCTTCCTGCTTAAGGCATCTGCTACTACATTCACCTTGTCAGGGTGGTACTGCAACTCAATATCATAATTTGTCACCAACTCTAGCCAGCGCCTCTGTCTCATGTTGATCTTCTTCTGTGTGTAGACATACTTCAGACTTTTATGATCTGTGTAAATCTTAACACGATCACCATAAAGGTAGTGTCGCCATAGCTTTAATACAAATATCACTGCAGCTAGCTCTAGATCATGCGTCGGATAGTTCTTCTCATGAACTCTCAGCTATCTCGATGCGTAGGCTATTACTTTGCCATGTTGCATTAGTACACATCCTAATCCGCTCCCAGATGCATCACTGTACACTATAAATCCTTCTGATCCTGAAGGTAGTGTCAAAATTGGTGCTGATATCAGACGCTTCTTCAGCTCATCGAAAGTCGCCTGACACTCGTTGGTCCAGATAAACTCCTCGCCTTTACGTGTCAGTCGTGTCATAGGCGCAGCTATCCTCGAGAAGTTTTCCATGAACCTCCGATAATAACCGGCAAGTCTGAGGAAACTCCTAACCTCTGTAACTGATGTAGGAGTTGGCCATGTCTCCACTGCAGCTATTTTCTCTGGGTCAACTAATAGCCCATCTCCGGTGATTATGTATCCCAGAAACGGTACTCTATCCAAGCAGAACTCATATTTACTGAGCTTGGCGTACAGCCTCTCATGTCTCAGCGTCTCCAACGCAATCCTGAGATGTCTCTCATGCTCCTCCTGGCTCTTGGAATATACCAAGATGTCGTCGATAAATACCACCATGAACTTATCTAAGTACTGGTGGAAGATATTGTTCATCACACTCATGAATACTACTGGCACGTTGGTTAAACCAAAAGTCATGACTAGAAACTCATAGTGTCCATAATTCATCCGAAAAGCCGTCTTCGAAATGTCCTCTCTCCGTACCTTGATCTGATGATAGCTGGATCTAAGATCGATCTTCGAGAATACATATGCGCCGCTAAACTAATCAAATAAATCATCGATGTGCGACAAAGGGGTACTTGTTCTTTATCGTTACAACACTTAATGCCCTGTAATCGACACACAACGTACCGTCCTATCCTTCTGCGGTACAAATAAGATGGATACTCCCCATGGAGAAATACTAGCCCGACTGAAACCCTTGTCTAAGTGATCCTCTACTATAGACCTTCAACTCAACCAACTCTATCGGTGCTAGTCTGAAGACGAGAAAATAACTAGTTCGGCTCCGGGAGTCAACTCTATGGTGAACTCAATCTCTTTGTCAGGTGGCATGCGTAGAAGATTTTCTAGAAATACATCATCAAACTCGCTATAATGCGGGGGTACACTGGTTCACTCTTTCCAATGTGTGTCGCTAAGGTTGGACACTATGCTCTCGGGCTCCCTGAAGAAACTCAACTCAGGGTAACCTGGTGGTCTAAAACTAATGCAACCACGTCGACAATCTAGCGTCGCGTGGTATTGGCTCAACCAACTCATGCTAGAACGATGTCATAGTCTAGACTAAACCTCATAATAAATTTTCCCGTTCTGTTTTCAATATCAATCCTCAAAAGAAATTTTCTTCCTTGCCTAAAGTATAATTTCTCTCCTCCTCAAAATTTTCCCCAAAATTATATTCCTCAAATTTCTTCTTCCCGTTATTTATTGCTCCGGGTCACATAGTGCAATAATGATGCCACCCAAGAACATACTAAAATTTCTGGAATTAGATCATCATCTTCCAAGTGAGATCCTAAAATTTTATCTCCTCTAGCTCATACCATCGTTCCTAGTGTTGCTATCATATGCAACCACTAGTTCCCAGCATCGGGCTATGCATTTCCAAAATTTATTCTAGGTCATGATCAACAATCCTTTCAGCTCCCAGTACTTCTGTCATAACCCAAATTTTTCAGAATATTTTAAAACATTTTTCTCATAATTTTCTGGAATTAAAACTAGGGTATTTTGTGATTAAAAGTTTTTTAAATAATGTTAATTAATATTAAAATGTTATGAAAATAATATTTTAGGGTATAAAATGGAAAATCGGACATAGAATAATTTTTTGTGAATTTATTGGACTCCGGAGACATTTTTAAAGCGCTAAAAACTAATGTATAACTAAACCAAATTAAACCCTGCCTGAACCCGGTTTATTTGGAAATAAACCAAACTAAACCGGCCCAAATCGCTATCAAACCGAACCGGACCAACCCAGCCTTAACGGGTCGGGTTGGGTCGGATCCGAATTGAACCCGACCCGGACCCGAAACCCTAACCGAACCCTAGATCCCGAATCCTACCGGATTTACTGTTCTGGCCCTATATATATGCCTCGACGTTCGCGCCCGCCACTGGAAAACCCTCTCTCTCTTATCTCCTCCGCCGCCCGCAGCTCAGCCCCGACGAACTCCCCTAGCCGGAACCCTAACTCACCTCCGCTTGTCACCGCCTCCACAGCCTTCCTCCGCCAATCCCCAACTCCTCAGCCTCGACCAGACTCCCCAGCTACCATCTTCGCCGACCGCATCTCCACCCGATCACCATCCAGATCACCACCCCAACCATCCCCTCACCGTCTCCACCATCCACCGCCTCCCCAAAGCCCTCGAGCCCCCACAGCCGACCGTCCTCCGCCTAGTCGTCGACAACGCGCTCGACTCGAACCTCGCCGCCCTCTGCCCAGCCCCGCACAGCCTCAACGACTAGCATAGCCCTAGCTCTGACACAGCGGACACGGACACAACAGCATCCCCGTGACCCAGACACAGCAGACTCGGACAGGACACGAAACAGTCACCCGGACACGAGAAATTCTCGTTCCACGGAGCCCTGTTCAGGTAACCCGTTCTCTCTCCTCGTTATTCCGTTTTTCGTTCCGTCAGTTGTGTCGCATAGACTATATAACCCTCCCGATGTCCGTGCAACCCGCTCGGTGCATCGCGTCCTGTGGCGATCGCGAACCACGATCCAAAAACAGGAAAACCAACGCCCTATTTCACCCCGGAACTGAGTGAGCCCCGCCAAAAAGGACGACTTGGTTGTACGCGGTCTTCACAGAAATATGCGTACTATCGATACGGACGTGTGGGATTTTGCAGAAGTTGATTTGGATGTGCGTGCACACCGGAATCAACATGTATCTGCCGATAACGCCCCGTATCTGCCTGTTCTGGAATACGCTGTAACTTTGTTTACACACGTCGGATCGAGACAAAACTTACGCCATCAGACTCGTAGCAATACGCTGGTCCTGTGACCCAAGTTTGGTTCGATTCTGAGAACGTTGATAAAATCGCGTATCGTGGGCCCCGCGGCTCTACTTGACGGACGATTTTGTGATCGGCTCATCGGAATCCAATTCTGGAAGTTCTGTTGGGTTCGTATCATCATTCCTGACTTGTTGACACTAAGTTGGACGAATTTGGAGACCTTTGACCCTGACACATTTTTCGGTGTAAAGCGGTCCACATGTGGACCCCGCTTTGAACAGAAACTGTCATTTTTGCCCCTGTGTCCAAATTGGACTTAAGGACAGGTGTTTCTAGCTATTTGATATTTTTTGAGACCGTTGATGATATTTATTTCAGCTTTTGGAGGAGTACCTGCAGGATCCACTAATACAGGGATAATTGTTGGTATTCAAATCCCAAGCAAGTGTACCTTGCCAAACTTGCAGTCTTGTTACATATTTTTCTTGATTCATTTATATTGCTGTGCATGCTTGACCTAGGACCGTATGACTTACTTAGCGTCCGATTATTAGTCGGGTGCCAATACTGTACGCAGAGTTGTGTAACGTTACCTAGAGATGGACATTTGTGACCCTTTACATTCTCATACTTGGCTTATCAAGTACACCATAACCCAGGACACTTGACACTATTTATGAGACAGAATCTTCTTAAGATATTCATGGTTATTCTGTATAGGATACATGTTTATGACATAGACATTATATTCATAGATATTATATGACTTATTGCATTAGCTATGATCTTGCGTAACATGTACATGAGACATTGTGGACATGAGACGTGTAGTTACATTGGGTGGGGAGAGACACACAGGCTACAGGCTGTTTTATATATATCTACTACTATTGTGAGGCCGTAGACTCTCCAGCAGAGCTAGGCACATTACCGGTTAATACTGCTACCGGCTCCCCGACACAGAGCTTGTAGTGGCTCAGTCTGAGTACTAGTGATGCTCGCACTTGCATTTCACATAGATGGTTACATACTTATCCTATTTATTTTATTATTTGCTGTACTGCATTATTTATTTTGGCTTGTATTATCTTGTACCTTGCTATGTCCCCTGAGGACCTGGATCCGGATTATGTCCCCAGGATTTGCAGACGAGATCTATCCCGAGGTATACGGGACAGCAGCAGGAGCTGATACAGGAGCTGTACCAACACCCGAGGACGAGGTTTTAGCTGAAGACTTTTCCTGAGCATCTATGTTTCATGCTCAGTATTTACTTTATTCAGTCATTTATATTTTGGTCTGTTGAACCAGTGTATCAGATTTTATCAGGTTGTTCCCCGAAGTACTTTGTTGAGACTGGTTGATGATTTATATTTCTTATTTCTGTGGATCATAGTTTATCTTATATGGATGAGATTAGTTATGCCATGTTGTCGTAGACTTTATATTACAACTTAAGTACGCCCTGATGGATCCATTAAATTGGTTTTGTCCATCAGTGTGTGCTGCTGGCCATTGCCACGTGTCTAGTCTCTCGATATTTTGGGACTGGGGCATGACATAGTTTTTGTGGTGTCCCATGCAGGTCTACGACTAAATCGTTCAGTTTTAACTTAGGGACCGAGCAAGCCTGCACAAAGGATAGGATAAGTTATAGGATCTCATCCATTGTTTGAACCATTTTTGAACTCTATATCGAACTCGAATTAATTACTTGATTTGCATCTTATGTTGATTCCTCTGAGCGTTCTTATTATTTATCTTTTGGCTGCAGAGTAATAGATACCAGGAACAGAGATAAGAATCCCTTGGATACACCACACGATGCTGTGGTCACCTATGTAGACGGAGTGACACCAGGGAATGGAGGACAATCATCTCAAGGAAATCAAGCCGGCCAGCTTAATCCAAGGTTCCGGCGTGATAACATCCCACCTCCGCCATATTTCACTCCATAGATGCCTGTCTTTCCACCAGGGCTAGCCATGGACGGGCAGCAGATGTTTCAGATGATTTATGCCATGATGCAAGCCCAACAGCAGGTTCAGCAAGAGGCTCAGCGTCATGAGGCAGAGTATTTGAGAACCAGCCTAGTATCCGCATTGGAGTAGACAAACCCACCATCTAGGCGACCAGCGACAGGATTTATCACTGATTTTTGTCAGCTCAAGCCTTGTACCTTTTCTGGCAAGGAGGGGCCAACTGAAGTTCACGAATGGCTCACGAACATACAATACCAGTTGGAAGCAGCTGAACTTCCAAGGGAGAAATGGATGACTGCGGTCAGGATGCAGTTGACTGAAAATGAACATCATTGGTGGTTATCAGAAGAGAGGAGGCTCGGACAGGACCGAGTCATTTAGGAAGAGTTCTCCAGACTCTTCCAAGAGATGTATATTCCAACATTTGTACGGTCGAAACTCAGAGACAAGTTAAACCGCCTTATCCAAGGCAATATGTCAGTGGAAGAATACAACGCATAATTTATTCGTCTGAGTCACTTCGCCCCTTCTCTAATTCCTACAGAAGAAGAGAAGGCTGAGAAGTTCTTTGACGGACTGAAGTTTGAGCTCCAGAGGTTGATTAGATTTGTTGTATCTACATCATATATCGACGTCCTTACAGCAGCATGACGCATGGAGCATGTCACTAGAAGGGAGTCAAATTTAAAGAGGCCAATCATATTAGCACCATCCAGGACATCACAGGGGGATTTTGCAAAACGATCCTAGAGGAGTATACCAGAGAGAGCAGCACACAGGGCCATATCTCTTCCTACTTGTCACCACTGCGGCAAGGTAGGTCACATTGAGAGAGAATGTAGACGCAAGTTGGGACTATGTCTGAGTTACGGATCCAGCCAACATCTATCCAGGGACTGCTCTGAACGCAGAGAGGGAGCACCGAGACTAGCTTTACCTGCACCAAGGCCAGCTTATCCAACAGTGGGAGCACTGCAGATAGGAGTTGGAGGAGCTAGACCATCAGCTCCAAGAGGATATCAGCAAAGACCACCATTAGCACCACAGGCAGCTCTATTTCAGCAGACTCAGCAGCAGAGAGGTCCAGCTCAGGGACGAGGACAGGCATTTGCATTGGCTGTTGAGGAGGAAGCTACTGCAGGAGAGATTATCGCAGGTACTATTTTAGTAGCTTCATTACCAGTTGTAGCTTTATTTGATTCTGGAGTATCGTATTCATTTATAGCAGCTAGCTTTGTAGCCACCCATAGAGTAGCTACCGCACCCCTTCCAAAGACTAAAAGAATTCTTACGGGAGGTAGAATTATCCCAGTTAGTGACGTCTGTGGATCATGTTCTGTAGTAGTCTGTGGAAGAGAGATGCGAGCTCAATTTTTAATCTTTTCTATGCCGGATTATGATGTTGTACTTGGTATGGACTGGTTAAGTCAGTACCATGCGACTCTTGATTGCCGACTTGGACGGGTTATATTTAGACCGCCTGGACATCCAGAGTTTGAGTTTCTTCGGGGAGCTGTAGAGTAAGGAGTTCAGCCTACTCTTAGGGTACTATCTATAGAAGGGGAGACAGGTTACCCAAGAGTCATATCAGAGTTTGTGGATGTATTTCCTAATGATCTTCCAGGTTTACCGCCTGATCGAGAAATATAATTCACAATAGACTTAACTCCAGGAGCAGAGCCTATCACTTCATCAGTATATCGGCTAGCACCTAAGGAGTTAGTGGAGTTGAAGGAACAAGTTGATGATCTTTTGGAGAAGGGCTTTATTCGACCTAGTGTTTCACCTTGGGGAGCACCCATACTATTTGTACCGAAGAAGGATGGAACTGTACGGTTGTGCATTGACTACAGGGCACTGAACGCTGTGACTATCAAGAACAGGTATCCCTTACCACGTATTGATGATCTATTCGATCAATTGAGTGTTGCTAGGGTATTCTCGAAGATTGACCTTAGATTCGGCTATCACCAGATTAAAGTAAGGAAGGAGGATATACCGAAGACAGCCTTCAAGACCAAGTATGGACATTATGAATTCTTAGTAATGTCATTTGGTTTAACCAACGCGCCAGCTATATTTATGAGTTTGATGAACAGAGTTTTTATCAGTACTTGGATAAATTTATGGTTGTGTTTATTGATGATATTCTAGTATATTCCAGGAGCCGCGAAGAGCACGAGGAGCATCTCAGAATTGTGTTAGAGACATTGAGACATGAGAAGTTGTATGCCAAACCCAGTAAGTGTGAGTTTTGTATGGATAAAGTACCTTTCTTGGGATATATCATCTCAGGAGAAGGACTTTCAGTTGATCCGGGAAAGGTTGCTGCAATAGAGACTTGGCTACACCTACATCAGTTGCAGAAGTGAGAAGTTTTCTCGGACTTGCTGGATATTATCGGAGGTTTGTAGAAAATTTCTCAAGGATTACGGAGTCTATGACAAAGTTGACACGTAAGGACCAGGAGTTTATATGGACAGAAGACTGCCAGAAGGCCTTTGAAGAATTGAAGAGAAGATTGACAACAACACCTGTCTTGACTCTTCCTTCAGGGTCAGGAGATTTTGTTGTCTACAGTGATACGTCAGGTAGTGGACTAGGATGTGTTTTGATGCAACATGGCAAAGTAATTGCTTATGCATCGAGACAGTTGAAGGTCCATGAGAAGAACTACCCAACGCACAATCTGAAGCTAGCAGCAGTTATATTTGTATTGAAGATTTGGAGGTACTATCTTTATGGAGAGAAGGTAGACATCTTTACTGATCACAAGAGTCTGAAGTATATATATACTCAGAAGGAGCTCAACATGAGACAGAGACGTTGGCTTGAATTGATGGTAGACTTTGATATAGATCTGCAGTATCACCCGGGAAAGGCGAATGTCGTAACAGACGCACTCAGCAGGAAGCCCACGGCTTATTTCTTAATGATGCAGCCTGAGTTATTAGAAGATCTACAGGAGCTCCAGATAGAAGTTGTTTTACCAGGACAGAGTGGCTTGTTGGCTAATCTCAAAGTTAAGTCGTCACTTGTGGAGAGGATTAAAGAGGCATTGCCCACGAATGCTAGATTTTAAAGACTTAAAGAGAGGGCAGAAGCAGGCATGCAGACGGGACTTCGCATACATGAAGACGGGACATTAAGGTATGGAAATCGCCTTTATGTTCCAAATAGAGAATTGAGACAGGAGTTAATGACTGAAGCACACAGCTCCATGTACTCTGTTCACCCAGGAGGAACCAAGATGTACCAAGATTTGAGGCAGTATTATTGGTGGCATGGAATAAAAAGGGAGATTGCACGATTTATGGCAAAATATTTAGTCTGCCAACAAGTAAAGGCCGAGCACCAAAGGACTGCAGGTATGTTACAGCCGCTTCCTATACCAGAATGGAAGTGGAAATATATCACTATGGATTTTGTCACAGAATTTCCAAGGAGCCCCAGCGGAAGAGATACGGTATGGGTAATCGTGGATCGACTCACTAAATCGGCATATTTCTTGCCATTTAGAGTTGGACAGTCCACAGAGGTACTAGCCGACATGTATATACGATAAATCGTAAGATTACGTGGAGTGCCGGTTAGTATTGTATCGGATCAAGATTCAAGATTTATATCTCATTTTTGGCAAAGCATGCAAGAGAGTCTTGGCACCCGACTCAAATTTAGCACAGCTTACCATCCACAGACAGATGGTCAATCGGAGCGCACGTTTCAGATCTTGGAGGATATATTGTGATCGTGTATGCTAGACTTTGGAGGATCTTGGGAAGATCATTTACACTTGGTGGAGTTCTCCTACAACAAAAGTTATCAGGCCAGCATTCAGATGGCACCATTCGAGACGTTATACGGTAGGAAGTGCAGATCGCCAATATGCTGGAGTGATGTTGGTGAGCGTCAACTACTAGGTCCAGAATTGGTAATACAGGTAGTAGAGAAGGTAAAATAAATTCAGAATCATCTTCGAGCAGTTCAGGACAGACATAAGCATTGGGCTGATACACACAGGCGTCCCCTAGAGTTCAAAGAAGGAGAGCACGTATTCTTGAGAATTTTGCCCACTCGAGGTACTATTAGATTTGGGAGCAGAGGCAAGTTGAGCCCAAGGTATATCGGGCCATTTGATATTCTGGAGCGCATTGGTGAGGTGGCTTATCGTCTTGCATTACCTCCATCCTTAGAGGGAGTGCATGACGTATTCCATGTCTCACAGCTGAGAAGGTACGTGACTGACCCAAGTCATGTAGTCGATCATTCTGAGATCGCAATGGGCCCTAGCTTGAGATATGAAGAACAACCAGTTGGCATACTCGACGTCAGTGAGAAGATATTACGAGGGCAGACAATTAGACTGGTTCGTGTAGCTTGGAAATATCATTCTCCTGGCGAATCGACTTGGGAACGAGAGGATATTATGCGCCAGCGTTATCCTCACTTATTCGCGGATGCAGGTATAACCTAAGCATTCTTATAATTTCCATAGTTCTTTCCTTTAGTAGTTATTCTTCGATTGCGAGGACGCAATCCTCTTAAGGGGGGTAGATTGTCATAACCCAAATTTTTTAGAATATTTTAAAATATTTTTCTCATAATTTTTTTGGAATTAAAACTAGGGTATTTTGTGATTAAAGGATTTTTAAATAATGTTAATTAATATTAAAATATTATGAAAATAATATTTTAGGGTGTAAAATGGAAAACCGGACATAGGATAATTTTTTATGAATTTATTGGAGTCCGGAGACATTTTTAAAGCCCTAAAAACCAATGTATAACTAAACCAAATTAAACCCTGCCTGAACCCGGTTTATTTGGAAATAAACCAAACTAAACCGGCCCAAACTACTATCAAACCGAACCGGACCAACCCAGCCTTAACGGGTCGGGTCGGGTCGGATCCGAATCGAACCCGACCCGGACCCGAAACCCTAACCGAACCCTAGATCCCGAATTCTACCGGATTTACTGTTCCGGCCCTATATATATGCCTCGACGTTCGTGCCCGCCGCCGCAAAACCCTCTCTCTCTCATCTCCTCCACCGCCCGCAGCTCAGCCCCGACGAACTCCTCTAGCCGGAACCCTAACTCACCTCCTCTTGTCACCGCCTCCATAGCCTTCCTCCGCCCGTCCCCAACTCCTCAGCCTCGACCAGACTCCCCAGCCACCATCTCCGCCGACCGCATCTCCATCCGATCACCATCCAGATCACTACCCCGACCATCCCCTCACCGTCTCCACCATCCACCGCCTCCCCAAAGCCCTCAAGCCCCCACAGCCGACCGCCCTCCGCCTAGTCGTCGACAACCCGCTCGAGTCGAACCTCACCGCCCTCTGCCCAGACCCGCGCAGCCTCAACGACTAGTGTAGCCCAAGCTCCGACACAGCGGACACGGACACATCAGCATCCCCGTAACATGGATACAGCAGACTCGGACAGGACACGAAACAATCACCCGGATACGAGAAATTCTCGTTCCATGGAGCCCTATTCAGGTAACCCATTCTCTCTCGTTATTCCGTTTTCCGTTCCATCAATTGTGTCGCGTAGACTGTGTAACCCTCTCGATGCCCGTGCAACCCGTTCAGTGCGTCGCGTCCTGTGGAGATCGCGAACCGCAATCCAAAAATCAGAAAACCAACGCCCTATTTTACCCCGGAACTGAGTGTGCCCCTCCAAACGGGACGACTTGGTCGCACGCGATCTTCACCAAAACGTGCGCCGTCGATACGGACGTGTGGGATTTCGCAGAAGTTGATTTGGATGTGCGTGCACACTAGAATCAACGCGTATCCGTCGACAATGCCCCGTATCTGCCTGTTCTGGAACATGCTGTAACTTTGTGTACACATGTCAGATCGAGACAAAACTTACGTCATCGGACTCGTAGCAATACGCTGGTCCTGTGACCCAAGTTTGGTTCGATTCTAAGAACGTTGACAAAATTGCGTATCGTGGGCCCCGTGGCTCCACTTGACGGGCGATTTTGTGATCGGCTCATCAGAATCCAATTCTGAAAGTTCTGTTGGGTTCGTATCATCGTTCCTGACTTGTTGACACTAAGTTGGACAAATTTGGAGACCTTTGACCCTGACACATTTTTTGGTGCAAAGCGGCCCACATGTGGACCCCGCTTTGACCAAAAACTGTCATTTTTGCCCTTGTGTCCAAATTGGACTTAAGGACAGACATTTCTAGCTATTTGATATTTTCTCAGACCGTTGGTGATGTTTATTTCAGCTTTTGGAGGAGTACCTGCAGGATCCACTGATACATGGACAGCTGTTGGTATTCAAACCCCAGGCAAGTGTACCTTGCCAAACTTGCAGTCTTGTTACATATTTTTCTTGATTCATTTATATTACTTTGCATGTTTGACCTAGGGCTGTGTGACTTACTTAGCGTCCGATTATTAGTCGGGTGCCAACACTGTACGCAGAGTTGTGTAACGTCACCTAGAGATGGACATTCGTGACCCTTTACATTCTCCTACTTGGCTTATCAAGTACACCATAACCCAGGACACTTGACACTATTCATGAGATAGAATCTTTCTGAGATATTCATGGTGATTCTGTATAGGATACAGGTTTATGACATAGACATTATATTCATAGATATTATATGACTTATTGCATTAGCTATGATCTTGCGTGACATGTACATGAGACGTTGTGGACATGAGACATGTGGTTACATTGGGTGGGGAGAGACACACAAGCTACAGGCTATTATATATATATCTACTACTATTGTGAGGCCGTAGACTCTCCAGCAGAGCTAGGCACATTACCGGTTATTACTTCTACCGGCTCCCCGACACAGAGCTTGTAGTGGCTCAGCCTGAGTACTAGTGATGCTCTCACTTGCATTTCACATAGATGGTTACATACTTACCCTATTTATTTCATTATTTGCTACACTGCATTATTTATTTTGGCTTGTATTATCTTGTACCTTGCTATGTCCTCTGAGGACCTGGATCCGGATTATGTCCCCAGGATTTGCAGACGAGATCTATCCCAAGGTATACGGAACAACAGCAGGAGCTGATACAGGAGCTGTACCGACACCCGAGGACGAGGTGTTAGCTGAAGACTTTTCCTGAGCATCTATGTTTCATGCTCATTATTTACTTTATTTAGTCATTTATATTTTGGTCTGTTGAACCAGTGTATCAGATTTTATCGGGTTGTTCCCCGAATTACTTTGTTGAGACTGATTGATGATTTATATTTCTTATTTCTGTGGATCATATTTTATCTTGTATGGATGAGATTAGTTGTGCCATGTTGTCGTAGACTTTATATTACAGCTTAAGTACGCCCTGATAGATCCATTAAATTTGGTTTGTCCATCAGTGTGGGCTACTGGCCATTGCCACGTGTTTAGTCCCTCGATATTTTGGGACTGGGGCGTGACAACTTCCAAGATCACTGCTATCTCAAGCACGGGTAGGGTACTACTGGGTCCAACTCTCTTGCTAACCTTCCACACTAGTTCTAGAATCCAAAAGAACCTATCAATCTATCCTACTGAGGGTAGCAATCTTCTCAGGGAATATTACACGAATTCTGTCTTCTGTCGTCTGGTCTACGATCTTCTTCTGGAGGAAACCATCAGGCACAAGCGTCCGTCTTCCCGAATAATAGGGGATGAAAACAATGATAACGATATTGACGAAAATTGAGCGAATACAAATTGGAAGTCCAAGGGCGATAATCACATACAAAGTGAGTTTCTAAAATCGATTATAAATTGAGATCCTATTCAACAATCATAATATCTATTCCTAATTTGCAGGCTCGCTTGGCACAGTCCGGTGACCAAGACGATTTAAATCGGACCTGTATGGGCCACCACAAAAATATGTCATGTCCCAGTCCTAAAATACGTAGGACCAGGAATACGTGACACGCCAGCTACGCATTCGACCAGACTCTGATCTGACTCGAATACGTATAAGCTGTATAATATAAAGGGCACTATCTAGATATCCCATAAATGTAAACCTCTATGTCTCAATCCATAATGTACAGCAGTATACAAGAAAGAGCTATATGTGCTAAAGTCGTCCGCCCAATAATACACAAACTCGAATAGACTCGAGAAAAAATATGAGTCTATAAAAACTAGGCTACAACAGCAGGTGAATAATCAATATAAAATAACCATAATGCCGATAGATATGATATGAGTACCTGGTACAATGGCCACAAGATATGCCACTCCCTCAGCAACTCCAAATGCTCCATAATCTTCTATGCTACAAAACTGGCAGGGGACCAGGTCCTCAGAGGGACGTAACAAGGTACAAAAATACAGCATGCCAAGTATAACAAGAAAGTACAAGTACAACGACGGGGTAATCTAGCATAACCAACTAAGTGAGACACAATTTGAAGATAATGTTCGACGCGTGGGCTATCCAAAATAAAATTGTAGCTCTAAACACAGAGACACACGGGGCGTACCGTAGCTCCGAGCACAGAGTCACACGGGTGATACATCTACTCTAGAATACAGGATCACTACATATACATATATAAGCGCGTGTAGAGGAGCCCAAACGTCTAGTAACTGTCTTTCCCTTCCCAAGCGGTCAATGATGGTGTGCTGAACCTGAACCTCTATCTAACAGTCTCGATACACAAAATAACTTATCACACAAGATCCTAAGGTCGTCCCAGTCTCTGGTCATGATGTCAGTATCAGGATACAAGAATCTGGTACGATCACAGTGTATGAATGTGTCTTGGGGTGTCTATATACTCAGGTACGTATATCGAGGTGTTACGAATATCTAACATTCATTATAAGACATTACGACAAACGTCTGTACCGGGTTATGATCCGGACGTGAAGTAACAATCATAATCAAACATGCACACAATGTACATAATAAAATAATAAATATATGTAACTGAAATACAGGGTGGCAAGGTATACTTGCTTGCGTCCGGCTGCTGATGACGGGGATCCGGTACCACGTCCAAGTCCTCAGGTCCAGTAGTACCTAGAGATGAGATACAAACTCAATAAATGAACTATCACACGACAAACAGGGATGTGATACACGTCTAAACATCTGCTCAGACTGAGCTATAACTCACAAGGATACGACGCTAGAGGGTTAACCAAGGTTGACTCGGAGTACATTACATCTAATCAAATTAAACATCTGTACCATATCATCAATCCAAACCTCAATCTTACTATGTTCATCACGATATTCTGTGGTCCAACACATGATCCAATCCTTAGTTTTACCTCAGTGTTCACAGATGTTAACATGCACCATTACTATCATCCTCGAAATAAATAAATAATTATCCTCGAGTAAATGGTTATTAATAATTACTTAAACCCTCGGTTATAAACACCGTCAGTAGCTACTCCTCCAATATATTCATCATTAAATATTAGCCCCCAATATTAACCAATGCTTGATATCACAACGGTATTCTACGACAATTAAATCTGTACCTCAGTAATATTCCCTGTTTTTAGTATCAAAATATCATTTTCACAACCATTTAAAACAGCTTATCGTCAATAAACAATATGTATAGATTAAATAAAATCTTAAAATCCCTTACCTAGCATTCATAACCCTAACTTAAAATATCCTTTACATCCATGATTGCATATTATATCACGTAATAAACCCCAAGATCTCACATAGTATTTAAACTCTAATCTCAACATTAAACCTAATCTCAACATTAACCCTAATCTCCCTCCTTAAACACAAAGATCATAAGTACTACACTACACAAAATATATATATCAACATAGAGAGGGGGAGGGAGTCGCATACCTTGACGGCGAGGTTGCTGGCCGGATGATGGAGATGCTGGTGGTGGAGTGTGGCCGGAGGAGGGTGGTCGTGGGGTGGTGCCAGTTGGTGGTGGCTCCGACAATGGCGAGTTGGGGTTGCGGGGACTCCAGTCAGAGCAAGGGAGAGGAGAAAGTGGTGGTGGTGCAGGGGATCTCGTCGGGGACGACTGGCCGGGGAGTGAAGCTAGGGGCAGTGTCGTCGGTTGGCCAGAGTGGTGGTGGTTTGAGGTCGAGAGGGTGGTGGATGTCGGAGCTCGTAACCAGGGTGGTGCAGGGAGAAGCTCGTGCAGCCGACAGAGCAGTGGGGAATGGTTGACCGGGTATTGGAGGTGGCAGTCGTGGAGTATTGTTGGCCGTGGCGTTGAGGGAGGAAGTGGAGGAGGTAACCGGAGGCGATGCCGTGGGTGGCTGCTACGGTGAAGTCAGGGATGAGTCGGGGTCGAGGGATGTGCAGCGCGTGAAGGTGAAGCTCGGTGGAACAATGGTGGATGGCGGATGTGGTGGCAGCGCCGGTAGGGAGTGGTCAAAATATGGAGGCCGGCGGTGATGGTAGCAGTCGACGCAAATGGTGGCAGTAATGGCGGATTAGGGGAGAGCCAGTCGGGTTGGCCGAAGCATCGAGGCAGCAGTTGAAACTGCGGGTAGGGCAAGCACGCCGGAGGGGTCTCAGCCGAGGTGGTAGTTGGCCAGGTTCGGTTCTGGACAGAGGGCGGAGGTTACTGGGGTGGCAGTCGGCTGTAGGTGGTAACTCGCCAGAGATGGAAGCTCGGTTGACCGGGTTCTGGTTTTAATGAAGAAGAAGGAGAAGTAAAAAGGAAGAAGAAGAAGAATGGAAATATGGAGGCTCAGTTTTTAATGTAGAGGAGGAAGGAGAGAGAGAGAGAGAGAGGGGGTGGGGGTTTCTCTAGACATGGGGATTTGGGCCTGCATTGGGAAGAGGGGAGAAAGAGACATTATATAGGGAAGTGTGGGTAGAATGGATGGTAGGAATTTGCCCAATTCAAATGGGTGGTGGTGATTGCACATGAAGCAAATATTTTTTTCATCCAAAAGAGAGGAAGGAGGGATGTTGACCGGTCAAGGAAGAGGGGTGGCCTCTTCATTTGGCTTTGACCAATGAGGGTGTGCCACATGCCACAATATTTGCAATTTAGCCCCTTAAGTTTGGGTATTTGCACAAACACATGAAATGATAGAAAAATTGTGGGAGAATTGGTGTTTGGTGTTTTGTAGGGTGAGGGGGTGTTGTGTGTTTTGCATGGGATTAATTAAACGGGCATTGGAATTAAATTAGGATTAAAATGGATTGGTATCCCCAATTTAATTAGAATAAATTGTATCCCGTGCTTTTTAATTAAATGGGGCCCCTGGGGTCTCAATTTGGAGTAACTCAAAGGTCAAGAATGGTGTAGGCTTGGAGTCAGTCTTGGATCCTTTAGTTGATCCGGCTCAACGGGTTAAGTTGGTGTCTCAAAATTGATGGTAACGACACAGGTGTCCGACACGGGATAAAATATGGATTTTGGTTACGAAAAATTATGCAATTAATTTAGATCACAAGGAAATATGATTTTGAGTGACGGAAAAGTCCAGCACCTAAATTGGCGGGTCAAGTCAAAAGTGCAATAATCTGTTGAAATTTATGGGCTGATGTTGGACTCCGAATAATTCAACAATGGAAGTGTGCGCCGAGGGTTTAATTAAAAAAATTAGACATCTGCAACCTTACTCTAAACCTCAATCATCTGCTGCTAAACCAAAGTTTTCCATCCTATACCAGACTATCTACAGAAATAAATGAGGGGGTTTAACGCTATGTAATCATCGATGCGCGGTAGTGGGTACTTGTTCTTTATCGTTACAGCATTTAATGCCATGTAATCGATACACAAACGTACCGTCCCGTCCATCTTCGACATAATTAAGATGACACTAGCCCGAATGAAACCCTTGTCTAAGAGATCCTTTACTATGGACCTTTAACTCAACCAACTCTATCGGTGCTAGTCTGCAAACAGGGAAAGTAACTGGCTTGGCTCCGGGAGTCAACTCTATAGTGAACACTCTCTCTCTCTGTCAGGTGGAAGGCCTGGAAGATCCTCTGGAAGCACGTCCTCAAGCTCTGATATAAAGTGAGGGTATAGCGGTTCACCTTCTGTAATGTGTGTCGCTAAGGTAGGTTGGACACCATGCTCTCGAGCTCCCCAAAGAAACTCAAACTCAGGGTGATCTGGGGGTCTAAATATAGTGCAACCACGTCGGTAATCTAGCATCGCGTGGTATTGGCTCAACCAATCTATCCCTAGGTCAATGTCATAGTTTAGACTTAACCTCATAATAAATTCTTCCGTTCTATCTTCAACACCTAATCCTCCAAAAGAAAATTTTCCTTTGCCTAATGTATAATTACTCTTCTCCTCAAATTTTATTTCTTATAATTATATTCCTCAAATTTCTTCTTTCTATTATTTATTGCTCCGAGTCAAATAGTACAATTATAATAATAGTATCTCCCAAACACCTACTAGAATTCCTGGTATCAGATCATCATCTTATAGGTAAGAGCCTAAAATTCTATCTCCTCTAGTCATAATAACGTTACTTGTATCGCTAGCATATACAACAACTAATTTCTAGCATCGGGCTATGCACTTCCATAAATTATTCTAGAGGGTTATGATCAACAATCTTTCCAACTCCAAGTACTTTCCAAATCACTGCTATCTCAAGTACGGGTAGGGTACTACTGGGTCCAATTCTCTAGCTAACCTTCCATACTAGTTCTAGAATCCAAAAAGAACATATAAATCTATCCTACTAAGGGTAACAATCTTCTCAGAGATTAGTACACGAATTCGGTCTTCTGTCGTCTGGACTTCGATTTTCTTCTGGTGGGAACCATCAGGCTAAAACATTTGTCCTTCCGAAATAAAAGGAGATGAGAACAATGATAATGAGATTGATAAAAAAGGAACGAATACAATTTGGAAAGTCCAACGGCGATAATCAATTACGAAGGGAGTTTTTTTTTAAATCGATTATGGATTGAGAGCCTATTCAACAATAAATCATAATATATATTCCTAATTTGTAGGCTTGCTTGGCACAGTCAGGTGACTAAGATGATTGAAATAGGACCTGCATAGGCCACCATAAAAATATGTCGCACCCTAGTCCGAAAATACGTAGGACCAGGAATACGCAACATGCCAGCTACGCATTCAACCAGACTCTGGTCCAACTCGAATATGTATAAGCTGTATAATGAAGGTCACTATCTAAATAATCCAGTAAAAGTAAACATCTATATCTCATCCACAATGAACAGAAATATACAAGAAAGAGCTGCATGTGCTAAAGTCGGCCGCCAAATACCACACAAACTCGAATAGACTCGAGAAGAAATATGAGTCTATAAAAACTAGGCTACAATGGCAGATGAATAACAATATGAGTAAAATAAACATAACGTCGGTAGAAGTGATATGAGTACCTGGTACCAATGCCTGCAAGACAAGCAACTCCAACAGCATCTCCAAGGGCTCCGTAATCACCTTTGCTACAAAACTGGCAGGAGACCAGGTCCTTAGAAGGATGTAACAAGGTACAAAAATACAGTATGCCAAGTATAACAGAAAGAAACAAGGGCAACGACAGTGTAATCTAGCATAACCAACTAAGTGAGACACAGTTTAAAGATAATGTTCGACGCGTGGGCTATCCAAAATAAAACCGTAGCTCCGGACACGGAAACACACGGGACATACCGCAGCTCCGGGCAAAGAGTCACACGGGTGATACAACTACTCTAGATATAGGATCACTACAGAAATAGTATATATACATATATAAGCGCGTGCAGAGGAGCCTAAATGTCTAGTAACTGTCCTCCCCTTCCCAAGCGGTCAATGATTGTGCACTGAACCTGAACCTCTATCTAGCAGTCTCGTCACACAGAAGTAACTATCAACAAATGCGACCCTAAGGTTATCCCAGTCTCCGGTCATGATGTCAGTATCAGTATACAGGAAATCTGGCACGATAACAGTGTATGGACGTGTCCTAGGGTTATGATCTACACATGTACGTACATCAAAGTATTACGAACATCTATCACTCGTTACTAGACGTTACCGACCAACGTCTGCACCCGGTTGTGACCCGGACGCGAATTAACGATTCTAATCAAACACACGCACAATGTATATAATAAAATAATAAATATCTGGTAACTGAAATAAAGGGTGGCAAGGTACACTTGCCTGGATCCGGTTGCTGAAGATAGGGCTCCGGTACAACGTCCAAGTCCGCGGGTCCCGTAGTACCTAGAGACGAGATACAAGCTCAATCAATAGGCTATCACGCGGCTAAAATAAGATGCGACACACGTCCAGCATATGCTACAATCTTAGTTATAAGTCACATAGACACTAAGCTAGAGGGTTGACCAAGGTTGACTAAAGCTATGTTACATCTAATCTGATTAATCACCTGTATAATATCATCAGACAAAATCCTCAATCTTACTATATTCATCACGATGTTCAGTAGTTCAGGTTTATTCAATCCTCTAATTTTTCCCTGGTCTTTACAGACGTTATCCTACATATTTTAAATATCATCCTCGAATAAATTATAAACTATTTATTAAACCCTCAAATATATATACAATTATTTCTATTTCATATTAAAACTACTACTTAATTTAATTCAACATTATTTATCAATCCACAATGAATGACTAATGGTTTTATATTACACACTAGTTCACCATCAAACACCTTCTCCTCAATGTCTATCCATGTTCCAATATAAGAATATCATTTCTCCATAATTTAAATCAGCTCAATCAATAATAACCATTATGCGTATATTAAATAGGATAACCCCTGAACGTCTCATATGGCACTTAAAACCCAACCTCAATATATATCCTAATTCTAACCATCATATGTATATATTCCATGTCCTCAATTAATTCATATTTAAACCATAATTATTCAACCTAGCATTTCACCATCAATGTATATTATGACATATGATTTAAACTTAAAATTCTACATGCACGTAATACAACCCTAAAGCTAACTTAACTAAAACAATATAATAAACACAAAAAAATGTACATAGGTAGAGGGGGAGGGATTCACCTTGGCGGCGTGGTGGTTGCTGGCCGGAGGGTGGTCGTGGGGTAGTATTGGTGGTGATATAGGGAGGTGGAGGTGGTGGTTGCTCGGGTGGTGGTGCAAGGGGGAGTGGTGGTGCTGATGGTGGGGAGTGGTGGTGATCATGATGGTAAAGATGATCGGAGGGGAGAGGCATGGTGCTGGTGGTGGGAGTCACGGTGGTAGTGGTGCTGGTGATGGTAGTTGTGGAAGAGGTTGACAAGGAAGGTGGTCGTGGCGGTGGCTCGGGTGGTGGAGTGTTGGCCGGAGTGCTGTCTTGTGGTGGTGTGGAGTTGTGGGTGGAGTAGGATGACAGGGAAGGTAGTCGTGGCTGTCGTGGAAAGGTTGGTCGAAGTCGTGGCGGTAGCAGCGTAGGTGCGGGCTCATCGGGGGAGAAGCTGCTGGCTCGTGGGGAAGAAGGAGTGGCCGGGGGGAAGCTTGGCCGGAGGGGGGAAGTCCGGTCGAGTGTGGGGTTGAAGAGGTAAAGAGGAAGAAGAAGAGATGAAGAAGAGAAGAAGAAGAAAGGAGGAGAAATATATACAGTTGGGAGTTTGTGTAGTGAAGAGGGAGGAGAGAGAGAGGGGGTAGGGTTTTATAGGTTTGGGGATTAGGGCCTGCTCTTGGGAAGAGTGTGAGGAGACATTAAATAGGAAAGGGTGATGGGGAGTGTGTGGTGAGGATGCTTCCAATTTGAATGAGTGGCTAGGATTTAACATGGAGGATTTTTCATTCAAAGGAGAGGGGTGGGGTTGACTAGTCAAAGAATAGAGGGCTTCTCCATTTGGCTTGAACCAATAGGGTGTTGCCACCTAGTGCAACTTTTGTAAATTAGTCCCCTAAATTTGGATATTTGCACAGATACATAAAATAATAAAAATTTTATGGGAGAATTGGTGTTTGGTGTTTTGTAGGATGAGGGAGTGTTGTGTGTTTTGTATAGACTTAATTCATGGGACATTGGGTTAAGTTGGGATTGAAAATGGGATTAGTCAAAGTTGGTATCCCCAATTAAATTAAAATAAAATGTCATGTGCTCTTAAATTAAATGGGGGCACATGGGATCTCAATTCGGAGTGACACAAAGGTCATGAAAGGTGTAGGCTTGGTGTCAGTCTTGGACCCTTTAATTGGTCCGGCTCAACAGGTTGATTTGGTGTCTCAAAATTGATGGCAACGACACCGCTGTGCGACACTGGATTAAATAACGGGTTTCGGTTACGAAAAGTTGTAAAATTTAAATAGAGCACAAGGGATTATGACTTTGAGTGACAGAAAAGTCCAGCGCCTAAGTTGGCATGTCAAGTCTAGGATGCAATAATTTGTTAAAAATTATGGGCTAATGTTGGGCTCCAAATATTTCAACAACGGTAGGGCGCACCAAGGATTTAATTAAAGAATTAGTCATCTGCAAATCTTAATTCTAAACCTCAACTATCTGCTGCTAAACCAAAATTTTCTTTCCCATAATCGGACTATCTAAAAAAATGAGTAGGTTTACAAAAGGTGACCTAGCGTGATCACGTGTGAGTTGCATGATCTTCTAACTATCATGGGCTACACTAAATCACGAGCTATAAGGTATGATCACATATCCATTAATACTTTTCCAACCCCTGACCAGTATACGGATCCATATCATTACACGTTATAATATGTATATCATACTGCACGATCTATAATATCATGCACTATGATCACGTTCTATATAATCACTAAGATATCACGGTAATCACTGAGTAATCACGAAGTACGATACGACAATCACTGAGTAACCACGATAATAACTTCTCATGACCAAAATCCACGTATATCAATCAGTGAAACTATCGTGTCAAGAATCAAAAATCTTAATACTAAATACATGATACATAGAGACTATCAAATAAGAAAACTATCAGAGAATATACAAGCATGTGATCCTGTGCAAATGATATACCTCGGTATCCGAGTTGGTGCCACACATACCTAAATATGAATATCATGTTACTTGGTGTACCAAAATGAGAAACGAGTTAAATACACTAAATATGCTTTTCTAGGCCATACCCAGCTAAACTAGGTCCATACTAAGTTAAATAGTCTATATTGGCCACTAACTAGCTAACACTAGTTTATAATAGCTATACTAGGTCGTTTTCTAGGTTTCTAAGTCATAACTAGTAGGTATTAGATATACTAGCTAATACCATCAAGTAACTATATATAACTTATACTATTCTCTAACCTACCTTAATATACAACTAATCTTTAGGTCTATCTCATATCTAATCTCTAGGATACAACTCTAATACTTATTTAAATATCAGATACTTATACCTTATCTAAACTTACTCTTTACCTTAAGGCCTAACACTATACTTGATATCAACCCAACTAACACCTTACCTTGATGCCCTTAAATTATTAACTGTACTGATATCTAACACTTCACTAGCTCATACTGTATCTTGAATATTATTAGGTATCATTTACTAACACTTAATTAATAACTAATGGTGATACTCAGTTGATACCTTCTAGTGTCAGTCATCACACTCCTAAACACTATCCCACCAAATACCCTCTATACCTACTCAACTTGCTGTACCTAAATATTGTTACAGCAACTATTTTTTCTGCTACTGATACTCCTATTTCCAAATACACAACAACATTAACCCAACCCAACTCCTTGGTCAATAACCCAGCATGCCAATCAACCCTTTGATATAACCAGACCCCCAAATGGCTACTCGAGCAACTAGTGTTGCTGCCACTTTCTTGTTGTTACTGTTGTACATATCAGACAGTGCACTGTACTATGTACTTGGATAGTGCACTCCCCCATTGCCTGTTATTTCTGAACCGAACCTGAGCTCTTCAACTTTAATGCAGTCTCATTGGAACTGCACCTTACCTGAGCCACTGTTTTGTGCAATATGTTGATCCCCTTTCTAGACTTGCCTGTAGGACCCTCACTGCAGTACCCAAATTGCCATACACACTACACTCTTCTCACACATATATTTAACAGTGCACACTCACCACTATGATATCCACACATCAGCTATACTACACTAACATTCTAATAAACACTCTTGCCACAAGTGCACACTATATCTCACTGATTAGTAACTCAACATCAACACTGCACTCTATACCTACAGTATAGTCATTCGAGACTCACCCACACACCTGCACACAACAACTGTTGTAATTGACAACAAGTGCCCGAGCTCCCGCCACTTCACTGTCAAGTGAAGCACACCATAGAAAACCCATATATATATATATATATATATATATATACATAATAGAGACATAAAACCAAACACTTAACATATACCAATAGGAATTCTATGATACACGTTCAAATGAGATACCAAAACTTCCAATACATTACAAATTTCTATTATACATATAAATTACATAATTATATAACTAATGCAACTTGCTACAAAGGGAGATGAAGAGTAATTACATAAATCACCCAAAACGAGTCCCGTATCACACCGTATCACAAGATACTATTATACGCTCTACTCGTATCCAATTATGGATACGTACCTAGTCCCATAATCCCGATCTAAGTCAAATTAGATCTAATTGGTCTTATGACACACACTTGATGTGTCAATCTCGTAATCCCCCCTAATTGGACATAAATTACTATATAGATTCTACAAAATAAGTCATATAAACCTAGTTCTTGATCCTATGGGTAGCCCTAAGCTAAGGGATGAATCCTAATAGTTAAATGCATGAATTAGAGTTTAAATTAAGGGGTAGATTCAGAATTTATCTATTGGGAGGTGGATTCCTAATAAAATGCTCAATAGACACAATTTAGGACACAAACTCCTTATCAATTCCTCTTTCTTAAAGTGCTCCTTGCAATTCAAGCTCCAATGCTTCTTAGATGGTGAAATTTAGAGGGAATGAGTATAAATTGGGTTGAATTTGGTGGATAGATGAGTCAATTTTGGGAAGAACATAATTGGGGATCTCTAATGGAATAAACTATTGATAGAAGAGAGAGTAAAACCCTTTATAGTGGCCGGCCCCCTCTTCCCCCTTTCCAAGTGATGTACAATGTCTATGGTACCCCTAATAGCTAGTTATAAGGTCTAATTAGGGAGGGCAATATTGGAAAATCTCTAAACTAATGATAATTAAGCTAAACTCCTTAATTAACTAATGGAAATGGTCTAATGGGCTTAGTCTAATATTGGGCTCAATGTGTCATGACAATCCCATGGGTCTACTAATGACAAGTCCAAATAAACATACTAGCCCACTAACAAATAATTAAATAGCATAAGTCAATATAATTAATTAGTAACATGTAATATAAATATTTAATCATTAATTAATAAATATGCTAAATTACCAATACAACCTCATCTAGAAATGTGGTGGTGACAAGTCTACCCACCTTAGAAAAAATTTGTCCTCAAAATTTGAGGAAGAACTAATATTACAACAAGCAATCTCAGCAAGTAAGAAAGAATGATACCTCACAGCTCAAAGAGATAAGGGTATCGCTCGTGCATCTCGGCTTCCCTCTCCTAGGTAGACTCTTCCAGAGAGTGATGCCTCTACGCGACGCGTACCAAGAAAATCGTCTAGTTTCATAATACCTTCTTCCTACGATACAGAATCTCCACTGGCTGCTCTGGATAGTTGAGAGTCGGACCCACCTCGATCTACTAGTGATCCAATATGTGACTAGGTTCTGCCATGTACCATCTCAGCTGCAACACATGGAACACATCATCCACTCCCTCTAGTACAGTCGGTAATTCTAGTCTGTAGGCCATTGCATCGACCCACGCAAGAACACCAAAGGGTCCGATGTACCATGGACTAAGCTTTCTGCCTCCACCAAAGCGAATAGTATCCCGTGTTGGAGAAATTCGCAAAAACACCGGATCACCAACCTAGAACAAAATATAGCCTTAGCACTCAACCTAAAACAAAATAAACACAAAAAATACAAACAAAATCTATACCTCAAACTCCGAAGGTCTCCGGTGGCTACCGGCCTAATGTCGCTGTCTGTCCTGCACCACTCAAAGTCTATCCTGATTAGCTTCACCTTCTTAGCAGTATCCACAATCATTTCTGGTCCTAACAAGACTCTCTTACCAACATTATCCCAAGATAGAGGAGTACGACATCACCGTCCATATAAAGCCTCAAATGGTGATATCTTATTATTGGTATGGTAGCTATTGTAGTAAGAAAACTCTACCAGGTGAAGATAATCCTTCCAAGAGCCTCTGAAATCCAAAATATAAGTGCGAAGCATATCCTAGAAAGTCTAAATAGTCCTCTTCGACTGCTCGTCTGTTTGGGGGTGATATGCGGTACTAACTTGAGCTGGGTGCCCAAGCTAGCCTGCAAACTCCTCCAGAAGTGGGATGTGAAGCGACTATCCCTATCCTAGACGATGCTCATAGGAACTCTGTACAATCTAATAATCTGTCATACATACATCTCCACTAGCTTCTCTGTAGACGAGCCCACTTTAAATGGCAAGAAGTTGGCTGATTTGGTCAACCTGTCTACGATAACCCAAATTACGTCTTTTCCTCCCGGAGAATGCGAAAACCCTAAAACAAATCCATAGTAACATGCTCTTATTTCCACTCTGGAATGGGTAAAGGCTAAAGTAAACCACCTGGCCTCCGCCTCTCTGCATTTATCTACCGGCACACTAAAATCTGGATACGAAGTGCACTACCTCCTACTTTATTCTATTCTACCATGCATGCTAACTCAAATCTTTATACATCTTATTGGCACTTGGATGTGTAGAGTACGACAATCGATACGTCTCCTGAAGAACCTCCTCGCGCAATGTCCTACTTGGCACACACAACCTGATACTGTACCGTAGTGATCCATCCTCAACAATAGTGAAGTACTCAGATATTCCTATCCAAACCTATGCTTTGGTGCTCCTCAGAGACTCATCGCCATACTGTGTATCTCTAATCCTTTCCATCAGCTCTAATTGTATCTGCAATCCCCATATCTGTATCTCAATACTAGGTACCAGCATCTCAATACCCAAGCTCTCAAGATCAGCCAAAAAATATCTGTCCATAGTCAAGCACATAGCCACTGGATACCTGTTCAAGGCATTTGTGACTACATTAGACTTCCCTAGATGGTACTATATTGATATGTCAAAGTCCTTGATCAATTCCAACAACCGTCGCTGTCTTATGATTAGCTATTTCTATATAAACACGTACTTCAAGCTCTTCTAGTATAGAGAGTGTTTCAACATATTTAGAGCAAAAATAACCGCTGTCAGCTCCAAATCATGGGTAGGATAATTCTTCTCATGATAACATAATTGCCTGCAAGCATAGACAGTCACCGTCCCATTCTGCTGCAAGGCACAACCTAAACCCTTTCTTGAAGCATTACTATAGATAGTGAATTCACCTACTCCTGATGGCAACGTCAATATTGGAGCTGTTATCAACCTCTTCTTCAGTTCCTCAAAAGTGTCATGACTCTCCTCTGTCCAGACAACTCCAAATCCTTCCTGGTTAGCCAAGTCATCGACTCTTTAATCCTGGAGAAGTCCTGTACAAACCTCTAGTAATAACCTATTAGCCCCAGAAAACTCTTGATCTCTGCCACTGATCTCGGAGTAGCCCACGACTCCACTGCTGAAATCTTCTTCAGGTCCACTGAGATCTTGTCACCTGTAATCATATGTCCAAGGAATTCAACTTTGTCAAGGAAGAACTTATACTTCAAAAGCTTGCTATATGCTTCTCCTTCCTGAAAGTCTCCAGAACTATCCTCAGGTGCTCCTCATGCTCCTACTTGGTCTTCCAATACAACAGAATATCATCAATAAATACCACTACAAACTTATCAAGATACTGGTGGAATATATTGTTCATCAGATTCATGAATACCGTCGGGGCATTGGTCAAGCCAAACAACATCACCATGAACTCAAACTGGCCATACCGGGTCCAAAAAACTGTCTTCAAAATATTCTCCTTTTTCACTTTCACCTGGTAGTAACATGACCTCAAGTCTATTTTTAAAAATACCTTTGCTCCGCTCAACTGATCAAATAGATCATCAATCCTAGACAACAGGTATTTATTCTTGATAGTAAGATTGATCAGAGCCCTGTAGTCGATATACATGCGTACTAACCCATCCTTCTTTGGTATAAATAATACTAGAGCACCCTATGATGATAAACTAGATTGAATGAAGCCTTTAGCCTACAACTCATCCACCTGCTTCTTTAACTCTACCAGTTTATTATTGTTAACTCTATAGATGTGCTGAGATATCAGCTCTACGCCTGGCACCAAATCTATAGAGAACTCAATATCTTGGTCTGGCGACAAACCCGACAACTCCTCCAAAAAAATATCTATGAACTCTGCTATCAATGGATGTGCCAACTCATTCTCTTCCACCATGGCTCCACAGATGGCATCCTCTCTCTACTCCGCTGCTCCTTGTTTGTGGTATTAAACGAAAGAATGAAGATGTATTCAATATGGGGTTTACACGGAACCCGCCTTCTTTGGTTTACAAACAAACTTGTATAATTTGATCCTATACGAGGATATGGAAGTACAATTTATTTAATATGGGTAAATATTGCTATAGGTGTCTGATCTGCAGTCGATCACTTTAGCTCTTGGACCACACGATATTGAAGAAGTGTCGTAGAAGACAGGAAGCAGCTTCGAAGGTTGCAGGAGAGGGTGGATGCACGATACCAAAGTCGTCGATCCCTACTCTTTGCCTGAGCTCCGGGTGCTCTCTCTCTCTCTCTCTCTCTCTCTCTCTCGGGTTCGATCTTCCAATTTTTGTCGACCTGGTCCGATCTTCAAGTTTGGAGTTTTTCGACCTCGGATCTGATATTGGTTTTCTTGACCAATTTTTTGACCTTGTTCCTCATTGATAAAGGTCTCTATTTATAGAGTTTTAGTGACAGTGACCACTCCGTCGGTGTAACAACCGAGGAGTGAAAAGTACAGTACCCTTTTACACAACGGTTAAAGTAACCAATACCTGCGTATAGATGATCTTTTGAATGAGCGTGTGACGCGGGTCTAACTAAGGGACACAATGCGTATAATTGCTACGAAGATCACGACGTAAAAGCCACGTAGGTAGGTATCCATTGTGTAGAAAAGGTTGGCATAGAAGCCAAATGTCTGTCACCATGGCATAGAAGCCAAATAGTTATCAAACCGGCATAGAAGTCGAACAGGCATAGAAGCCGAAAAGGCATAGAAGCCAAGTGGTCGTGGAGGTCGAACAGGCACAGAAGCCGAGTGGTCGTAGAGGTGGAACAGGCATAGAAGACGAGTGGTCATAGAGGCCGAACAGGCATAGAAGTCGAAGGGGCACAGGGGCCGAGCAGGCGTAGAAGCCGAAGGGGCACAGGGGCCGAGCAGGCGTAGAAGCCGAAGGGACACAATCGCTGGATGGGCGTAGAAGCCGCCGCGTACCATGCCACAGTGCTGACGTGGACGTCTTAGCCGAAATTACGACTTTTGAAGATATAATCAAATCTCTTGCATTAAATGTCGAGATTTGCCACCATCCTGTGCATTAAATATGGAGGCGTGTTCTTTGACGGCCTGCAACCCTTTCTGCGCATCAATCGCAGAGACGTGCCTCGAGAAACTGTCACTGCTTTGTGCATTAGGCAAAGAGACGTGCCTCGAACCCCGTACGGAGTACAGCTTTTGGCATAGCAGGCGGTTTGTCTACTGCAAAACATAAACAGCTCACATTTTGCCTGTGTAAAACAAAGCAGTGTATCCCTTCGTGCTAGAAAAAGCAGTTTACGCGAAGGGGATGGCGGTATTTGACAGCCTGGGCGGTAGTGCAGTACAATCATTATAGTCGTCGCTTGGGCAGTCGAGCCGTATCCCTTTGCCAGAAGTCCAGACGTCAGGTTCATTGCAGGCTCTGACAGGTTCATTGCAGGATCTGACAGGTTTACTTCGGAGAATACGAAGCATCTTTTGTATACCTCAATGCTGCGTATGAAAGGGGAGGAGTTTTATGCCCTGGAGGCGATGAAGCACCCTGTTTACGCTGAAGCGGCTTGGACGTACTGCCTCACGCGGATGGTCCTTTGAGCTTTTATATTTCATGCTCTGTTCTAGCGGAAAAGGCTCTGTTGTACGCTTGATGGCTCTTAAGGCCTCTGCCTATGCTGCTCTGCACTGATATGCCGCGTAGTCATCCGGCGTATTTTTTATGCTTCTACAAGACCCCCTTCAAAGCTTTCAAATTCCTCAGAAGTTGGAACACTTTGAATGAAGCATGAACCGCACCTCGTGACTCAAAACGTTTCTGAATGGAGCGTTGAAACGGTCGATGCCGACTTTATGGCAGATTTATTGGGGACCGGTGTGACCCCTTTTTGCCTATAAAAAGGCTGGGGGAGTTAGCCTGTTCTCCCCATATTTTCATCACCACACAGAGATGATCGCCGGAGTTCGCCGGGTCAATTTGAGGAAGAAGGAGATCATGTTCTTCCAGCGTATAAGGAGCCAAAAAAGATGGCATCTTCGAGCAAGTGTCCACTGCAACGATGGATCATGGAAGGATATCTTAGCCTCCCTTGCTCGGGATAATCAGCAACTTTGTATGGCTGTTCTTCCAGGAGAAGGGAAGGGTCGTATTAGACCACACTGCTTGCAAGCGGTGTCTTCTCCTGTTACCTCCGGCGGTGAGAGCAGCGACTAGCTCTGACCTCGGGCATTGAGTTGGGTGGAATATCTTAACTCAATCTGTCACGGCGCACGGAGTATGGGATATGAAAGCCCCAACTCTGTCATTCTCTCGCCGGTGATCATTGCCATGTCAGTCAGTTGGCTGGAACTGACTGACTGTCGGAGAAGATGGATAAAGAATTGTGCCCCTGCGAGAACCTGTCAGAACAGCTTCTGGGCAATCTTCAGACAATGATGGGAAAACCCTCCTGTCGATGGAGTTTCCCTCATATGTAATCATGACAATGAAAAGAAAACCCTTGTAGATTGGATTTCCCTCATATGTAATCATGACTTTAATCTTTAATAAGAATCGCCTTGCTTCTTCATATGATCATCTTGCCATACATTGCTGTGAAGTCTGAATATGTATAGCTTCGACACGTCTGATTCTGTACGCCGACTCTGTAGAAAGAGTGCTAGGTCCTGTCCTTTACACATAGCGAATAGTCCGTAGAACGCTGTAGAGCATTTTTTTGAACATTTTTAGAATTGTCCTGTTGCTAGGACTGAGGAACCACGTAGAGCTCTGAACTTCTGATGAACAGAATTTTTGTTCAGACTTCGTCTTCAAGAATGACCTTCTAAAAAATCCCTTAGAACAGGGTCGACAAATGGCTGTCTAACTGAGTTGCCATCTTTTGATAGACGAGATATTCAGACTGGAGTCTGGATGAACCTCCAATTGACCCGAGAAGAATAATTTCTCAATGTTTGAACTCTTGTATGCTTCGGGTACTTAGGATATGTTGAGGTCAAGAAGGAGTATCTTCTGTGTGAACTCCTGTAATCGACCGCCTTGAGTTCGGATATGCGGAAAGTCAGATATCCGTAGCGTAGATGAGCTGAAAATCTTGAGTTCGTAGGCCTATTGAGCGTAGAAAGCCACCGAGCGTGAGATCATCGATTTGGAGCTGCTGAGCGTGAAGTCGTAGGTTTGTAGCCTCTCGAGCAAAAAAGCTACCGAGCACAAAGGCATCCGGGCATAAAACCATAGACTGATAGCTTGCGAGCATAGAACCGTAGATCTATTACTGTCGGGCGTAGAAAGCTCCTTAGCGTAGAACTGTAGATTTATAGCCTGTGAATGAAAGAAATCTTTCGAGCGTAGAGGTTGCGGATCTGTTGCCTCCGAGCATAAACTAAGCGCTACCGAGCGTGAGATAATCGATTTGGTACCTGCTGAGCGTAAAAAATTGTAGGTTTGTAGCCTCTCGAGCATAAAAGCTACCGAGCACAAAGGCATCCGGGCGTAAAACCATAGACTTGTTGCTTGCGAGCGTAAAATCGTAGATCTGTTGCTGTTGAGCGTAGAAAGCTCCTTAGCATAGGAACCGCTGACCTGCTTTTGCACGAAAAACTCTTCGAATTTGCTGACTGTCCGTCTTTCGAGAGTAGCGGGCTGACGTAGTACCCAATCATAACCAAATATTTAATTTGTGAGATTCGGTTGGGGTTTCGAGGAGCCGCGTGAGGATTTGAGGAGTCGACCCGAACTCTATATATATCCCGAGCTTCTGGAGAGAGAAACTTTTTATCCGTCTTCTGCGAGAGAGAGCTTTGATCGTTTGAGTTTTTTTCTCCTCGTACTTTCTCTGAGCACTCCAGGTTTCCAGTAATGGCGCTGAAGCAAACCCTCTCCACCAAGGAAAAGAGCATAGGCTCTTCTTCTCGTGCTTCTGCCCTGGTGAGAGAGTCTTCGGTCGGGCGATACGAACTTTCTTCTGAGCGGAGGATCTTGCCGACGAGTAGCGCACTCGGTCTTAGAGGTATAGCCATCGGAAATGACAAAGAACGACAAAAAATCCTTCGCACACGTTGAACGTGACCGTGCTAGGTCGTCTTCTGTGCTGATAGCCTCTTTGAGGAAGATGACGCGCGGAGACGTTTTTATCTTTTATGCCCATATTTCTAATGTGTCAGCGTAAAAACTCTATATCTTCGTAGTTATGAGCGTAAAAGATCTGGCTGCCGAAGACTTGGTGTATACTGTAAAATTTTAGTTTTACCTTTGGATGGGACCTCTGGCATAATAACTAGAATTTTAGTAGTCTGGCGTAAAGCACGGACCGTATACCGCCAATTACGCTTTCGGGATATGACTCCTGGCGTAGGATGACCAAATTTCGTACAGTCTTGGCGTAAAGCACCGACTGTCGCTTCTTGGTCTTTATGTTGCAAGGTTCATAAATAACGTGTTTTTCTTGCGATTTTTTACAGTCGACTTGCATGAGTCTCCACTGGCTGAGGTGATGGGATCCGCTGCTGGGATGCTGCACTCGAACTACTTGGAGGATCTGTCGCACGTGACATTTCCTATCTCCGGACCCTAGTATCCCGAAGGGAGGGGGATCTTGATATCGGCTCAGGGTGAGCGAATGCTGCTGAGCATGATCAACGGGGAGCCCCTAATGTACGTAGATGGGGAGCAGTACATTAAGCCGGCCTTCCTCTTTGGGGACATGATAGACAAGCAGTCCCAGACGAAGCCTAAGAGAGAACCCTGGGTTTTCCCGGCCGAGAGCGTGGTCTTGTATCTGCCCACGATGCCGAGAGATTATTCGATCTCAACTTTCTTCCATGCCACACATCGCAGGAGGATGTCATGGACGCTGACTCCTGATCTTCACGGGAAGCCGGGAAAGATCTTTCATCTGAAAGGGGCCGACCGGGGGTCGTTCGTCAGCCGCCCTTCTGGTGTCATGAAGTTGTTCAGGGGACTTTGCCCGGGCAGCATCCTGAGTGAAGACAGTTCAGTGATCCAGCTGGTGCAATTGCCGACTTTCTGTAATGACTTCATGGTGCGAGGGGGGGTATACCCCAAGGAGAATCCTCGGTGCAATGGGTGGATCACCCCAACAAATCTTCGATGGTCCTGCCTAGTTGACTGGGCTTTGAAGCATTTTCGGAAAGAGTTGGAAATCATCGGACTGTATGCCGCTGTGAGCGTGACGAGTATTGGGTTGCCTCCCAACCCTAACCTCTTTCTGGCGCTGATGGAGCGATATATTTCGCTCACTGGGACCTTCGTCACTCCACTGGGGGAGTTGGGGTTGGCCTTCCACGAAATGGCAGCGATCTCGAGACTGCCGATGGGGGATACCCCGTATGAAGAGTATGTTCCTACCAACCGGGAGTTGGAGGACTCGAATTCTCGTGTTGTGGAGGTGTATCAGGAGCTGATGTGTCACTACCTCGCGTGCACTGTCTTTTATAATGAGCCTTCTGACTTGGCTTACACCACTAAGTGGATGTCCTACCTCTTCTTCCACCGGGCCAGGGTCGTCAAGTCGGTGAAGGTTTTGGGGGATAAGCATGAGCCCGTGAACTCTTTGGCCGTGCTCAGTACCGAGGTCGTTGAGGACCTTATGGAGGAGGCCAATGCTCCAGACCAGTTTCTCAATGACGGGGTAGGAAAGTACCCTAAAGGCACTAAGGCCTATAGTTACTTGAGGTGCTGCAGTAGGCCTTTGTCTGAGGAAGCCAAGCTGGCCGACTTTCTCTCCTTATGGCTGCGTCGAGTAGTGGTGCCTGGCACCGCGTCTGTGGACCGCATTCATCGGAACATCCTGTGGCCCGCCGTCCGTCTGGTGTTCGGGGCAAGGCTAGGCTTGCTTCCTGCCATGGTGTGCCGTATACAGGCTGGACTGCGAGCCATGACTAACGGGTTGCTCGTCGATGAAGCTCGACGTGAGAGTTTTCCCCAGGTGGAATTACCATACCTGTACTTGATGGGATGGTTAATTCTTCACAACACCCGGGTGATGTCTCCCGGTCCTGGTAGCAGTGTGGGGGGTAGTTTCTTGCTGAACTACAAGGGCTCTCTCTGGAACGTGACCACAGTCGTGGACTGTCGGCTGGCGCTGAGCCTTGGTCATTGTTGGAAGCTCCTCTGTACCGTCCCTTTTGTACATCGTAATCAGTCGGGGATTAGGCTCGAGGATTTAGGCGGAGAAAAGACCAATCTTTCCCCGGAAGCCTTTAACTGGTTGGTCTGCATCAGACCCTCCTATTTGCTGTATAGAAGCGAGGATCATTGCTTCTTCGAGCCTTACTTGTCCAGTCAGTTTGCGAGGCAGTTTGGGTACGATCAGCTGCACGTGGGCAATGCCATCACCAGCTTCAGGTCCCGGGACGGACTCATTGATGGAGCCAGGGGGTGGCAGTACTTCATCATGGGCTGCACGGGAGCAATCTTCATTGTGCCGGTTGCTACCCTCTCCATGGAGCTGTGCATCCTCCATTCGTATGCTTAGTTCTACGTGGCGATCAACACCCTCCATCGCGACTTTGACATTCTTGGAAGCTTCAGGGTGCTTTCCTCCAAGCCCAGGGGAAGAATCGAAGTCCCCTCGGTTTCATCTGACGAGGGCGAGGAGTCCGTCATTCCGGATGAGCCCCTGGTGTCGGTGCCGAGGTGTGAAGTGCCTCCGCCTGCGGGGGCATTGGCGATCTCAGGGAAGGGAAGGGCTTCTGTCTCGAAGCAAACTTCCCCTCGCAAGAGGAAGATGAAGACGGCTGATCGCCCTTTTCGGATTCCTGGCTTTGAGGCTCCTAGAGAGGAACCTGCTGCCTCTCCTGTTGGGGATGTCCCTTTGATTGGAGGTTCCCCGTCTTTCTGAGAGGGACCCTCAGTTTCGGCCGGCGGTGTCGGAGAACTCCTGCTTGAGGCTGTCGTTGCTGCCACTGCCTCCGGTAGTGGAATGAAATCGCCCGCATGACCGAGGCAAATGGAAGAATCTTCCTCTAGACCAGCAACGGAGGAAACTCCTGCTGCGTCCGTGAGCATGACCAGCGAGGCTCCAGCTGACGAACCATGAACACGTCTCGACGGAGGCTTGGTGGAGCTCCTGGCGATGTCGGTTGGCCCACCTCCTTCTCCAGGTATGACAATTCGTATTGCGTCATTAAGGCGTGACATAGCTACATCGGCTGCAGATGCGGCATATATACCGTTGGCTACAGGTAAAGGTCATCTTTATGTCTCCTCTTAGAAAGATTACTATCGTATTGATGTCAACTTTCTTGTCCTCTTCTCAGGGGATGGCGCCCGTGGGGAGTATAGCGT
Organism: Iris macrosiphon; assembly: GCA_036927795.1. NCBI lineage: Eukaryota > Viridiplantae > Streptophyta > Magnoliopsida > Asparagales > Iridaceae > Iris > Iris macrosiphon. Next base: position 115,656,840 of record JAYESA010000013.1, read on the forward strand.
TGAAATGCCTTCTGGCTCTGCTCGGGCTCCTGATGATGATACGGAAGTGTTCCACTTCGAGGAGAAAATGGCTTCGGGGGCCAGCTCGCCCGGAATGGTTTCTTAATCTCAAGAGGGGGACAAACCCGTCATCGTGACCTCGCCTCTTGTGAGTATGGCGATGACTTCGACCGTCGTTGCCGCACCTTCTTCGGTCGCACCACCTGTCGAGGCGGCGGCTGTGGCCACCTCGTCTACAATCGTCCTTGGAGGGGAACTCGTCAATATTGCAGCCACCCCTGGCGTTCAACCAGATCTGGTTGTGCTGACCGAGCTATATACCGGCACCTTCTACGCCAATTTGAACACGCTGATAACAATGGTGTTAAGAATCTGGATTTTGAGAGCCTGAAGAAGGCTTCCCAATTTTTAATTAGGGCTGTCAGAGAGTTCGGCGATTCCGGGGTAGCTGACGCCCTGGAGGCGATGGTTAATGGGTTGGAGCAACCCATTAACGAATACTTGCAGCTGACTCGGGGCAGTTTTGAAGCCGATGTCCAGGCCAGATACGACTCCATGACTGCGCGGCTTACCAAATAGCCGGAGAGCTTGGATAACTCTATCAAAGCCCGTAAGCTGGAGACGGATAAAAGAAAGGCTGTCGTGGAGGAGGCTCTTGCTCTCGAGATGAAGTGTCAATCCGAGCACGAAGGGAACGCAGCGAGGGTCCGCAAGTTGAAGGAGAAACTTGCTCGGGCAGAGGAGTGGGCTTCTCAGTCGCTGGCAGGTCTAGGCGTAGCATCTGGTCGACTGAGCACCGCACGACGGGACCTAAAGCATGCAGAAGCTGCTCGTGCTAGCTCTCTTCGGGCGAGGGCCGAACTATCCTTTACGAACAATCCTGAGACACGGCTGGAACGGGCCCGCGCTGATGCCTTGGTTTCCAGGGGCGAGAGGGTAGCTGCACTAGCGAAGCTGATTCGCGATCTGACTGCTCCCCAGCAATGATGTACCCTTTCTTGTTTTTAGCTTCCCTAATATAATTCTGCTCTTTTTGGAAATAAAGCAAATCTTTTCTGACTTTGTGGACCCATCATTTCAGAATATAAATGACAGGTTTAAGTGAGAGTGATATCAGAGGTAGTATGGACGTGATAAACTCTCGATAAACTTCTAGCAGGATATACCTATTCAGAGGTCATACAGACATGATAGAATATGACCTAACTAGCTTCATTGTGGAAGTAGTTTTGTCAGAATTGGGATTCCAGCTATATTCTACCCTGGGGTAGAGGAGGTTAAGCATAGTACCTCTTCAGGAATTTATTGTTGATAGAAACCATTAATAGTCTCCATTAGGCTGGGCTAACCTGTAAGCGCCATTCGAGAACGTTGTCTCGATCACATAAGGGCCTTCCCACTTGGGCTGAAATTTTCCTTTACTCCTGTGAGTGAGAATCATTGGCCTTCTTACGGCTAAGACTAGCTCGCCGACCTTGAACACTCTTTCCTTTACTTTATGATTGAAAGCTCTAGAAATGCGTGCTTGGTAGAGCGCGATGCGCTGTTGAGCTTGGAGGCATTTCTCGTCTAATCCTTCGAGCTCCTGAAGCCTTAACAGGTCATTCTTTTCTTGGGTCAGCTCATTAGTCACGGCTATCCTGAGCGACGGGATCTGGACTTCGATGGAAAGAACTGCTTCGCTCCCGTAGACCAGTAAAAAGGGGGTACAACCTGTCGGTGTCCGTACCATCGTGCGGTATGCCCAGAGACATTCGCCCAGCTTCTCGTTCCAGTTTCTTTTGTTCGAAGAGACGAACTTCTTCAGGAGTTTGATAATGGTTTTGTTGAAAGCTTCCGCCAAACCATTAGCAGCTAGATAATATGCCGTAGAGGCAATATTACGTATTCGATTTTTATCGCAAAATCGATGAAATGCTTGGCTGATGAACTGAGGCCCATTGTCATGGATTATCCTTCGGGGAATCCCAAAGCGATAAATGACGTGATGCTTGATGAAGCTGATTACGTCAGACGCCTTTACCTCGGCCAGAGGGATCGTCTCTGCCCATTTGGAAAAGTAATCCGTGATGGCCAGTAAGAACCGGTGGCCTCTGGAAGAAGACGGGTGAATAGGACCTATGATATCCATACCCCATGCTTTGAAGGGCCAGGATGCAACCGTAGGATGTAGATATTCAGACGGTTGATGTATGAAGTTTGTATGAACCTGACAGGCTCTGCATTATCTTGCATAGCTGATCGCGTCTGTGATCATAGTGGGCCAGTAATAGCCCATTCTCCTGATACGATCCTATTGCTTAGGACCGGACTGATGCGCTCTGCATACGCCATCGTGAGCTTCCCGGATAATCTGCTACGCTTCGTCGCCTGAGAGACATCTTAATAGCAGTCCGTCGTAAGTCCGACGATCTAGGCATTGTGAAGATGCATCGAAGTAGAAGCGTAATGATCGTCTTTTGACGGATACTGCTTCTTTGGGGTCCTCTGGCAAGATTTCGTATGCGACAAAATCTATGAAGGGACTTCTCCAGTCTCTTCCCGGGGGCTCCGTGTTCACAGGGTAGCTGCGTTCTATATGAAAGTTGTTCTTCACGCAGAATAAATCTCTGTTAAGAAGGATTACCGAATCCTGCCTTCTTATAGGAGTGGCTAAATCCGCAGCTAGACTGGCTAGGGCATCAGCTTCCAGATTCTGGGATCGAGGTACATGCTCTAGGAAGAACTCTTTGAATGTCATGGCTATCTCGATCGTTGCTTGGTGATAGGGGATGAGGTCTGGATTTCAAACTTTATATATTCCTCGGACTTGATTGACGATAAGCAGAGAATCACCTAAAGCTTCCAGGGACTCGACCCCCAGCTCTTTAGCGACTTGGAGTCCAATTAACAGGGCATTGTATTCTGCCACATTGTTGGAGCATGGTTCGTTAAGAGAATATGCCCGGTAGATGACGAGTTTATCAGGAGTGACTAGGACGATTCCTACCCCTGAAACCACGTTTTCCTGGGGACCAGTCCTGGAGGCGCCGTCGAAGAACAGTTGCCATGCGTCACCTTCCATTGCGGAATTACATTCTGCAACTTCGTCGAGAATGTCTTCTTATAATTTGGAGGCCTCCGGGATCGGATGAGCAGCTAGGAAGTCGGCCAGCGCTTGGCCCTTGATGGACTTCTGCGGTACGTATACCATGTCATATGGTGTTAACAGCATCGCCCAAGTTGCGAGTCGGGAATTAAGAACACTCGGCTTGCTCATCAGTACTCGAAGATGGTTAATCCTGGAGATGATGTGGATAGTCTGGCCGGTGACGTAGTGCCGCGTCTTTTGGATAGCGAACATCAGAGCCGAGCATTCTTTCTCCACTGGGTTGTACCGATGTTCGGCTCTGACCATCATCCTGCTGAGGTAGTAGATAGCCTGTTCATGACCCATATCGTTCTTCTGTGCGAGAAGAGCTCCTAGTGAATGATCCATCGCTCGAACGTACAGCAAGAATGGTCTTTCCATGACGGGAGGCACCAGAACTGGCGGACTGGTGAGGTAGTGCTTGATATCTCCGAACGCTTGCTGACAGGCTTCGTCCCACATGAAGGATACACCTTTTTTCATGAGATAAGAAAAGGGCTGACATCGTTCATGACCTCTTGGGAAGGCAGATCGCCGAACCGCAGAGAGATCATGTTGGCCGTGACCGTCTTCTCGGTGTTGTGCAGAGTGATGGCCTTAGCATCGATCAACCCCTGGATCCTTCTCTTCAGTATGTAACACGCCTTTGTTGGGTGGTGTACGTATCTGTGGAAGATACAGTATTTGGGGTCGTCAGTACTGCCGGCTTCTTAGGGCCGCCTTAGCTCCGAAAGGGTGATCTTGCCGCTTTTGACGAGACACTCGAATATACTAGGGATATTGTCGTCGTCGAAAGAGTAGACTTCGACGGGCCTGGAAGTCCCGGGCTTTGTCTGCGTGGTCGCCGTCGTCTTTTGTCTGGACGTATTGACCGTCAGAGCTTCTTTTCCCTTGGAGCTGCGAGGATGGTCGCTGCTGGGAGATGACCTTTTGTCTCTATCGGAGGCGAAGATTATGATGCCATTGTCGTGCGCCTTGCGACTGTTTCCTTCGGCGGCCACTGCCGAGATGATGAACGAAGGCCACTCATGGAACTGATATGGTCCTGTAAACACCGAGACTACGGGAAGGAGGTTCTTCCTGCAAATGTCTATTAACGTCGAGTTTGGAACTCCTGGAGGCATTTGTAAGGTGGCCTGACGAAAACGTTCGATGAAGGTGCGAACGTCCTCCTTTTCCCTTTGTTTGACTTCGATGAGAGAGGACAAAGACATGTCCATTCCACCCTCGTAGAATCACGTGATGAATAAAGCTTTGAAGTCTTCGAAGGAAGTAATGCAGTTGTCCGCCAAGCTACGGTACCACTGATAGGCTACTCCTGAGAGGCAGCCTTTGAACACCCGAGTGAGGAAGGCGTCGTTCCCTTGTAGCAACACCGTCATCATACTGAAATAGTTCATGTATTGACTTGGCAATATTTTTCCTTCGAACAGAGCCATAGTCTGAGGCTTGTACTTCGGAGGAAAAGGGACTTCTTCCCAGATAGCTGGGTAAGGCTGGTTGATTCCCAGTTTCTTGAGCTGATCTTTGTGCTTCAAGGCATCAAACTGGGCTTTCAACTCCCGTACTTCCTGTATCGGATTTTCAGTTGGAAGCGGGGCTACGGTGTAGTACGGAGTTGGATGTATCGTGACTCCAACGGGAAGTAATATATTCACCGAGTGAGAAAGCAGAGGAACTGCTGACTCTTGATCTAGAGCAGGCTCTTGGCTTGGGTTGGATGGTGGCAAGTCCACCCCCACATGTATCTGAGTTGGCGGGACCGACGCTTGAGCTATGGCAGTTGCGTGCTGAGTTAGCATCATCTGGTGCATGTTCTCCATTGTGGATTGTATTTGTTTCAGAGACGTCTCCAGCATAGTGATGCGTTGTTCCGCGTTTCCTGACGATAAAGCTTCCTCACATTCGTCTTTAATGGCGTAAACTCCTATTTCCCTGGACGTCCTCGAAGGATAAGTATTGGTTGCTGCAGAAGTCGACTCTATACTCTCAGCATCTGATCTGGGAGATGGGTGACCCCCAGCGTCGGAATCAGACGAGTACGAAGCTGGTTGCTGTGACCTTGCACGGGTGTTTTGGAATACCCTAGCTTTAGTGTTCCTGAGGAGGTCTTCGAATCTTCTTCGGCTCGGAGGCCCTGAGGGATGATGTCTTGAGCTCGACCCTCCTCTAGGTATGTGTGAAGCCATGTTCACGGACGCATACGCGGGCTCTTCTTCCGGGAAAGACTGAGAGTAGCTCAATCGGTCGAAAACTGACCATTTTGCTTTAGAACAGCAGCAGTCAATCACAATTTTATGACTATTACAACATTGCTCGCTAGGGGGCATAATAGACATGTTGGAAGGTCCCCTCTCCTTACGCTTCTGGATTAGGTATTTGCGTAGGTCAGGAGGAGTAGCAACCTGAGCTTGTTTTACGTCGTAGGACTTCGCCTGGCATAAATTGAAGATTTGCTCAGAGTGGCATAAGGCTGAAGAGGGCCTCAGTCGACCGTCGGCTTCCCGCGTAATCCGGAGGGTAGGCAGATTGCTCCTTCGCCGGCGTAAAGGCCGAGAAGTCGAGTATTCTGCTGCTGGCTTCCCCTCGCAGAAATCACGGCGCTCATCTGGTTCCTCGTAGAGGTCAGCTGTTATCTTGCGCCTGGAGCATGATTTGTACTTCTGACCTGGCGCTGAGGCATCACCAGAAGTTTGGTCTGTACCGCGCGTAGCGGGAGACTGGTTTCTGCGCGTAGAGTGCAGTGGATACTTCTGGGTTAGCGCTGAGGCTTTGCCCAAAGTTTTGTCTGTACCGCGCGTAGCGGGAGACTGGTTCCTACGCGTAGAGCGCAGTGGATACTTCTGGGTTAGCGCTGAGGCTTTGCCCGAAGTTTTGTCTGTACCGCGCGTAGCGGGAGACTGGTTCCTACGCGTAGAGCGCAGTAAATACTTCTGGGTCAGCGCTGAGGCTTTGCCCAAAGTTTCGTCTGTACCGCGCTTAGTGGGAGACTGAGTTTTACGTGCAGGGCACGGAGGGAGCAGTACTACCACCTCATTGGTCGGAGAGATCGGAGAGTCCACAGGAATGGTAGAGGATGTCTTGGGCATCCACACTTTGTGCAGCTTCCTATTGTCTTGGACGGAGAGAGAGTGAGAGCTACCCCCGGCTCGAAGCATGTCTTCATAGGCAGACTGGTCGAATTGGATGACCAGTGTCTTCTTCACGGATCCCACGAATTCACCTACTCCTGATGGCAACGTCAATACTAGAGCTGTTATCAACCTCTTCTTCAGTTCCTCAAAAGTGTCATGACTCTCCTTTGTCCAGACAACTCCAAATCCTTCATGGTTAGCCAAGTTATCGACTCTTTAATCCTGGAGAAGTCCTGTACAAACCTCTAGTAATAACCTACTATCCCCAGAAAACTCTTGATATCTGCCACTGAACTCGGAGTAGCCCACGACTCTACTGCTGAAATCTTCTTCAGGTCCACTGAGATCTTGTCACCTGTAATCATATGTCCAAGGAATTCAACTTTGTCAAGGAAGAACTTATACTTCAAAAGCTTGCTATATGCTTCTCCTTCCGGAAAGTCTCCAGAACTATCCTCAGGTGCTCCTCATGCTCCTCCTTGGTCTTCAAATACAACAGAATATCATCAATAAATACCACTACAAACTTATCAAGATACTGGTGGAATATATTATTCATCAGATTCATGAATACCGTTGGGGCATTGGTCAACCCAAACAACATCACCATGAACTCAAACTAGCCATACCGGGTCCGAAAAACTGTCTTCGAAATATTCTCCTTCTTCACTTTCACCTGGTAGTAACCTGACCTCAAGTCTATCTTTAAAAATACCTTTACTCCGCTCAACTGATCAAATAGATCATCAATCCTAGACAACAGGTATTTATTCTTGATAGTAAGGTTGATCAGAGCCCTGTAGTTGATATACATGCGTACTAACCCATCCTTCTTTGGTACAAATAATACCAGAGCACCCTATGATGATAAACTAGATCGTATAAAGCCTTTTGCCTATAACTCATCCACCTGCTTCTTTAACTCTACAGTTTATTATTGTTAACTCTATAGATGTGCTGAGATATCAGCTCTACGCCTGGCACCAAATCTATAGAGAACTCAATATCTTGGTCTGGCGACAAACCCGACAACTCCTCCAAAAAAATATCTATGAACTCTGCTATTAATGGATATGCCAACTCATTCTCTTCCACCATGGCTCCACAGATGGCATCCTCTCTCTACTCCGTTGCTCCTTGTTTGTGGTATTAAATGAAAGAATGAAGATGTATTCAATATGGGGTTTACACGGAACCCGCCTTCTTTGGTTTACAAACAAACTTGTACAATTTGATCCTATACGAGGATATGGGAGTATAATTTATTTAATCTGGGTAAATATTGCTATAGGTGTCTGATCTGCAGTCGATCACTTTAGCCCTTGGACCACATGATGTTGAAGAAGTGCCGTAGAAGACAGGAAGCAGCTTCTAAGGTTGCAGGAGAGGGTGTATGCACGATGCCAAAGTCGTCGATCCCTACTCTTTGCCTGAGCTCTGGGTGCTCTCTCTCTCTCTCTCTCTCTCTCTCTCTCTCTCTCTCTCTCGGGTTCGATCTTCCAATTTTTGTCGACCTGGTCCGATCTTCGAGTTTAAAGTTTTTTGACCTCGGATCTGATATTGGTTTTCTTGACCAATTTTTTGACCTTGTTCCTCATTGATAGAGGTCTCTATTTATAGAGTTTTAGTGACAGTGACCACTCCGTCGGTGTAACAACCGAGGAGTGGAAAGTACAATACCCTTTTACACAACGGTTAAAGTAACCAATGCCTGCGTATAGATGATCTTTTCAATGAGCGTGTGACGTGGGTCCAACTAAGGGACATAACGCGTACAATTGCTAAGAAGATCATGGCGTAAAAGCCACGTAGGTTGGTATCTATTATGTAGAAGAGGTTGGCATAGAAGCCAAATGTCTGTCACCATGGCATAGAAGCCAAATAGTTATCAAACCGGCATAGAAGCCGAACAGGCATAGAAGCTGAGTGGTCGTGGAGGCCGAACAGGCACAGAAGCCGAGTGGTCGTAGAGGCCGAACAGGCATAGAAGCCGAGTGGTCGTAGAGGCCGAACAGGCATAGAAGCCGAGTGGTCGTAGAGGCCGAACAGGCATAAAAGCCGAAGGGGCACAGGGGCCGAGAAGGCGTAGAAGCCGAAGGGGCACAGGGGCCGAGCAGGCGTAGAAGCCGAAGGGGCACAATCGCTGGATGGGCGTAGAAGCCACCGCGTACCATGCCACAGTGCTGACGTGGACGTCTTAGCCAGAATTACGGCTTTTGAAGATATAATCAAATCTCTTGCATTAAATGCCGAGATTTGCCACCATCCTTTGCATTAAATATGGAGGCGTGTTCTTTGACGGCCTGCAACCCTTTCTGCGCATCAGTCGCAGAGACGTGCCTTGAGAAATTGTCACCGCTCTGTGCATTAGGCAAAAAGATGTGCCTCGAACCCCGTACGGAGTGCAGCTTTTGGCGTAGCAGGCGGTTTGTCTACTGCAGAACGTAAACAGCTCACATTTTGCCTGTGTAAAACAAGGCAGCGTATCCCTTCGTGCTTGAAAAAGCAGTTTACGCGAAGGGGATGGCGGTATTTGACAGCCTGGGCGGCAGTGTAGTGCCATCATTATAGCCGTTGCTTGGGTAGTCGAGCCGTATCCCTTTGCCAGAAGTCCAGACGTCAGGTTCATTGCAGGCTCTGACAGGTTCATTGCAGGATGTGACAGGTTCACTTCGGGGAATACGAAGCGTCTTTTGTACACCTCAATGCTGCGTATGAAAGGGGAGGAGTTTTACGCCCTGGAGGCGATGAAGCATCCTGTTTACGCTGAAGCGGCTTGGACGTACTGCCTCACGTGGATGGTCTTTTGAGCTTTTATGTTTCACGCTCTGTTCTAGCGAAAAAGGCTCTGTTGCACGCTTGATGGCTCTTAAGGCCTCTGCCTATGCTGCTCTGCACCGATATGCCGCGTAGTCACCCGGCGTATTTTTCATGCTTCTACACTCCTCTAAAAATCTCAAACTCTGGCTCTCCTGGCGGTTGAAATAAAACTTTGCCTCAAGGATAATCTATACTAGCATGGTGCCTACTCAATCAATACGTCCCGAGTACAATATCGTAGTTCGGAAGTGGCATTATGACTAAGCACGTGCTCAACTTTTGGCCTTGCAGTATAACTCTCTGATCCTTGTAAACATCACTAACTAGGATAATGCCTTCCACAGTCATGATCTTGCAAGTCCTAGCCAAATGTTCAGACTCTAATCGATTCTTAAGAGCAAAAGATATAGATAAAAAAGAATAGGAAGTATCATAATCAAATAAAGCATAAGCTAGAATTGAATCAAGAACTGAACTTGATATAAAATCTTGGACTAGCTCCTCCTTCTCAACTGCCAGGACAAAAGCTTGCCCTCATGGTACACCTCTCTGCTGCTGCTGGTGCTGGACAAAATGCTGCTTCTGAGTCTGTAAAGGAGGTCCCCTCTACTGTCCCGCAGGTGGCTTCACTGGTGCTCTCTATGCTAGTGCTGCTCCCTGGCCTGCTCGAACTGGAGCCATTAGACACTCCTTCAACTGGTGGCATGGCTCTCCGCAATAGAGGCACACTTTAAGCCTCTTTTTGCAAACCTCCCACTTATGCTCAATATTTCTACAGTGTGTACACTACAGGGCCTACTATGCTGGTCTCGGGGCCTGGTATGTCTGCTGTGCGGGTACTCAAAATGGTGTATGAAACTGTTGTCTCTGTTACTGGAAGGTCCTCTGCTGTTGGAAGTGGGGTCGTTTGGCTGGACCCACACTACTTCCAGCTCCTTCTGACGTGTCTCGTATCCTCTTGGATTTGAGCTCCAACTAATCCTCTGCCCTCTGTGCATCCATCAGGATATCCTCAAATATTGCTGTGAGATATCCTCTAGTGAGAGATTTGATCTCCCGAATCAAACCCTTCCAAAACTTTTGGGACTTCCCTAGAGGATTTTGTCCCTCTATAAATTTTTTTAGTCTGCAAAACTTCACTGCATACTCATCTACCATCATGTTCCTTTGGACGAGATCTAGGAACTGGCTCTCTAGAGCACTCAGAGTCACATTTGGAAAGAACTTCTTCTTTAAAAGCTCTTTAAAAGCTTCCTAAGTCAATCCTGGTGCCGCGATCCTCGGGTCTGTGCAAAACCATGTCAGAGCAATGTCAAACATCTTACTGCCCACTGCCTTTACCTGTAAGCCCTCTAAAATTTATGCTAGCCTCAGGGCTCTCTCAATATCCTCGACCCAATTATTGGCGTACATTATTCCTTCGATGCCCCTAAAGTTCTTGGGTCCCATCCTCTTGAAGTTAATAACGGTACCCGACATCGACTGGTACAGTACAAGATAAAGCAGTATGGTCTATGGCTGAACAAGTTCTACCTTCTCCAAAGTAGCTAGTGCTAGCTGGTGAGCACTCTTGATGCCTTGGAGTAGAACGTCTGTCTGTCTCTGCTGTGCCGCCATTATCTCCTAGAATATAGCGAACATCTGTCCCGTCTGCTGGCATAGGTGGTGGTGGTGGAAGATCCTCCATGACTGAAGGAACAATCTTCGAAACTGGTGGTGGAACACCCCCAAAAGCTGCTGTTGAAATGTCCACCTGGACTAGTGAGGCAATCCTCTGAGCGAAAGAAGGCAGAACAGTCGCTGCTAGCTCTCTCTGAGGTAACGAAGCAACGAACCTCACCGGACTGCTCCAGAGCGCTGTGATCGAATCTTCGGAGGCATCCTGAAGACAGATTCAAACAAAAAAATAAATATTGTGCAAGACATAATAGCATCAAAGAAGGACAATAATATTTCAAAGAAAGCAATTATACCGAATGATAAAGATAGCAAAATTAATAGATTAGAAATATTCCTAGTAGTTATTGAGTATCCTCTCATCCTATATCCCTAGTCCTATATCCTATGGCCGGCTTGTAGTAGTACTCCAAGTCTAAGTACTACTATGCCAAAGACGTGCATTGGCCACCACAAAAATATGTCATGATCCATACTCGGTATAAGGGCACGAGTACGTTGGTACGTCCAGCCTACGCCGTAGCATCGACGGTAGAACGCTGTCTAGGTCAACAATACTATCTAAACATCTTACACAAATATATATATATATATGTATATATATATATATATATATATAATGTACATGTCATGCTATCTCAATTCTAATGGAGGATAATATGATAATATGATAATGGTAATCAATACTCAATCACAATAATAAACTAGAGGATGATATGACACTATATGGACTAGAAGGAAAGAATAAAGTCATAATACATCACAAGTCCAAGACTAATCTCTACACAAGATCTCAAATAATAATACAATGCCAAAGTATCTAATGACATATACAATATCAACTGCTTGTACTAACTCAACAAGCTCTACGAGTGATAACTCAACTGGCTCACCATCTTGTGGCCCGTAGTGCGTAGGATACCAGTCCTCTAATGAATCATCTAAAAAATATATCCAGTCAAGATTGGAGCAAAGTACAACCTAAATAGTAGTTCCAATAATCGACAGAAACTATGAAACAACAATAGCAATAAAAATAAATGATGGAAGTAACTGATCTAGCATATATCACGAGAAATAATATTATGGTGAAATAAGGGCAAGAAACTAAGAATAATATGGTGAGGAATAATAATATAATGAACTAGAATAAAGAAAATAATATATATATATATGTGCCTTGAAATATTAGTAAGATAATGTGATCGGCTTAGGCTTAACACGAGCTATTTATAAAAGGTTAGCTTGCGTGATCACACGTGAGTTTCATGATCTGCTAACTATCATGGGCTACACCAAATTATGGGCTATAAGGTATGATCACATACCACTAATACTTCTCCAACCCCTGACTAGTACACGAATCCAAATTATGACACGTTATAATACGTATATCACACGGTACGATATATAATATCATGCAATATGATCACGGTCTATATAATGACTAAGATATCATGGTAATCACTGAGTAATCATGAAGCACGATACGACGATCATTGAGTAACCACGACAATAATATCCCATGACCAAGATCCACGTATACCAATCCGTAAAACCATCAGGTCAAGAATCAAATATCTCAAAACTAAATACATAAAACATAGAGGCTATCAAATAAGGAAACTATTAGAGAATATACTCGCCTGTGTTCCTGAGCAAATAATATACCTTGGTATCCAAGCTGGTATCACACACACCTAAATATGAATATCATGTTACTTAGTGTACTAAGATAAGAAATGAGCTAAATGCACTAAATATGCTTTTCTAGGCCATACCCAGCTAAACTAGGTCCATACTAAGTTAAATAGTCTATATTGGCAACTAACTAGCTAACACTAGTTTATACTAGCTATATTAGGTCATTACCTAGATTTCTAAGTCACAATTAGTAGGTATTAGATATACTAGCTAATACCATTAAGTAACTATATATAGCTTATACTATTCTCTAACCTGCCTTAATAAACAACTAATCCTTAGGTCTATCTTAATCTAATCTCTAGGATATAACTCTAATACTTAGTTAAATATCAGATACTTATACCTTACCTAAACTTACTCTTTACCTTAAGGCCTAACACTATACTTGATATCAACCCAACTAACACCTTACCTTGATGCCCTCAAATCATTAACTACACTAATATCTAACACTTCATTGGCTCATAATGTATCTTGAATATCACTAGGTATACTAACACTTAACTAATAACTAACACTGATACTCAACTGATACCTTCTAGTATCAGTCTTTACACTCCTAAACACTATCCTACCAAATACCCTCTATACCTAATTCACTTGCTACACCTAAATACTGCTATTGCAACTGAATTTTCTGCTACCGATACTCCTATTTCCAAATACATAGCAATATTACCCCAACCCTGCTTCTTGGTTAATAACCCAGCATGCCAATTAACCCTCTGATATAACCTGACCCCCAAATGGCTACTCGAGCAACTAGTATTGCTACCACTTCCTTGCTTTTACTGTTCTACATATCAGACAGTGCAGTGTACTTTGTGTACTGGACAGTACACCCCCCACTGCCTGCTATTTCTGAATTGAACCCCAGCTCTTCAACTTCACTACAGTCTTTTTTGAATTGCACCTTACCCAAGCAACTTCTCCATGCAATATGTGGATCCCCTTTCCAGACTTGCCTACCGGCCCCTCATTGTAGTACCTAAATTGCCATACATACTACACTCTTCTCATACATACACTTAATAGTTCACACCCACCACTATGATATCCACACATCTGCTATACTACACTAACATTCTAATAAAAACTCATGCCACAAGTTCACACTACATCTCACTGATCAGTAGCTCAACATCAATACCATACTCCTATACCCATAGTACTGTCATTTGAGAATCACCCACACACCTGCACACAACAACTGTTGTAACTGACAGCAAGTGCCTGAGCTCCCCCCACTTTACTGTCAAGTAAAGCACACCATAGAAAATCCCTATATATATATAGAACCAAACACTTGACATGCACCAATAGGAATTCTATAATACATGTTCAAATGAGATAACAAAACTCCTAATACATTACAAATGCCTATTATACATATCAATTACATAATTATATAACTAATGCAACTTACTACAAAGGGAGATGAAGAATAATTACATAAATCATCTGTCACTACCACATTTTCTAGGAAAAGGTATTTTAGTCATTTGATAATTAATTAAATATTGTGCATATTAAATATTTATTTATTATATTATATTATTTATTGTTAGTATTAGTTTTTATTTTGGACTTGTGTTAGTGGACCTAACTAGTTAGTTTAGACCCATGGACCCAACATTTATTCTAGTTAGATTTGAGCCCAATAAGTAAGCCCATTAATTAAGTTAAACCCATTAGACTAGAACCTTTCCTCCTTAATTAATTTCTTCATGAGAGGCCCCAAGGTATATTTTAGACTTTATATAGTAGCTTGAGGGAGGGGGCAAGAGAGGCCTATATAAAGGGGATAAAAACTTTCTCTCTCTTCATTTTTTATTCCAAATCTAGATCTAGAATTTCTCTCAACCAAATTTCATCAAATACCTACCAAATTTCTTTCCAATTCCTTCCCAAATCATTATTGGAGGCTATTAGAGCATGGATCTACAAGAATAAAGCAAGGATCTACAAATAGGAGCAATGATCTAGAAGTTGAAGGCTCATTTCACCCAATTTGGTGATTTTATTAGGAACCCATCTCCCAATGGGTACAATTCAAGTTTTCTTCTTTAATTAGGTTTTAAATATGTTAATTAACCATAAAGAACTATCCCATATGTATAGGCTACCTATAGGAATTGGAATTAGGTTCATAGGAGGCATATGGAGAAAGTTATGTTGTGTTTTTGTATCAATTTTAGAGGAATTATGAGATTGGCACATGTTGTGTTTGTTAATTGGTCAACTAGACCAAATTAACATGTGTTTGATTGTGTATGACTAGTATCGTATCCATAATTGGATACGTGTAGATTTATCCCGATAATTTGGAGATACGGGTTGATTTAGAAATTTTTCCTCCGACACGGAGCTTTGAGCATGTCATATTTTGACACGGGCACTTAGATATATAAATGACTCTTCGTATTGTTCATAATTATGGTTTTAGACTTGCTCGTGTCCTTTGGGATGTGTTTGGTTGTGTGGTAGAGCCGTATCGTAAGCGTATCATAGAATGAGTGTAATACGGGTGCGGTGCACTCTACGTGTTTGCTTTATTGCCTTTAATTCTATGTGTGCTTGTCTAATAAGCTATTAGTATGATATATTAGATATGATATCTATATGTATTGTGTATATATCTATATTATACTATATAGGAATGTATAAATAGCTATGTGTCTATGTGTTTATATAAGTGTATATGGATGTCTATGAATATGGGTATGTTTATATATATATGTATGTATTAGTGAGAGTGTATATATATATATCTATATCTATATCTATGTGTGTATGGTTGTATATATATATATGTATTGATGAGAGTGTATACATCTATATGTATTGATATATCTATATGTATATATGTATGAGTGTTTATATATATATATATATATATATATATATATAAACACCCATACACATAGATTCACATATATACATAGATAACATATACACCTATATATATATATATATATATATATATATATATATATATATATATATATATATATATATATATATATATATATATATATATATGTGGGTGTGTGTATATATATATATATATGTGTGTGTGTGTGTATGTGTGTGTGTGTGTGTGTGGGTGGGTGGGTGGGTGGTGGTATATATAAGCTTATATGCCTAGATGAGAGGATTGATACCTATATAGATTAATATATAGAGGTATATATATATGTATGTGTGTGGATACATCATGTATGTGTATATATGTTTGAGTCTATATATATATTTACATGTATATGTCTGTTGTTTATATATATATCTATCTATGTGTTTGTAAGTATGTGTGTGTGTATGAGAGAGCATAGATGTGTGTGTGTGTGTCTTAGTGTGGTGAGTGTTTGAGTGTTTGAGTGAGTGAGGGTGAGTGTGTGTGTGCAGCGAGGCAGCGCCGCAGCAGCAGCAGCGAGCTGCAGCGTCGCAGCAACAGCAGCTAGGCAGCGCCGCGGCAGCAGCGAGGTAGTGCCGCAGCTACAGCGCCGCAGCAGCAGTGCACTACAGCGGTTCAGGAGCACAGCAAAAGCTGTGGCGTACAGCAACAGTAAGGGTATGAGATCAGGGAAGCTCAGTGAGTTTAGAGGTTAGTCAGTTAAGATGTTTGTAGTTATAATTGTGTAGTTAGTATTCCTAGCTAGTTAGTATTAGTTAGTTGGTTGGTAATTAGTACTTGTTAGTAGTTACATGTTTATATATGTATATATAGTTGTATATACTAGTAATAACTATTAGTGATATGTATATGTCTCTTGTATCTCTAATTGTGATAGGTATGTGTAAATGTATATATTTAGTAGTTATATCTATATGTATATCTCTTGTATCTCTAGTTAGTTATATATATGTATGTATATATGTTTTGTATGTTAGTAGTTAATATATATTCATAGTGTTAGCATATAGTTTATGGGTATTAGCTATATATTAGCTATATGCACTAAGGATTGAATTACCTTGAAGTATTACCAAGGTATTAAGATACTAAGGTATTAGAACACATGACTAAAACAAATTTGTGCCAAATTACCTTACTTAAACCATGCCAGACTGACCCTTAGAGTTTAATGCATGATTTATATTTTTCTATTCCCCAGTTTGAGGTGCGATAATTCGTACTTGTCACTTCTCTACCATATTACCTTCTCTTATTTTTAAAATTGTACTTTATTTTTAATTTCGAGGACAAAATTCTTGTAAGTTGGGTTGAATATAAAACCCATAATTTTAAATTTTAATTATAAGTATTTTTTTACTATTAAAGTGTTGGATTTCTTTTGACTATTTTCTTGGGTACTAGAAAATAAAATGCTTTATTTTATTAATAATATAAATATTTATTTAATTTAGTAATTGAAACTATATATATATATATATATATATATATATATATATATATATATTATTGAAAAAAAGATTTATTTATTCAAGTATTACGAATTTTTTTAGAATTATTTTTATTACTTTTCTAATTTTCTACTCACATATATGTTCCAAATAAATAAATAAATAGCAAAAATTCCATACAAATAATATTTATATAGATATATTGGTTGATGATTTCATATATATTTAGTTGTATATATAGATGTATTTATATATATATAAATATATTTATTAATAAGAAAGAAAAAAAAATGCCTATCTACCCAAGGCTTTCCCCACACCCTCACGACTCTACCCGTGGCCCAAGAGTAGACCGACGCCCCTCCCTATCTGTATATGTAAATACACCTGTAAATGGAAACCCTAACCCAAAAACATAAACCCTAACCCTACCTCCCTGGCCAGCGACCCGTTGGCCACCGCGAGAACCATCGGCGGAGCGCCGCAGTACCACCGACACGAGTGACTATAGCAGCCGCAGTAATAGCATCAGCAACAGCAGCGAGTAGTCCACGACCCCCTCTTCCAAGTCTAATTTCCTCTCTCATCTTAGCTCCGTTTTACGAAACCAATTCTTCGTACACGCTCACAACATAACCCTCTATGATTTCCTCCAAACGGGTTAATTTTTGGTGTACTAGTTTGGAAGAAAAATTGACTCAAAGTTGATAAAAAATTGTTCCAAAATAGTTAAGAAAATCAGTCCAAGTACCCATGGTCGGCCCCAGTTTTCTACCAACTCGTTTAATATTTTTAAAATCTATTTAAAAGAACTTATTCACAACATAACCAAGATTATTTCTATTACTTTTGTTTTTCGTAGTTTGCAATATTCGTGAAATTATTCTGTTTCTAAAATGACTAAAAACCATATTTTTAAAATGCAAAAACTTGTGATACGGAGTGTGCCCCGCCAAACGGGACTACCTCGTCACGAACCAATTACACCAAAAGATGCGTATGGTATATCCTAACGTGTGGGATTTTGTAGAAGTTGATTTGGGTGGGTGGGTGTGTCGGAATCAACCCGTTTCCATTAAAAGTCTCCCGTATCAGTGTTTTACAAAATATCCAATTAATTTTTGTATGCTCGTTAGATCGCAACGAAACTTGCGCTATTGGACTCCCAACGTCTGACTTGTCATGTGACCCGAGTTTCTCTTAATTCTGAGTCAGTCAACGAATCGCCGTTTCGAGGGTCCCATGATTCGACTTAACGAGTGAATTTATGATCGGCTCACCGGAATCCAAAACTGGACATACCGTTGAGTCTGTATCATCGTTTAGGATGTGTTTAACCTATAATTAGTCATATTTAGAGACCTTTATCCTCTTCCTATTTTTTTGTGCGAAGTGGCCCATATATGGATCCCGTTTTGACCAAAAATTACCGTTTTACCCTTATATCCAATTGGACGAAAGGATAGTGTTATCTGATTATCTCGCTGATTTCAGAGACTTTGGTGATGTTCATATTTAAGCATCCATAGACGTTCATTTAGAGTCCCTACTTTTCGGTTTCTTGTGCTTGTTGTCTAGACGTCTATACTACATTGATTGCTTGCCGGACAAGTATAACTTGCCACTACTACTATTTATTTACATTCATATCTGTATTTTTTTGTTTTTTTTCTTATTTATGTATATTATTAAACTACGCATCTAAGAAAACTTGGGTGCAATGACGGATGGCGTCATTTTTTGTCTTATTTTATTTGTTATACATATTGACCTAGTTTAAAGAGACCACCAATGATTTTGATGCATATTTATGTTTTATATGGACCTGACACAGGTGTTACATGAGTTGTGAGTCTCATATAGATCACGGATTTACATATTGATTGGTCATCGATACGTATTGAACGTGCGATAGAAAATAACTGCTAATAGAGATATGCTAGAAGACTTAGAAATTACTAGAGGTATTTGTGTGTCATGGATATGACACGGCATGTATCATTAGGTGGAGAGAATAATGAGTAAGCGCATGTGACTCCTTTACACTTTTCCTATTCAGGCCGTAAGCTCAGCTAGAGATATGAGTCATGACGACCCTATATTTACTTGGTGCCTCTAACGTCTGTGACGTTATGCACGTGGCCCCTGGATCTACAAGAGAACTATCCCCATCCTATTATATTAGCCAGATAATCCATATACAAAAAAGTTATTCTAAAACTGCATATCACATAGACGGTTAGGTGACCACTTTTGGATGTTTATTTTAAGTATATTGTGCCATGCTTTTATGTATCTTGTTATGCCCCTCTGAGGTACTGGTCCCTTTCCAGGTATAGACGATCATGACTATTCGCAGGAGCATGAATCAGGACTTGCTACTCCATTCTCTTTCAAGGAGGTCTTCCTTTCGAGCCTCTCTGATCACTAGATGATTTACTTATTATGTTTTCTTTCATATTCTGGTTTGGTTGTGGATTTGTCTCCACCCGACTATTTAGTATCTTTGGATATTTTAGACGATAATATTGATCTATTTGCTTAGCGTATTTGTTGACATGTATTGTGGATGAGATTAGTATTACATGTGACTTGTGATATTATATACAACTTGTGAATTATTATTCATAATACAGCATACGTATGTGTTATGGTTTACATATATTAGAGTTGCCATATACATACGGCTGGCATACTTACGTATTTTTAGTCCTACGTATTTTGGGACTTGGGCATGACAAAGTGTCCAGGGTGTATTAAGAGTAGGATGAGTCTTGTGGGATAGGTACAATGTGTTAGTTTAGTATCATTGAGTATTAGTATATGAAATAGTTTTAGCAGAGTATATCAGGGTGATAATGAGATAGGGTATGCAAGGATGTGTCATGTGGAGTAGAAGTGTAGGTGTTCCAGGTAGTAAGAGAGGTACAGCTAGGCCACATGTGGTACCGTAAATTGCCCAGTACCAGCAGAGGGAGACACACCAGCGGGGCAGGGATTTTGTGATGATTATCGAGGGAACTGATCTACATGTGTTAGGTTAGCAGGTTCTATCCTTTTCCTTCTTTACCTTTCACCTATTGATCAGTGTGACTCTTTAGTACCTTATAGTGTGCATGAGAACTTTTGGTGCTATGGTATACTTAGTATTAGACCCTTGGTAGAGATTGCAATATCAGGACTAATAGGATTATAGCCGTACATGTTTGATAAACCGTAAATATTTTCTTTTCAATATAATTGTATCTTGTTTGAGTCGGATATAACTTTTTTGGACCATGGTTATATGAGGGTTTGACTAGAGCCAGTATTACGATGAATAGATTATAACTAGTTAGGAGAAAGGGAGGCAAGATTATCTTTTGGACCATTTGTTATCCTTTTAGTTGTGTTTATTTCTATCCTTAAATTTTGAGGACAAATTTTTTCTATGGGGGTAGGTTTGTAACTACCTCTTTCTACTATAGGGATATTTTGGTAATTATGTGTATTGTTAATTTTTTTATATATTATTTTATATTAGTGATTGCCTAGAATTATATTAGTGTTAGTTAGTGGCTAGCAAATTAGAATGTGCAAGTGTTAGTTACTACTAATTCTTGTTAGTCATGACTTTAGTAATCATAATTAATTAAGTTTAGTTGTTATAAAGAGAATATCCTCTTAGTTGTAGAGATTCTTTCTTTTAATTCATTAGATTCCATTCATGATAAATATAGAGAGGAAAACTTGAAATTTTATCATGACCAAATCTTACTATAAGAGATAAGTTCAATTTAGGGCTCATCCATTCATTTTATTTCACTCATTAGCCTCATTTTCCTCGAAGCTTCTTCCTTCCCAAGCAAACATAATTTTCTACCAATTTTACTCAATCCACTTTCACTTCCACTCATTCTCACCATCATGAAGGCCTAGAGTATTGGAGAGCACATGGAGATCCATAGGAGAGGAGTTTGCTAGGAGATTGTGTTTGACTCTTCTCTTCTGTGTCCAAATTTAAAATTCTCCAAAGAGGCTACAAAAATACTAGGTAATTCTCTCAATTTCATCAAATTCGTGGTTATAAATACCCTTTGCTTATGTAGGAACCTTCCCATGGTTAGATTTGACTTCCCAATGATAGATCTAGGTATTAGGAGCCCTCAATTTAGTAGATCTAAGTTGGTGTCATAATTTTGGGCTCAATTTGGGAAAATCTCAATTGTGTCCATTGAGTGTGTATTATGTCAAAATAAGGACTATTGATGTTTATTTGATGGTGTAAAGGTATTCTTGTGTCGAAAATTGGACACGTAGAGTCCATATCATGATACGCCATGATACGTATAGGTGGATTTGGTAAATTAGGTGTATAGATATGTTCTTTTGTCCAAAATAGCCCAAATTCGTCATATTATTCAGTCTCATTTTTAGTACCCAAAATAACTTAGAAATATTTTAACCATGCATGTCCAATTGCCGTATGACTATCCTTAACGGAATCTAGTTGCAACCGCGAGCTAATGTCACGATCATGGTGCCACGTAACATTAGTTAGGATATGTTGTTGCTGAGATCTTGGCCTATAATAAAGGTTATTTTCACACGTTGCGTGCGAGACTCGGTCATCTTGACACGTGATCATCCCTGGGGGTGATAAAAAAATTTGATCGCATGGAGACATAACCACATAGGAGTTGGGCCTCATAGGGTCCGAGTCGCATATGAATTTGGCCTCATGGAGCCGCATAAGTTCTAGGCCGCATGGAGACGGAGCCGCATACGAGTTTTGTCGTACCCACGTGGCACTGCTCGCCTGCCAAGAGTCATTATTGTGCTGACATTATTTCCTGTCGCTTAGTGTGCCATCTTTTCTCGTGACTTTTGAAGCGTTCGGGGCCATTAATGCCTTATCATAACTTCATAGACGTTCATTAATGCCATGTTAGGACATTATGCGGCTGATGCTACCATTGCAGTCTGGGTTGCATAGATGACTCTTAAGGACTTAGCTCTGCCCATGTCCCTTGGCCCATAGTTTTCTTTCAGTCCCTTCGGTCTAAGTCTACTGAGTTTGGCTTTAAAAATGTAGCTTATGGGAGCAAGGCTTTGGATTTTCAATGCTTCTACAGGCAAGGATTGTATGATGACGATCGAAAAGATCGATGCTACAAGTAATGGGTTAGTAGATCAGTTCTTGACCATTCTTTCCTTCATATTTATTGATTTTTTTGATTCCTTAGTGCCTTATAGTTTGCATTAGTGATTTTTAAGCTAAAATATAACTAATAGTAACCCTAATATAGAATGCAATATCATGACTGGTAGGATTATAACCATGCATGCTTGATAGTAATGGATAATTTCTTTTCAATAGAATGGTATGCTTGTATGATTTTAAAAAGGATATCCTTAGATTGGGGGTTGTGACCATAGAGAGTATTGTGATAAATATGTTATGACTATATAGGAGGGAGGAGACTAGTGTGTGAGCATTACCCTATCTTAGAGCAGTGAGGTATCTTCCTTCTTGATTGTGCTTGTTCTATTTTGTGCTAGTTTCGTCTTTTAATTTCAAGGAAAAAATTATTTTAAGGGGGGGTAGGATTGTAATCGCCTAATTATGGAAGAGAAATATTTTTGTTATTTAACTTTTGTTTAATATTGTATTAATATTTATATAGTTATAATAATGTTAGTATTGATTAGTGTGCTAGCTAATTTGAATAGACTAAGTGTTAGTTATGATTAGCTAGTGCCAATTATGTTAGCTCATGTCTTAGTTGACTTGAATTAATTAAGTATTAGTTAGAAATAGTTGGGATTAATTAGTGTTAGCTAGTGTTAGTTAGTGTTGGTTAGTGTTAATCATAACTTAGTCATTTAGAATTAATTAGTTAGTGTCATAAATAGAATATTCTCCTACTAGTTAGCTAATATACTTTCCTTAATTAATTACACTATATTCATGACAAATGGAGAGGGGCAAACTTGTCATTGTAGTATCAACCCTAACCCTACTATAAGAGACATGCTCTAATTAGGCTTAGTTCATCCATTTATTCATATCATTAGCCTCTATCTTCCCTAAAATTCTAAATTTTCAAATTTATTCGATCCCTACCAATTTTTCCCAACCAAATCCACTCATTCCATTTTATTTCAATTTCCATGGAGATCTAGAAGCCTTGGAGAGCAAGGAAGATATTGAAGAAGAGCTTGGCTAGGAGGAGTTGTGTCAACATCAATTTTGTGTCTATTACAAGAGTTTTATTGGGATTCCAACTCCCAATAGGTATAATCCATTCCCTACATCAATTTCTATGTTAAATTATCATATTAAACCCCTAGGAACTCACCTATGGCTAAGGACAGCCCAATAGGAGTTGATTTAGGTAGTGGAGGCTCCTAATTTAATAGTTCTAAGTGTTATAGCCAATTTAGGGAAAATCTGACAAGACCCACACCCAGATATTAGGGCACGAGTATATGAGCAATGGCTAGCCTATGTCATAATAACGACGTAGAACGCTATCTAGGTCAACTAGCAATCAATCTCACAGAATAATATAAATTAAACCTGTCAATTTATCTCAACTCCATAAGGAGGACAAAATGATAATAATATACAAACACTCAATCATAATAATCTATAAGGAAGAAATGTCACGATATGATATAAACAAAAGAAGTCACAAAGTCACAATCTAGATAGTCCTCAACATCAACATCAATCTAAATAAGTCTAGCAATACTACATAAGTCTAGGAGTAATAATAATACATCTTAAAGTCTAGATGCTGGAGATAAATCCAGTACCAAAATGCTAAGTAATATAACTAAGATATCTGGTGACACTGACTAGACCTCCCGGTAATCACTCTTAAATAACAGGGTCCATAATTGCTACTCCCTCCTGCGGTTCATAGTATGTCGGACACTAATCCTCTAAATCAACTAAAAAATATTATCCAGTATGGATGGAATGACTACATCCCAATACTAGTTCCAATTTAATTGATAATGACTTAAACAATAATAATAAATGTAAAACAAGATGAGAAAAGCAATAAACATATATCATAATATAGCAGAAAAGAGAAATGGGTAATCTAGAGTAATGTGGCATAATCTGTACACAATGAAATAGAATATAAAGAAGAACTATAAACCCCCTTAACCAAATTTAGATTTATTTAACTTAGATAAAGAGACTAGGTTTAATTGGAGACAATTAGAATTAGATTATAGTATTTTATTTATTTTGTACAATATTATACCTCCTAGTGTACCCTACCGTTGCTTCGATAATTGGAGCACCTCGCTAGCCATTGCCTTCCTATAATTCCATACACTTTTTCTAGACGTGCCAACCTATCATTCTGACCCTTGTATAACTCATGACCATTATCTCTTGTGCTACATTTTAGTCGAACAACAATCGTCACGGACATATTTAATTTAATTATAAATAAAATACGACTTTGTACACCTGTGCGTTCCAATCGAAATTGGAGACACAATCTTGACTGTTTTGTGCAACCCAAATTTTATTAATATTTTACACTGAATTCTTTATGTCCATGACACTTGTGTCCCGCCTAATTTTAATCCCATGTACTTCTAATTAATTTCAGAACACCTTGCGCGGTATTTTAATTAATTAAAACCCAATTTCCGTCTTTATGCAATTTTTCCAATTATTGGGGGCTTTTAAGCAAAAATGCATTAAGGTCTCCCCACCATTGGACAATACATGAAGAAACCCAACTTTCCCCTTCATAGAAATTTTTTCTATAATTTTCGGAATATGCAACGTGCACATCGTCCCCCATTTAAATTTTAGCCTTGTATTTAATTAATGTGATTTCTAGCCCTCCCAACATCCCCATGTGAGCCCAAGGCCCAACCCAAGAGGTGTTGACCAAGCCCTAATCCTAGGTCAACCCCAAACCCAAAAGTCCTACATGTATTTAAACAAATTTTCTCTTCTTTCCCCTATTTCACAAAACCAATACAACTCTAACCCTAGCCGACCATCCCCTTGCCCGACTCCCCTTCTCCCATCCCCACCGGATCTCCAGGACGCCACAGCCTCCACCTCCTCCGCCTGGCCTTCCCCTAGCCATCGGAACACCCTCCCCCAGGCCGCCGGACTACTCAATCCACCACCATCACCATCCCCTTCACCATCATCAACCCCTTCTACCTCCTCCTTCCCGGCCACCTTTCCTCTACCCCGACTGGACAGCCCCATCACCGCCTCCGGCTACCCTAGGAGCCGTTCCCCCTCCGACGTCCCTCCACTCCAGCACCCCCTGCCGCCGCCACCGGCTGCTGCTCCGCCGGCAGCAGCCACCCTCACCCCCGACATCCCCAGCAACATCACCCCCCCACTGCCCGAGCCGACCCTCGACCTCCCCTAGCGTCGCCACCACTGCCGGCCTGCCACCACCACTCGCCGACGATACCCCCAGCTTCCCACCTCCGTCCATGCCAGAGCTCGCCCCTAGCCACCGCCCCCGTCGGCCGAAATTGCAACTGCAGCTGCTGCTGTGACTACTGCTGCTGCCATTATTCCGGTGCACCCTGCCGGAGCTCCGCCTCACCCCCTCGTCGGCGACGACGTGCACGACGGACACGCACCCCGGACACAGCACAGTATTTAGGTATATATATTATATATATAAGTAATTGTATATAGTATATATTGTGTATTTATGTATATATATTTAGTATATACTTATATATATAGTGTATATTATGTATAATTGTATTTAGGTATAGTATATATTTGTATAAACTGTGTATAATTGTATATATATAATATATATTTATATATAGTATAACTGTATATGTTTGTGTATATATGTATTATAAATATATATGTATATATATATGTATATTTGTATTTATGTATATATATATATATATATATATATATATATATATATATATATATATATATATATATATATATATATGTATATTAATATATAAGTAATTGTATATTAAGGTATATATATGTATTTATGTATATATGCATATTTATGTATAAATATAATAGAATGTATGTTTAATTGTATATGTATATAGTATATATTTATATATATTGTGTAGATTGTTTATTTATGTATATTTAAATGTATATATGTATTAGTGTATTAATTGTAAACCCCCTTGACCAAATTTAGATTTATTTAACTTAGATAAAGAGACTAGGTTTAATTGGAGACAATTAGAATTAGATTAAAGTATTTTATTTATTTTGTACAACATTATACCTCCTAGTGCACCCTACCGTTGCTTCGATAATTGGAGCACCTCACTAGCCATTGCCTTCCTACAAATTCTATACACTTTTCCTAGACGTGCTAACCTATCATTCTGACCCTTGTATAACTCATGACCATTCTCTCTTGTGCTACATTTTAGTCGCACAACAATCATCACGGACGTATCTAATTTAATTCTAAATAAAATACAACTTTGTACCCCTGTGCGTTCCAATCAAAATTGGAGACACAATCTTGACCGTTTTGTGCAACCCGAATTTTGTTAATATTCTACACTGAATTATTTATGTCCATGACACTTGTGTCCCGCCTAATTTTAAACCCATGTACTTCTAATTAATTTTAGAACACCTTGCGCGGTATTTTAATTAATTAAAACCTAATTTTTGTCTTTGTGTAATTTTTCCAATTATTGGGGGGTTTTATACAAAAATGTATTGAGGTGTCCCCACCATTGGATAATACATGAAGAAACCCAACTTTTCCCTTCATAGGAATTTTTCCTATAATTTTCGGAATGTACAACATGCACATCGTCCCCCATTTAAATTCTAGCCTTGTATTTAATTAATATGATTTCTAGCCCTCCCAACATCCCCATGTGAGCCCAAGGCCCAACCCAAGAGGTGTTGACCAAGCCCTAATCCTAGGTCAACCCCAAACCCAAAAGTCCTACATGTATTTAAATAATTTTTCTCTTCTTTTCCCTATTTTACAAAACCAACACAACTCTAACCCTGGCCGACCATCCCCTTGCCCGACTCCCCTTCTCCCATCCCCACCGGATCTCCAGGCTGCCACAGCCACCACCTCCTCCGCCTGGCCTTCCCCTAGCCACCGGAACACCCTCCCCCAGGCCGCCGGACTACTCCATCCACCACCATCACCATCCCCTTCACTATCATCAACCCTTCTTCCTCCTCCCTCCCGGCCACCTTTCCGCCACCCCGACCAGACAGCCCCACCACCGCCTCCGGCCACCCCAGGAGCCGTTCTCCCTCTGACCTCCCTCCACTCCAGCACCCCATGCCGCCGCCACCGAACGGTGCTCCGCCGGCAGCAGCCACCCTCACCCCCAACATCCCTAACAACATCACCCCTCCCACTGCCCGAGCCGACCCCCGACCTCCCCTGGCATCGCCGCCACTGCTCGGCCTGCAACCACCACTCGCCGACGATACCCCAAGCTCCCCACCTCCGTCCCTGCCAGAGCTCGCCCCTAGCCACCGACCCCGCCAGCCGAAATTGCAACTGCTGCTGCAACTGCTGCTGTGACTATTACTGCTGCCATTGTTCCGGTGCACCCTGCCGGAGCTCCGCCTTACCCCCTCGCCGGCGACAACGTGCACGGCGGACACGCACCCCGGACACAGCACAGTATTTAGGTATATATATTATATATATAAGTAATTGTATATAGTATATATTGTGTATTTATGTATATATATATAGTATATACTTATATATATAGTGTATATTATGTATAATTATATTTAGGTATAGTATATATTTGTATAAACTGTGTATAATTGTATATATATATTATATATTTATATATGGTGTAATTGTATATGTATGTGTATATATGTATTATAAATATATATGTATGTATATATGTATATTTGTATTTATGTATATATATATATATATATGTATATATATGTATATATATATATATATATATATATATATATATATATATATATATATATATATATATATATATACACGTATATTAATATATAAGTAATTGTATATTAAGGTATATATATGTATTTATGTATATATGCATATTTATGTATAAATTTAATGGAATGTATATTTAATTGTATATGTATATAGTATATATTTATATATATTGTGTAGATTGTTTATTTATTTATATTGAAATGTATATATGTATTAGTGTATTATATATATGTATAATGTATTTACTTAAAGTATATATGTATATATGTTTGTTTATAGGTATAAATGTATATATGTATATTTATGTATATATGTATATTTTATTTATATATGTATATATGTATATAAGGCATTAATGTATTATATATATGTATTATGTATGTGTATATTTATGTATATATGTATAAATGTATTTATATATTTAAGGTATTATTTTATGTAAATTATCTAATGTATTTAAGGAATTATATATGTGTTAAATGTATTTATAATGTATTAATGTATTATAGTAAAAATATATTTATATACATATTAATGTATTATAGTTGTTGTCTGATAAAATAAACGAAAAAATATGGAAACGAGGCTTTATACGAAAGCCCGCCCTTTATGTTTACAAACAAGCAGTACAATTAATCCTATACGAGAATGTCGAGTACAATTTTTTAATCTGGGTAAATATTGCTATAGGAGTCTGATCTGCAGTCGATCACTTTGGCCCTTGGACCACACGATGATGAAGAAGTGTCGTAGAAGACAGAAAGCAGCTTCGAAGGTTGCTAAAGAGAGTGGATGCTCGATGCCAAAGTCGCCGATCGCTACTCTTTGCCTGAGCTCTGGATTCTTCTCTCTCTCTTGACTATTCTCTCTCCTCCTTCTTTCCTTCCAATTGTCGACCTTGGATCTGATACTGGATTCCTTGACCAATTTTCGATCGTTTGACCTTCAATTTTTGCGACCTTGACCTCTGTTGATAGAGGTCTGTATTTATAGAGTTTTAGTGACAGTGACCACTCAGTCGGTGTAGAAACCGAGTAGTGGAAAGTACAGCACCCTTTTATACGACGGTTAAAATAACCAATGCCTGCGTATAGATGACCTTTTGAATGAGCGTGTGACGCGTGTCCAACTAAGGGACAACGTGTATAACTGCTGCGAAGATTACAGCATAGAAGCCACGTAGGTAGTTATCCTTTGTGTAGAAGAGGTTGGCGTAGAAGCCAATAACTGTCACCATGGCGTAGAAGCCAAAATAGGCATAGAAGCCGAGTGGGCGTAGAAGTCGAGTGGGCGTAGAAGCCGAGTGGTCATAGAGGCCGAGTGGGCGTAGAAGCCGAGTGGTCATAGAGGCCGAGTGGGCATAGAAGCCGAATGGTCATAGAGGCCGAGTGATGTGGACGTTTTAGCCGGAATTATGGCTCTTGGAGA
The DNA here is from genome assembly GCA_036927795.1 of Iris macrosiphon. Lineage (NCBI taxonomy): Eukaryota > Viridiplantae > Streptophyta > Magnoliopsida > Asparagales > Iridaceae > Iris > Iris macrosiphon. The sequence continues at coordinate 115,686,068 of JAYESA010000013.1, forward strand.
TATAATCAAATCTCTTGCATTAAATGTAGAGATCTGCCCCCATCCTGCGCATTAAATGCAGAGGCTTGTCTTTAAGATTTGCCATTATTCTGCGCATTAAATGCAGAGACTTATCTTTAAGATTTGCCATTATTCTGCGCATTAAATGCAGATATGCGCCTCGAATCCTGTACGAAGAGTAACTGCTGACATGGCGGTCTGTTTGCCTTTTACGGAGCGTAAAAAGCTCACGTCTGCCTGTGTAAAACTGGGTAGCATATTCCCTTATAAGTGTAAGAGTAGTTTACGCAAAGGGGATGTCACTAAACGACGGTTCAGTGACATTTAATCAAATCTCTTGCATTAAATGCTGAGATCCGCCATTATCCTGCACATTAAATGCAGAGGCGTATTTTGAAGGCCTGCCACCCTTTTGTGCATCAAGTGCAGAGACGTGCCTCGGGCATCTGTCAGTATTTGACGCTTTAAATGTAGAGACGTGCCTCGAGAAACTGTCATCGCTCTGCGCATTAAATGCAGAGATGTGCCTCGAGCCTTGTACGAAGTGCAGCTTTTGATGTGGCAGGCTGTTTGTCTTCTGCGGGGCGTAAATAGCTCACATCTGCCTGTGTAAAACTAGGCAGCATATTTCTTCGTATGTGTAAAAGTGGTTTACGCAAAGGAAATGGTAGTAAATGACAGCCTGGGTTGTAGTACCGCGCCATCATTATACCCGTCGCCTGGGTAGTCGTTCAGTACTCTTTGTCAGGAGTCCAGACGTCAGGTTCATTGCATGATCTGACAGGTTCATTTTGAAAAATATAAAGCGTTCCTCGTACACTTCAATGTTGCATTGAAAGCGGATGAGTTTTACGCCATAAAGGCGATGAAGCAGCCTGTTTACGCTGAAGTAGCCTGGACATACTACATTACGCGGATGGTCCTGGAGTTTTAAGCTTTTATGCTGTGCTCAGCGAAAAAGCTCTGTTGCATGCTTGATGGCTCTGAGGTTCTCTGTTTACGCTGCCCTGCATCAATATGCTGTGTATAGCTATCCAGCATATTTTTCATGCTTCTACAAGACCCCCTTCAAAGCTTTTAAATTCCTCGTAATTTGAAACGCTTTGAATGAAGCATGAACCGTTCGTCGTAACTCGAAACGCTCTGAATGGAGCCTGAAACGGTCAAGCCTGATACGTTCTTTCATGGCTGACTTTATGGCAGAGTTATTGGGGATCGGTGTGATCTCTTTCGCCTATAAAAAGGTTGAGGAGTTTTCCTGTTCTTCCCACACTTCCTTCACCATACAGAGATGATGGCCGAAGTTCGTCGGGTCGACTTGAGAAAGAAGGAGACCATGTTCTTCCAGCATGTAAGGAGCCAAAAAAGATGGCATCTTCGAGCAAATGTCCTCTGTAACGATGGATCATTGAAGGATATCATAGCCTCCTTTGCTCGGGATAATCAACAACTTTGTATGGCGGTTATTCGGGAGAGAGGAAGGGTCATATTTGACCATACTACTTGCAAGTGGTGCCTTCTCCCGTTACCTGTGGACGAGGGCAGGCAAACTGGCTGCTGTCCAGGATTGAGTTGGGTGAAATACCTCAACTCAATCTGTCACAGCGTTGGATGTAGGAAAGCAGATTTACCCTGCTTTTCTGTATTGGAGATGGGTCTATGCCCAGTTTTGTATCCTCCCGCCGTTGACAATATGTTAGTCGGTTTGCGGTCACCGACTGACTGTTGGAGAAGATGGATGAAGAATGTCGCCCATGCGAGAACCTGGCAGACTAGATTCTGGGTGCTATCTTCAGACGACAATGAGGAAGTCCTTTGTAGACGGGATTTCCTTCATATGTAATCATGATTTTAATCTTAATAAAGTTGTCTTCTTCTCTGCATATGATTATCTCGCCATATATTGCTGTGAAGTCTGAATATGTGTAGCTTCAACATGTCTGATACTTTACGCCGACTCTGTTAGAAAGAGTGCTAGGTCCTGTCTTATTTTTTATGCATAACGAAGGATGCGCAGAAAGTCGCCTAGTATTCGAGTATTCGAACTGTCCTTCTGTTTAGGAATGAGGAACCGCGTAGAATTCTGAACTGTTACTTCTGATAAACTGAATTCTTGTTCAGACATCATCTTCAAAAATGATTTCTCAAAAATCCCTTGGAACAGGACGAGAAATGGCTGTCAAACTGAGTCGCCATCTTAAATTTGTAGATAAAATATTCAGACTGGAGTTTGGATGAACTTCGAATCGACCCATGAAGAAGAGTAATTTTCAATGTTGAACTCTGTATGCTTCGGGTACTTGGGGTATCTTGAGGTCAAGAAGGAGTATCTTCTGTGTGAACTCCTGCAATTGACCGCCTTGAGAATCGTTCAGATGTACGCGTACTCTGGCCGGCGTATCTTTCAGATGTGCAAAAGTCATAGAGCGTGAAATCATAAGTTTGCAGCCTCTAAGCGTAAACTAAACACCACCGAGCGTGAAATCATAGACTTATAGTTCCTGAGCATGAACTCGTAGATTTATAGCCTCTTGAGCATAAAAGCTACCGAGCATGAGAGCATCCGGGCGTAAAACCATAGACTTGTAGCCTTTGAACGTAAAACCGTAGATTTATAGCTGTCGAGTGTAGAAAGCTTCTTGGCACAGAACTGTAGATTTGTAGCCTGTGAAAAGAAAATCTTTCGAGCATGAAGTTGTGGATCTGTTGCCACTGAGCGTAAACTAAACGCCACCGAGCATGAGATCATAGATTTGTAGCTGTTGAGCGTGAAATCGTAGGTTTGTAGCCTCTCGAGCGTAAAAGCTACCGAGCACAAAGGCATCCGGGCGTAAAACCATAGACTTATAGCTTGTGAGCGTAAAACCGTAGATCTGTAGCTGTCGAGCGTAGAAAGCTCCTTAGCGTAAAAACCACGAATCTGCTTTGCGCGAAAACTTTTCAAATTTTGCTGACTGTCCGCCTTCTCTGAGTAATAGGCTGATGTAGTACCCAATCATAACCGAATATTAATTAGGAGATTTGGTTCGGGATTCGAGGAGTCCATCCAAACTCTATATATACCCCAAGTTTCTGAGAGAAAAACTTTTCATCCGTCTTCTGCGAAAGAAAGCCTTCGACTGTTCGAGTTCTCCTTCGTTTCTTCTCCGAGATTTCAAAGTTTTCAGTAATGGCCTCGAAACAATCCTCCTCCTCTAAGGAAAAGAAGGTTGATTCTTCTTCTCGTTCTTCTGCTCAAGTGAGAGCGTCTTCGGTCGGGTTAGGCAAACTTTATTCTGATCAAAGTATCCCGCCGACGAGCAGTGCACCCGGCCTTAAAGGTAGAGCTTTTGGGACGAAAAAGAACGACTGAAAATTCTTTACACACATTGTATGTGACCGCACTAGGTCGTCTTCTATATTGATAGCCTTTTTTAGGAAGATGATGCACAGAGACGTTTCCTCTTTTACGCCCACATTTCTAATGTGTCAGCGCAAAAACTCTATTTTTCCGTAGTCTGGCGTAAAAGCTTTGACTGTCGAAAGTTGGCGTATAAAATTTGAGTGTTACGCTTCTGGATGAAGATTCTGGCGTAATACCTCAACTTTATCAGTCTGGCATAAAGCGCAGACTGTATACTGCCAGCCTTGAACTTTACGCTTTAGGAAATGGATTCTAGCGTAATGGTCAAGTTTTTACGGTCTTGGCGTAAAGCACAGACTGTTAATTTTTGGCGTATGCTGCAAAATCTGTAATGTCTAGTTATAGGAACTGATGTATTTTTCTTGCACTCTTGCAGTTGACTTGCATGTGTCTCCACTAGCCGATGTGATAGGTTCTGCCGCCGGGATGCTGTACTCCAACTATCTGGAGGATCTGTCATACGTGATATTTCCTATCTCCGGGCCCCAGTATTCCGAAGGAAGGGAAATTTTGATATCGGCTCAGGGCGAGCGAACGCTACTGAACTTGATCAACGGAGAGCCCCTGACGTACATAGATGGAGACCAGTACCTAAAGCCGGCTTTCCTCTTCGGGGACATGATTGACAAGCAGTCCCAGACGAAGCCCAAAAGAGAACTCTGGGTTTTCCCTGCCGGGAGCATAATTTTGTATCTGCCCAAGATGCCGAGAGACTATCCCATCTCGTCTTTTTTTTATGCTACACATCCCAGGCGGATGTCGTGGACGCTCACTCCCGATCTTCACGGCAGGCCGGGGAAGATCTTTCATCTGAAAGGAGCCGACGAGGGGTCGTTTGTCAGCCGCCCTTCCGGCTCTGTGATGATGTTCAGGGAACTGTACCCGGGCAGTGTCCCGAGTGAAGACAGTTTAGTGATCCAGCCGGTCCAATTACCGACTTTCTGTAATGATTTTATGGGGCACGGGGGAGTATACCCCAAGGTGAACCCTCGGTGCGGTGGGTGGATCACCCCTACAAATCTTCGATGGGCTCGCTTAGTTGATTGGGCCCTGAAGCATTTTCAGACCGAGTTGGACAACATTGGTCTATTTGCAGCTGTGAGTGCCACCAGTGTTGGGTTACCTCCTAACCCCAACCTGTTTCTGGCACTGATGGAGCGATATATTTTGCTCACCGGGACTTTCGCCACTCCACTGGGGGAGTTGGGATTGGCCCTCCATGAGATGGCAGAGATCTCGAGACTGCCGATGGAGGATACTCCGTATGAAGAGTATGTTCCTACGAACCGGGAGCTGGGGGATTCAGACCCTCGGGTAGTGGAAGTGTACCAGGAGCTGATGTGCCACTACCTCGCTTGTACCGTTTTTTATGGTGAGCCCTCAGATTTGGCTCACATCAATAAATGGACGTCCTACCTCTTCTTTCACCGGTCCAGGACTGCTAAGCCGGAGAAGGTATTAGAGGGCAAGGATCAGCCTGTGAATCCTCTGAGCGTGCTTAATGCTCAGGTAGTCGACGATCTCATGGTAGACGCTAGGGCTCCGAACTTGATCCTCGACGAAGGGATAGGAAAGTATCCTGTAGGCACTAAGGCCTATAGTTATTTGAGACGCTGCCGCAGGCCTCTGTCCATGGAAGCTCAACTGGCTGGCTTTCTCTCCATATGGCTGCACCGACTGGTGGTACCCGACATCGTATCTGCGGACCGCATTCACCGTAACACGCTATGGCGTGCAGTACGTCTGGTGTTCGGGGCAAGACTGGGCTTGCTCCCTGCCATGGTATGCCGTATACAAGCTGACCTGAGGGCCTTGACTGACGGGCTGCTCGTCGATGAAATTCGGCGTGATAGCTTTTCCAGGGTAGAATTACCATACCTGTATTTGATGGGATGGTTAATTCTTCATAACCCCAGGGTTATGTCTCCAGCTCAGGCAGTAGTTCGGGGGCTAGTTTTTTGTTGAACTACCAGAAATCTTCCTGGAATGTGACCACGGTTTTAGACTGTCGGCGGGTGCTGGGCTTCAGTCACAGCTAGATGCTCTTTTGCACTGTCCCCTCTGTACATCATAATCAATCGGGGATTAGGCTTGAGGATTCAGGTAGAGAGAAGACCATTCTTTCTCCTGAAGCTTTTAATTGGTTGGTCTATATTAGACCTTCCCATTTACTGTACAGAAGTGAAGACCATTGCTTCTTGGAGCCCTACCTGCCTAGTCAGTTTGCCAGGCAGTTTGGGTATGATCAGTTGCACGTGGGCAACGCCGTCACCAGCTTCCGGTCCAGGGGTGGACTCATTGATGGGGCGAGAGGCTGGCGATACTTCATCATGGGTTACACTGGAGCAATTTTTACTGTGCTGGTCATTACACTCTCTACGGAGCTGCACATCCTCCACTCGTATGCCCAGTTCTATGTGGCAACGAACACCTTCCATCGCGATTTTGATATGCATGGAAGTTTTAGGGTGCCCTCTTCCAAGTCTGGGGGAAGAGTCAAAGTCCCCTCGATTTCTTCCGAAGAGGGTGAGGAGTCCGTCAATCCAGATGAGCCTCTGTTGGTGGTATCGAGGGGTGAAGTACCTCTGCCTGCAGGGCCTTCGGTAATCTCTGGGAAGCGAAGGGCTCCTACTCCGAAGGAAACTTTCCCTCGTAAGAGGAAGAAGAAGACGGTTAATCGTCCTCTCTGAATTCCTAGTATTGAGGCTCCTGGAAGTGAGCCTGCATCTCCCCATGTTGGGGATGATTCTTTGATTGGAGGTTCCTCGCCTTTTAGAGAGGGAACCTCTACAGTTCCGGCTGGTGGTGCCAGAGAATCTCTACTGGAGGCCACCGTCGCTGCTACTGCTTCAGGTAGTGGAACGAGGTCGCCTCCGGGGCTGATTATAATAAGATTCCGTATACCTTTATGCGGATCGGCATCGGAAGGGACCCCTGTTGTGTCTGTAAGCGCACATAGCAAGATTCCAGCCGATGAGCCTCGGTTGGAATTTGACGAGGACTTAGAAGAGCATTTGCCAGTGTTTGTTAGCGCACCCCCTTCTCCAGGTATGACAGCTTGCCTAGCATCACTAAGAAATGATTTAGCTGTACTGGCCGCAGACGCGATATATACACCATTGGCCATGGGTAAATATCATATTTTATGCCTTTTCTTTAGGAAAATTAACATTATGTTGATATTAACTTCATTTTGTCTTCTTTTCAGGGGAAGACCTCTTCGGGGAGGCCAGTGTAGATGTGCCCTTCGGCTCTGTGTCAGGTCCTGGCGGCGACACGGAGGTGCCTATTTTTGAAGAGGAAACATCTTCGGGTGCCGGCTCGCCTGTCGACGAGGTCCCGATATCTCAAGAGGAGGACGAGCTTGTCATTGCGACAATGCCTCCTTTGAGTATGCTGGTATCTTCATCCGGTGTTGGCGCTTCTTCTTTTGTCGCACCACCTGTTGAGGCGATAGCCGTGGCAACATCGTCTGCGGCTGTTCTTGGAGGGAGACTCGCCAATATCGAGGCCACTCCTGGTTTCCATTCGGATCTAGCTGCGCTGACCGAGCAGTACACTGGTATCTTCTACACCACTTTAAAAATATTAATATCAATGGTATTGGCGAAGAATCTGAGCTTTGCGTCGCTGAAGAGGTCCTCCCGGTCTGCGATAGTGCCGATCCGAGAATTCAACGACACTGGGGTAGCTGATACGCTGGAGGAGATAGTTAATGGTTTGGAGCAACCCATTAACGAATACTTGCAGCTAGCTCAAGACAGTGTTGAAGATCTGGTCCAGGCTAGGTATGACTCCATGACTGCACGGCTTGTCGAACAGATGGCAGGCCTAAATAAATCCATCCAGACACATCAGCAGGAGATGGATGAAGGAAAAGTCGTCCTGGAGGAGGCCATTGCTCTTCAAACGAAGTGCCAGGCCGAGCATGAAGGGAATGTAGCGAGGGTCCGCAGGATGGAAACAAAACTCGCTCAGGCAAATGAGTGGGCTTCTCAGTCGTCGGAAGCTCTAGCTGTGGCGGATGGCCGATTGGGCGTAGCACAACAGAACTTGGCGCGCGCAGGAGTCGCTCGTGCTGGTTTTCTTCGGGCTAGAGCCGAACTGTCCCTCCTGAGCAATGATGAGGCACGACTGGAGCGGGCTCGTGCTGATGTCTTGGATTCCAGGACTGAGAAGATGGCCGCACTAGCGCAGCAGCTTCGCGACCTGACCGCTCCCCCCAATAATGTACTTTTGCTTTTGCTTTTTAATGTACTTTCGCTCCTTTTTGGGAATAATAAAGAGGCTTTCATCTGACTTTGTGGCCCCATCATTTTGGAATATAAATTTGGGTGAAAGTGATATCAGAGGTAATATGGACGTGATATACTCTCGGTAAGTTTTAGCAGGATATATCTATTCAGAGGTTATATGGACATGATAGAAATATACTTTTTAGCTAAAATTTGTACACAAGACACTATCAGAGGTAGTATGGATGTGATAGGTCTTGAAGTTCCAAATTAGTTAAACATATCTATTCAGAGGTTATATGGACATGATAGAATACGATCCAACTAGTTTCGTTTTGGAAGTAGTTTTGTCAGAATGAGATTTTTGCCATATTCCACTTGAGCAGAGGAGGTTAAGCATAGTACCTTTTCAGGAATTTGCCATTGATAGGAGCCATTAATAGGTCTCCATTAGGCTGGGCTAACCTGTAAGCGTCATTTAAGAACGTCGTCTCGATCACATAAGGGCCTTCCCATTTGGGCTAGAATTTGTCCTTACTTCTGTGAGTAAGAATCATCGGCCTTCTCACAGCTAAAACTAGCTCGCCGACTTTGAACACCCTTTCCTTCACTTTTTGATTAAAAGCCCTGGAAATACGTGCTTGGTAGAACGCGATGCGATATTGAGCTTGGAGGCGTTTCTCGTCTAATCCTTCTAGCTTTTGAAGCCTTAACAGGTCATTCTTTTCTTGAGTCAACTCATTAGCCATGGCTATCCTGAGTGACAAAATTTGGATCTCGATGGAGAGAACTGCTTCGCTCCCGTTGACTAATAAGAATAGGGTACAACCTGTCGGTGCTCGTACCGTTGTGCGGTATGCCTAGAGACATTCTTCCAGCTTCTCATTCCAATCCCTTTTGTTCGAAGAGACGAACTTCTTCAAGAGCTTGATTATAGTTTTATTGAAAGCTTCCGCCAAACCATTAGCAGCAGGATTATATGCCGTAGAGGCGATATTTTATATCCGATTTTTATCGCAAAATCGATAAAACGCTTGGCTGATGAATTGAGGCCCATTGTCATGGATTATCCTTTGGGGTATCCCGAAACGGTAAATAACGTGATGCTTGATAAAGATGATCATATTAGATGCCTTTACCTCAGCAAGAGGGATCACCTTTGTCTATTTGGAGAAGTAATCCGTGATGGCCAGTATGAACCGGTGACCTCTGGAAGAAGACGGGTGAATAGGACCAATGATATCCATACCCCATGCTTCGAAAGGCCAGGACGTAACCGTAGGATGTAGATATTCAGGAGGTTGATGGATAAAGTCTGTATGGATCTGACAGGCTCTGCATTATCTTGCATACTTTATTGCATCTGCGATCATAGTAGGCCAGTAATAGCCCATTCTCCTGATACGATCCTGTAGCTTAGGACCGGGTTGATGTACTCCGCATACGCCATCGTGGGCTTCACGGATAATCTGCTGTGCTTCATCACCAGAGAGACATCGTAATAATAGTCCGTCATAAGACCGGTGATATAGACATTGTGACGATGCGTCAAAATAGAAGCGTAATGATCGTCTTTTGACGGATACTGCTTCTTTAGGATCCTCTGGCAAGATTCTGTATGCTACAAAATCTATAAAGGGACTTCTCCAGTCTCTCCTGGGAGGATCTGTGTCTACCGCGTAGCTGTGTTCTATGTGAAAGTTATTTTTCACACAGAATAAATCTCTGTTAAGAAGGATTACCGAATTCTGCCTTCTTATAGGGGTAGCTAAATCTGCAGCTAGACTGGCTAGGGCATCGGCTTCCAGATTCTGAGATCGAGGCACATATTCCAGGAAGAATCCTTTTAATGTCATGGCTATCTCGACCGTTTCTTGGTGATAGGGGATGAGGTCTAGATTTCGGACTTCATATATTCCTCTGACTTGATTGACGATCAGCAGAGAATCACCGAAAGCTTCCAGAGATTCGACGCCCAATTCTTTAGCGACTTGGAGGCCGATTAGTAGAGCGTTGTACTCCGCCACATTATTGGAATAGGGCTCGCTAAGAGAGTATGCTCGGTAGATGAAGAGCTTATCCGGAGTAACCAGGACAATTCCTACTCCCGAAGCCATGTTTCCCCTGGGACCAGTTCTGGAGGCACCATCGAAGAACAGTTGCCATGCATCACTTTCCATTGCGGAATTACATTCTGCAACTTCGTCGGAAATGTCCTCGTACAGTTTGGAGGCCTCCGGGATCGGATGAGCAGATAGGAAGTCAGCCAACGCTTGGCCTTTGACGAACTTTTGAGGGACGTACACCATGTCATACGGTGTTAATAACATCGCCCAAGTCGCGAGTCGGGAATTAAGAACACTTGGCTTGTTCATCAGTACCTGAAGAGGATTGATCCTGGAGATGATGTGAATGGTTTGTTCTGTGACATAGTGTCGCATTTTCTGAATAGAGAACATCAGAGCCAAGAATTCTTTCTCCACTGGATTGTACCGGTGTTCGGCTCCGACCATCATCCTGCTGAGGTAGTAGATAGCCTGTTCGTGACCCATTTCATTCTTTTGTGCGAGAAGAGCTCCCAGAGAATGATCCATCGCTCTAACATACAGCACGAATGGTCTTCCTATGACAGGAGGCACCAGAACTGGCGGACTAGTGAGGTAGCGCTTGATATCACCGAACGCTTGCTGACAGGCTTCGTCCCATACGAAGGATACACCTTTCTTCATGAGACGAGAAAATGGCTGACATCTCCCAGAGAGGTTGGATATGAATCTCCGGATATAAGCCAGACGACCTTGAAATCCCCTGAGTTCCCTCAGATTGTGGGGCGATCGCATTTCTAAAATGGCCTTGACTTTATCAGGGTCCACTTGAATGTCTTTGGCGGTAATGACAAATCCTAGAAATTTGCCACTAGATACCCCCGAAAGGACTTTGTAGGATTCATTTTGAGTTGATGTTGGCGCATCAATTCAAATACTGTCTTCAAGTCTTGGATGTGATTATCCTTGAGGCAGCTTTTGACAGCTACATCATCCACGTAACACTCCACTGTCTTGCGTAAATGCTCATGGAATATGTTACTCATAGCCCGTTGGTACGTAGCCCCGGCATTCTTCAATCCGAAGGGTATGACCGTATACAAATATACCCCCAATAGTGTCCAGAAGGCAGTATGCTTCTCGTCTTCAGCATGCATCTTGATTTGATTGTATCCTAAAAATCCATCCATGAAAGACATACGTTCAAAACTGCATGTATTGTCAATCATGACATCTGTGATGGGAAGAGGAAACTCATCCTTGGGGCAGGCTGCGTTCAGATCTCGATAATCGATGCAGACTCATACTTTCCCATTTTTCTTCATGACCGGGACAATATTGGCGACCCAGTCGGGATATTGTTCTTCATGGATGAAGCCGCAGGCTATCAACTTCTTGATTTCAGCTTTAATGGCGTCCATCATATCCGCGCAGAACCGGCGTTGGTGCTGCTTCACAGGCTTCGAATCGGGCAATATATTGAGCTTATGAGTAGCCACCTTTGGATCAAGGACTGGTATATCCTCATAATTTCACGCAAAGACGTCGATATATTCTTTTATCAGCTGGATAACTTCTTCCCTTTCTGCTTCAGAAAGATTGTTACTAATAAATATCGGCTTTGGCGAAAGTTCATCCCCAACGTCAATCTGGATAACTTTGTCTTCAGTGGGAGGTTCTCTCTGCTCGAAGCGGAACTCTCATTGTGTATCCATTTGCTGAGCTCAAGCGTCATTCTCAAATAGTTCAGATTCTTGTTCGTCTGATACGAAGGAATCCGTCACTACCATATTTACTGATAATGTTCGCTCGAGAGCATGAGATCAGTCGGAGGGCGCTGAGCCATTTTGAGAGGAGGAAAAGATATCCTCGTTTGACTTAGGAGTTGCAAGGGAGGTGGTATACCCTAACCCAAAACGAGTTCGTTGATAGTAGGGATCGTCGTGCAGCGGCATTCGTCTGCCTTTCCCGTAGTTGATACCCGGTTCCAGCTTCAAGTTATAACCCATACTTTGCATGATCTTCAAAGCTTGCGGGCTGTATCTGTGAACCTGCATTTTACCATCATCGTCATCGGAAGAATCCTCTTGCACAGTCGGTTCATTGTGCATGCGGCCGAAGACTATTGAATGCTGACTGCTGCAAGTAGGCGGGACAATGAAGATAGAATCCACATGGGGTCTATATGTCGTGGTGACATTGGATGATGATGCCACTTCCCATATATACGGATGATAGGAATCTATAGCTTCCAAGAATTTTTGCGCTATAGGTTCTATATCGTCGTAGGGGAAGGATTCATGATTTGGAATTTGGGCATCAATATACTGGAAAAGAGGATGTTTATTATCATCTGAAACTCTGTTCCCGGTCGCGTTTATATCACTCGGCTGCCTGTTGCGCCGGAGGTTGATGACCAAGGGTGGAGGCTTCTGGTTCAAAGTGATCACTAGAGGATCACCCTATTTTCCTGACCTGGTCTCGTTCAGGTGGATAGCCATAGGCTCTATGGCTTTTGGACAAGTAGTCCGTCCTTTCACCTTGATTGACAGAGGTTGCTTGGCAGAGGCTTCTTCTGGCTCCCGGTGGGATTCCTTCTCTGCTTCGGCTGACACCTCTTCCGTGCAGTCTTGAGAGTACAACACGGCATCAGAGTAGTAGGATTCTACTCCTTTGAACGGGTTCAGGTCAGCAATCTCCGTTTGTACTGTTCCTCGGGCGTTTATATATTTAAAGCATTAGTGTAGAGTTGAAGGTACGACGTTGTGGTCGTGGATCCAAGGTCTACCCAGCAAAATATTGTAGGACACCTCTGAATTGATGACGTAACATGTAGCCACCGATCTGAGGTTGCCAATTTGGATCCTCAGGCGAATTTTCCCCAACGGCTTACTTCTTTCGGCGTTGAAACCTACGATCGTAGTGGTGGTGTAAGCCCATTCGCTGGTAGGAATCCTCAGCGGTCTGAGCAGACTATGAGAAATGATGCTGATTGATGATCCTGGATCTATGTGAATCCGGTCGACCTCCAAGGAACCGACATACCCGATGTAATAGAGGGGTCTGTCATGCCTGTTATGTTTTAACAGCATGTCATCTTGAGTGAAAGTGATGTTTGGGACCACCTCCATCATACTGTGGCATTGAGGACACGCCACGGGTTCTTCGTTAGGGGACTTGAGCTGGGTCAAGTATGCATCCGCCTGCATCAATGCTTCACTCAGGGCTTGACGAGTGTCCTGAGAGAGCCTGAGTAGCTCGAAGATGCACAGCCTGGCTGGTGTATTAGCCAGTTGGGCTAGGATGTCAAAGTTGTATGGCTTCTCTAAACCTTTATTTTGAATATTTTTCACATGTTTATCGAAGCGCACTTCTTTTTGCTTCCCTTTGTCCGCAGAAGTTGGTCTCGAAGGACCGGCTTCTGGTACGGCGGATTCCAGTTCTGAAGGCTTGGCAGCTGAAGCGTCTGTCGATGCATCTTCCTGGCTGGCTCCATAGTCCTGGAGGTAGGCTTTCCCTGAGCGGGTTCCAGTAACCAAGACCTCGTCTTCTGATGCCGAGTGTACCATAATCATGTGACACGGTTTGTGCTTTGAGTTCTTTTTAGACTTAGCCTTAGCAGCTTGAGTCTCTTTCTCGATCTCTGGTACCAGATCTGGATGAACCCACATAGTCTTGCCTCACTGGGTAGTTAGTGGTAGCAGGTCATGATTTTGACCTCTAGCTAGAGGGAGATTAACGATGTTCATCGTCGTCTGGGAAATAGGTGTAACACCGTCCGGGACTTCTTGGGGAGGCAGATTGCCAAATTGCAGAGAGATCATGTTGGCCGTGACCGTCTTCTCGCTGTTGCACAGAGTGATGGCCTTAGCATCGATCAGCTCCTGGATCTTCCTTTTCAGTATATAATACGCCTTTGTGGGGTAGTATATATACCTATGGAAGATGCAGTATTTGGGGTTGTTGGTACTGCCGGCCTCATTGGGCCGTCTTACCTTAGGAAGGGTAATCTTGCCGCTTTTAACGAGACATTCGAATATGCTCGGAATATCGTCGTCGTTGAAAAAGTACACTTCAAGGGGCCTGGAAGTCCCAGGTTTCGTCTGCGTGGTAGCCACCGTCTTTTGCCTGGACGTGTTGATCACCAGAGCTTCTTTAACCTTGGTACCATGAGGATGGTCGATGTTGGAGGATGACCTCTTGCCTTTATCAGAGGCCGAGATCATGATGCCATTATCGCGCGCCTTCTGACTATTGTCCTCCGCGGCTACCGCTGAGATGATGAACGAGGGCCAATCATGAAACTGATATGGTCCTGTGAACACCGAGATCACGGGAAGAAGGTTCTTCTTGCAGATGTCCACCAATGCCGAGTCTGGGACTCCTGGAGGCATTTGCAGAGTGGCTTGACGAAAATGTTCGATGAAAGTGCGAACATTCTTTTTTTTCCTTCTGCCTGACTTCGATGAGAGAGGACATAGACATGTCCATCCCTCCCTCGTAGAATCGCGTGAAGAATAAAGCCTTGAAGTCTTCAAAGGAAGTAATGTAGTTGTCCACAAGGCTGCGGTACCACTGGTAAGCTACTCCCTAGAGACACCCCTTGAACACCCGAGTGAGGAGGGCGTCGTTCCCTTGTAACAATACTGTCATCATGCTGAAGTAGTTCATGTACTGACTCGGTGATATTTTTTCCTCGAACAAAGCCATAGTCTGTGGTTTGTATCTAGGAGGGAAAGGGACCTCTTTCCAGATAGCTGGGTAAGGTTGGTTGATTCCTAATTTCTTTAGCTGATCTTTGTGCTTCAGGACATCAAATTGGGATTTCAACTCCCGTACTGCCTGCATCGGATCTTCAGCCGGTAGCGGGACCACGGAGTAATGAGGAATCGATTGTATTGCGACTCCGACGGGAGGTAATATATTCTTCGAGTGAGGAAGCGGAGGGACTGCTGACTCCTGATCTCGAGCAGGCTCTTGGATCGTGTTGGATGGTGGTAAGTCCACCCCCACGCATATCTGAGTTGGAGGGGCCGATGCTTGAGCCATGGCAGCTGCGTGTTGAGTTAGCATCATCTGGTGCATGTTCTCCATCATGGATTGCATCTCCTTCAGAGACATCTCCAGTATAGTGATGCGTTGCTCAGTGCTCCCGGACGGGGAAGCTTCATCGCGCTCATCTCCAATGGCATAAACTTCCATCTCCCTGGGTGTCATTGAAAGATTAGTATAGGTCTCTGTAGAAGTTGACTCTATACTTTCGGCATCTGATTTGGGAGACTGGCAACCCCCAGCATCGGAATCAGAAGAGTACGAAGCCGGTTGTCGCAACCTCGAAAGAGTATTTTGGAACACCCCAGCTTTGGTGTTCCTAAGGAGCATGTTGAATCTTCTTCGGCTCGGAGTTCTAGAGGGATAACGTCTTGAGCCCGACCCTCCTCTAGGTATGTGTGAAGCCATGTTCACAGATGCATGCGTGGGCTCTTCTTCCTGGAAAGATGGAGAGTAGCTCAACCGGTCAAAAACCAACCGTTTTGCTTCAAAACAGCAACAATTAATTACAATCCTATGACTATTACAATAGTGCTCGCTAGGAGACATAATAGACATGCTGGAAGATCCCCTCTCCTTGCGTTTCTGGATCAGATAATTGCGCAGGTCAGGAGGAGTTACAGAAGAAGAAGATGATGGCTTGTTCCTTCTGTTCACATCAGTGGGCATACGGATGTTGGGAACCATAGTTTTCCCTGTGCCACCTATATACAACAGGTTGGCCATCTGGGTGGAGGATAATCCCCGAGGAGGGTGTCTTCCCGAAAATTGAGCCTTCTTTAAGCTGAGGGGCTTCTCTTGGCATAATTTGGAGCTCTACTCTGGTTGGCGTAAAGCTGAGGATGTCCTCAGTCGGCCATCAGCTTCTCACATAATCCGGAGGGCAAGCAGATTGTTCCCTTGCTGGCGTAAAGGCCGAGAAGTTGAGAAGTCCGCCGCTTGCTTTCCCTTGCGTAGATTGCAGGGATCATCTACTTTTCCACGGAAGACAGATGCATTTTTACGCGCGGAGCGCATTTGTGATTCCTGATTTGGCGCTGAGGCATCATCAAAAATTTTGTCTATTCCGCCAGGGACGGGAGACTGAATTTTACGCGCAGAGCGCAGAGTAGGCTTCTGGACTAGCGCTGAGGCATTGTCCGAAGTTTCGTCTATTCCGCCAGGGATGGGAGATTGAATTTTATGCACAGAGCACGGAGTATACTTCTGGGTTAGCGCTGAGGTATTGCCATAAGTTTTGTCTGTCCTGCCAGAGACAGGCGACTGAATTTTACACGCAAGGCGCAGAGTATACTTCTGGGTTAGCGCTGAGGCATTGCCAGAAGTTTTGTCTGCCCTGCCAGAGACAGGCGACTGAATTTTACGCGCAAGGCGAGGAGGGAGCAATGCTACAACCTCATTGGTCGGAGAGATCGAAGAGTCCACAGGAATAGTAGAGGATGTCTTGGGCATCCAGACCTTACGCAGCTTCCTGTTGTTTTGGACAGAGAGGGAGTGAAAGATACCCCCTATTCGAAGCATGTCTTCGTAGGCAGACTGGACGACCAGTGTCTTCTTCATGGATCCCACGGATACCGCTTCGTGTTGCAATTGCTTCCTCATCAGAAGAGAAAGATATCCCCAGTAGAGTCACCATCTTATTATCTTATAAAATAAACAAAAAGATATGGAAACGAGGCTTTATACGAAAACCCACCCTTTATGTTTACAAACAAGCAGTACAATTAATCCTATACGAGGATGTCGAGTATAATTTTTTAATCTGGGTAAATATTGCTATAGGAGTCTGATCTGCAGTCGATCACTTTGGCCCTTGGACCACACGATGATGAAGAAGTGTCGTAGAAGACAGAAAGCAGCTTCGAAGGTTGCTAAAGAGAGTTGATGCTCGATGCCAAAGTCATCGATCGCTACTCTTTGCCTGAGCTCTGGATTCTTCTCTCTCTCTTGACCGTTCTCTCTCCTCCTTCTTTCCTCCCAATTGTCGACCTTGGATCTGATACTGGATTCCTTGACCAATTTTCGATTGTTTGACCTTCAATTTTTGTGACCTTGACCTCTGTTGATAGATGTCTCTATTTATAGAGTTTTAGTGATAGTGACCACTCAGTCGGTATAGAAACCGAGTAGTGGAAAGTACAACACCCTTTTACATGACGGTTAAAATAACCAATGCCTGCGTATAGATGACCTTTTGAATGAGCGTGTGATGCGTGTCCAACTAAGGGACAACGCGTATAACTGCTGCGAAGATCACGGCATAGAAGCCATGTAGGTAGTTATCCTTTGCGTAGAAGAGGTTGGCGTAAAAGCCAATAACTGTCACCATGGCATAGAAACCAAAATAGGCATAGAAGCCGAGTGGGCGTAGAAGCCGAATAGGCATAGAAGCTGAGTGGGCGTAGAAGCCGAGTGGTCATAGAGGCCGAGTGGGCGTAGAAGTCTAGTGGTCATAGAGGCCAAGTGGGCGTAGAAGCCGAGTGGTCATAGAGGCCGAGTGATGTGGACGTTTTAGCCAAAATTATGGCTCTTGGAGATATAATCAAATCTCTTGCATTAAATGCAGAGATCTGCCCTCATCCTGTATATTAAATGCATTGGCTTGTCTTTAAGATTTGCCATCATTCTGCGCATTAAATACAGAGGCTTGTCTTTAAGATTTGCCATCATTCTGCACATTAAATGCAGATACGCGCCTCGAATCCTGTACGAAGAGTAACTGCTGACGTGGCGGTCTGTTTGCCTTCTGCGGAGTGTAAGAAGCTCACGTCTGCCTGTGTAAAACTGGACAGCGTATTCCCTTATATGCGTAAGAGTAGTTTATGCAAAGGGGATGTCACTAAACGACGGTTCGGTGACATTTAATCAAATCTCCTGCATTAAATACGGATATCCGCCATTATCCTGCACATTAAATGCAGATGCGTGTTTTGAAGGCCTGCCACCCTTCTGTGCATCAAGTGTAGAGACGTGCCTCGGGCATCTGTCAGTATTCGACACTTTAAATGCAGAGACGTGCCTCGAGAAACTTTTACCGCTCTGCGCATTAAATACAGAGACGTGCCTAGAGCCCTTTACGAAATACAGCTTTTGATGTGGCAGGCTGTTTGTCTTTTGCGGGGCGTAAACAGCTCATATCTGCCTGTGTAAAACTAGGCAGCATTTTCCTTCGTATGTGTAAAAGTGGTTTACGCAAAGGAAATAGCAGTAAATGACAGCTTGGGCTGCAGTATCGCGCCATCATTATACCCGTCGCCTGGGTAGTCGTTAAGTACTCTTTGTCAGGAGTCTAGACGTCAGGTTCATTGCATGATCTGACAGGTTCATTTCGAAGAATATGAAGCATTCCTCGTACACTTCAATGCTGCTTTGAAAGTGGATGAGTTTTACGCCATAAAGGCGATGAAGCACCCTGTTTACGCTGAAGCAGCCTGGACATACTGTATTACGCGGATGGTCCTGGAGTTTTAAGCTTTTACGCTGTGCTCAGCGGAAAAGCTCTGTTGCACGCTTGATGGCTCTGAGGTTCTCTGTTTACGCTGCCCTGCATCAATATGCTGTGTATAGCTATCCAGTGTATTTTTTATGCTTCTACAATAGTATTTATATAATGTCTGATGTATAAAGGTATTTATGTACGTATTAAGGTATCATTGTATTTATATATAAATGCTTATTTAATTACGTATTGATGTGTTTATATTATATATATATATATATATGTATTATGTATAATTTATAGATATAAATATATCTATATGCATAACTGTATATATATGTATGTATATTATTAAATTACTTAATGTATATATATGTATATGTGTTATATATGTATACATGTACTATGTTAGCATAAGTAATTAAGCATGGTGTAATTTAGTGATTTATAATTTTGGGTTATCTGTTCGTAGGCATCCGAGATGATGCTACCTTGACTGCTGGATCCGGAGCATTTCTTGCGTACACCAGAGTTATAGGCAAGTATACCTTGCCTTGTTGTATTGTTTAAATTCTGTATTGAAGCTGCATATTTATTATTTAAATTGTGCGCGTCTGAGAGAGACTCGGGTGCAGTCAACGAAGGCATTAACGTTAGGACTTGTGTCTGACCTAGTGTCTAGTGGACCCACCTAAAGTTGTGGAGTTATCGGTATGACTCCCCAGGCCTTGACACGTATTATTACATGTCACAGAGTGAGTTCATGTAGGAACCCGTGCCTCATGACTGACTGGCCATCAGTATGAGCAGTACATGTGATGGTATTTAGCTTAGTTGTTTATTTCTATAGAGACTTGCATTAGAGTATGAGATGACCACGTCGTATTAGCGACTTGTACATTGACATGGGGCGGGGAAGACAATTAGTAGGCGTATGGAACATATATTTGGTTGCCGTAGTTTTAGAGTAAACTACCGGGCCGTGAGCCTCAGTATTACCTGGTTATGGGACATGTTACCCGGTTATGGGCTCAGGTTACCCGGTTATGGGATCAGTGCTACCCGGTTATGGGAGTATATGCTTGTCGATACATCCGACAGAGGTTAATAGCTGCGCGCTATCATGATCGGTGATGTAGTCAGCATATACATCTGGCATCCAGTTTATAGCTAATGCCAGGTACTTAGCCTCTAGCTTGACACTACACTTTATACCTTTCACCTACCCATACGTACCAAGGTTGTCTTCAAAGTGCATTCACTTAGCTTGTTAGTCCACCCTTGAGTTTTTACAGTATTTACTTTATGGGATGTATTTTTGTATCTTGTTATGTCCCTCTGAGGACCTGGCCCTTTCCAAATTTGGACGAGGCAGATTACCCTACAGTGTACGGACCCAGACAGGAGACGAGATACGCTACTACAGAGGAGCTAGAGGTGTTACCGTCAGAGTTCCCGTGATTATTTGGTAGACCTTCTGCCTTGGATTGGGTGCATCATTATCTAGTAAACCGATGCCCTAGTCATTTATTTATTTTATCTGTCATTCAGTACTTTTATTTTGTCATAGTAGTGGGTTTGTTCCTACCAGACATCTTGGGTTGTACTATGATATTTTGAAATTGGCGTTTATCTTCCAGCATTTATTTAGTACTTTCTTGCTGTTTATATTTTGGATGAGATTAGATTACCTTCTTGATGTTGATATTGGACTTGTTAGTTATTTAGGACAGCATAGCACTCTTCGTCTGGATCCATTAAATTGGGATGTCCACGAAGACGTGTCAGCTGGCTATTGCCACGTGGCCTGGTCCAGTGTATTTTGGGACTGGGGCATGACAATAACTAAAACTACAATAAGTATTTTGAAATACTAGTTAGATATGTGATCGTCTTGGGTTAATAGTTGTATACTTTCATGAATTAACATAATCATATATAAGTGTATGATTGGTTGTTGTATACAGAGTAACAAAATTATACCTGAAGTGTATAATTGATTGTTGTCTACGGAGTAACACAATCATACATAAAATGTATGATTGGCTGTTGTCTATATTATACAATACTTTAAACATTGCTTAAGGTTCTTGATCACATATCTATCTAGCACTTTCCCTCCCTGACTAGTACGGTGGATCCAACCATGAAATATCACATCATATGAATCATAAAAGAAAAGTCTAATGTAATCATGGTAATAGTGGCTAATGTCATACAATGTTGTTTAATTGACCGATGTCATACGGTAATGAGAAGAGCAAAATTTAAATATGGAAATGACATCTCATGACTGAGAATCCAATCCTACTAATCCGTATATCATCGTGTCAAGAATCAGGTAAAATATTATTAAATACTTGTATTATAGTAATTATCAAATAATAAAAACTATCAGAGAATGTACTCGCCTGGAATCCGGTGTTGAATATCAAACAGTGTCCATTTCGGTGTCTCAAAGACCTAAATATAAATTACAAGTCAAACAGTGTTTTAGAATTATAAAATGCTAAACTAGATTGAAACTAGGTCTCTTGGTCAATACTAGGTTAACTAGGTCAAACTAAGTTAAATTAGGTCATTCCGGTAGGTTTCTAGCTCAATATATTATAATATACACTATTACCTATAATATCTACTAATATATTTGCCTATAGGTAAATACCTTAATATCCTACCCATTACCAAACCTCTTACCCATATACAACTTGTATCTTAGCACTACTCAAGTATCCATGACACCCACACTAAGATACTTAACCTAACATCCTCTACTCGAAGCTCTAATACTTACCTTATTATCCATATCTAATGTATCATATGTGTATAGCATATATATGTATTTCATATAGGTATCCAATATAGTTAAAGATATAGGTATCCATATAGTATTATATATACCAAATACTTTTCATATACCCAAACCTAACATCTACATCAATACCCAAAATACTAATAATAGGTACCCACACACCACCCTCACTAACAACTTTCTATTCCATCACAATGTTTCCCCCCTTACCTACTGTCATCTACCATCCAATTAACACTCCCTCTCACATGTACTTCTTCTAAAGGAATACCTCATTGAGTTCACATTACCCACTGCACTCAATACCCAATCTGGAACCACATGGACATTCTAATACCTATTATTGCATACAACCTCATAACACTACCCAAAACTTGCCCCTCCCTGCATGTCTAAACCCAGAATCCTGATAGTCAAGCACCCTCACTAACCTGCAGTAACTGACCTTACATCTGAGTTACTCAATACTAACTGCACTAGAAGTTTACTGGTGCTTCTATATATCAGGTACCTCCACCCCGCAAGTATCCCTCTATATGTTGTGCATCAATCCCTAACTAGACTGCCCCTGCATCACCCCTCATGTTATAGCCTGCATTACACATAATCAATGCCTCACATTTATCCATCCAATGACACATATTGGTCCCAACTTATTCCTTTGAATCACTGATACTTACTCCATATTCTGGAAACACATATACTGTTATACTTCTCACAAACCATAGGACTCACTCTACCCTCTGTTACACACTCACTCTTGCCCAATACCCGAGCCCTCAAATCTACCTAACTGCATTCGGACTACCAACTGCTAATGCACCTCAACCCACATTCTAATTTCCCACAAAATGATAATAATGTACAAACACTTAATCACAATAATCTATAAAGAAGAAATGACATGATATGATATAAGCAAAAGAAGTCATAAAGTCACAATCTAGATAGTCCTCAATATCAACATCAATCTAAATAAGCCTAACAATACTACATAAGTCTAGGTGTAATAATAATACATTCTAAAGTCTAGATGATGGAGACAAATCCAGTACAAAATACTAAGTAATATAACTAAGATATCTGGTGACACCGGCTAGACCTCACGATAATCACTCATGAATGACAGGGTCCATGGTTTCTACTCTCTCTTACGGTCCGTAGTATGTCGGACACCAATCATCTAAATCAACTAAAAAATCTTATCCATTCTGGATGGAACGAGTACAACCCAATAGCAGTTCCAATTTAATTGATAATGACTATAAACAATATTAGTGAATGTAATACAAGACGAGAAAAGCAATGAACGTATATCATAATATGGTAGAAAAGAGAGACGGGTATTCTAGAGCAATGTGGCATAATCTGCACACAATAAAATGGAATATAGAGAAAAACTAAAAATATACTAAGTATTTTGAAATACTAGTTAGATATGTGATCGACTTGGGTTAATAGTTGTCTACTTTCATGAAGTAACACAATCATATGTAAGTGTATGATTGGCTGTTGTCTACAGAGTAACACAATCATACCTGAAGTGTATGATTGGATGTTGTCAATGGAGTAACACAATTATACGTGAAGTGTATGATTGGTTGTTGTCTATATTATACAATAAATTATACGTGAAGTGTATGATTGGTTGTTGTCTATATTATACAATACTTTAAATATTGCTTAAGGTTCTTGATCACATATCTATCTAGCACTTTTTTTCCCCGACTAGTACGGTGGATCTAACCATAACCCATCACATCGTATGAATCATCAAGGTAAAGTATAATAAAAGCATAGTAATAGTAGGCTAATGTCATAAGATGTTGTTTAATTTTTCGATGTCAATATGGTAATAAGAGAAGCAAAATCTGAATATGTAAATGACATCTCATGACTAAGGATCCTAGCATACTAATCCGTGTACCATCATGTCAAAAATTAGGTAAAATATTACTAAATACTTGTATTATAGTAATTATCAAATAAGAGAAACTATCAGAGAAGGAACTCGCCTGAAATCTGGTGCTGAATATCAAACAGTGTATGTCTCGGTATCTCACAGACCTAAATATCAATTACAGTCAAAACAGTATTTTAGAATTATAAACATGCTAAACTAGATTGAAACTAGTTCTCTTGGTCAACACTAGGTCAACACTAGGTGAACTAGGTCAAACTAAGTTAAACTAGGTCATTCTGGTAAGTTTCTAGCTCAATATATTATAATATACACTATTACCTACAATATCTATTAATACCTTGCCGATAGGTAAATACCTTAGTATCCTACCCATTACCTAAGCTCTTACCCATATACAACTTGTATCTTGACACTACTCAAGTATCCATGACACCCACACCACGACACTTAACCTAGCATCCTCAACTCGAAGCTCTAATACTTACCTTATTATCCAAATTTTATGTATCATATGTGTATAGCACATATATGTATTTCATATATGTATCCTATATAGTTAAAGATAAAGGTATCCACATAGTATTATATATACCAAATACTTATCACATACCCAAACCTACCATATACATCAACACCCAAAATACTAACAATAGGTACCCACACTGACCCTCTTCACTACCCTCACTAACAACTTTCTATTCCATCACCATGTTTTCCCCTTTACCTACTGTCATCCACCACCCAGGTAACTCTCCCTCTCACCTGCACTTCTTCTAAGGGAATACCTCACTGAGTTCATATAACCTACTGCACTTAACACCCAACCTGGAACCACATGGATATTCTTATACTTGTTATTGCACACAACCTCACAACACTACCCAAAACTTGCCCCCTTCTTGCATGTCTCAACCCAGAATCCTGATACTCAAGAACCTTCACCAACCTGCAGTAACTGATCTAACATCTGAACTCTTACTCAATACTAACTGCAATAGCAAAGTACTGATACTTCTATGTATCAGATACCTGCACCCCTCAAGTATCCCTCTATATGTTGTGCATCAAGCCCCAACAGGACTGCCCCAGCATCCCTCCTCATGTTATAGCCTGCATTGCACATCATCAATGCCTCACATTCATCCCTGCAATAACATATACTGGTCCCGTCTTATTCCTTTGAATCACTAATACTTACTCCATATTCTGGAAACACATATACTGTTATACTTCTCACAAACCATATGACTCACTCTACCCTCTGTTACATATGCACTATTGCCTAATACCCGAGCCCTCAAATCTACCTCACTGTATTTGGACCTACCAATTGCTAATGCACCTGAACCCACATTCTAATTACCAACTGATATTTCCTAGTATCACCTACAACCTGTCATGATCCGTACCCTCTTTTCGGATACGAGTACGTAGCCAAGCCCAGCCTACGCCACAGCATCGGCGGTAGTACTCTGTCTATGATAACAATGGTCCATCAATCCAAATAGATAATATTTAATCATAAATTCAAATCTATTGCTCATTCATAATATTTACATAGTTTTACAAGATTCTCAATATACAATTAAATTATAACTCAGGAACAAACCCGCTAAACATCAAAACCAAAGAAGTTGCTAAACTATCTAAATTCTAATATTGGCCTCCAAAAGCATCTCGATCTCCAACAAAATCCAATGAGCATGATAGCAAGTCACCTAAAAATGTTTATCCAGTTAGGATGGAATAAGTACATCCCAATAGCAGTGCCAGTTAATTGACAAGTAATATGAACAGTAAACAGTTATGAAATACTTGATGAGCATATAATAATGGAATATGGTACATCATAAAGAACAGTTAAATAAAAAAATAATTAAAGACAAGAAAGAAGAACAGAGAAGCATGTAAAGACAGACAAATATGTGAACTAGAAAACCTGTCATACAAGTGTACAATCAGCAAGTATAGATTAATTCAGAATGACTGTATCTAACTAGTATTTTGAAATACCAAGTTGATATGTGAACGACTAGGGGGTAATATCCCGCAAACCACACGTGTCGTGTGTGGCTGCTATTATTCCAGTAAGACCATAGGATAGAAAGGGAATATTCACGCGTCTCCTAGGTATTTTCTCGCCTGACTAGTACTCATGGATCCAAGTCCAGACACAAATAATCTCAACAGTCCAGAAGATGTCAACATGCCAGAAAATATATTAGTCCAGTAATTCATTAGTCCAGAAAAAAGTTAATAGGCCTGAAAATATGTATCTTACGAAAATGAATCCATACAATACCAATCTATATATCCATCATGTCAAGATTCAGGTAAAATACTACTATAAACATGTATCATAGAAAATATCAAATAATGGAAACTATCAGAGAATGTACTCGCCTGTGGTCCTTGGCTGGTACGAGTCAGAATCTAAGTCAAAGTCCAAATAGCCTATGTATTACAAATTTACCATGTCAAAAGATATTTTATTTTAATTTATTTAATTCTAAAAAATTACACCAAAATTCTATTTTAATCTTATATTCTGATATTTAGGTTAATTCCTAAATTTTGTCCAAAGAAATCAAATTTTAATCAACTCGAGACTCATTACATGCAAATCGAGGCGATCTGTTGACCGAAAAGTCAACCGATATAAACTCAAATTTCATGTATAATTTCCTGTATATTTCAGCATCACAAACATGCTAGAATTTATAGCTGATCAATATTCAAATTCATTTGAAAATTATTGCACATACAAAATCGTATTGTGTAATGGTGGTTAATTGCTAACCTAGAAGTTCTACAGAATTTAAGTACATAAATAATTCGAATTAAAATCTAAGAAAAACATATGTCGATGGTCTTGACGGTAGCTTTCCGAAAATTCAAACGATTCTTTATTTGAATTCTTGTTTCTCCTGAAATCGGGAAAACATCGAGATGCATTTATTTCCATTCATGCCGTGCTCTACGAATTTTCTAGAATTTAATACTCTGAATTTCGTGAAAAAAAATTATATATTCAGAAAGATAACCTCAATACGGTTCTAATTCAAGAAACAGAGACACGTTTGGAGTCTAGAGCTATCCGCAATGGCATCTAAAAAATAAAGGAAATCCTAGATGACTACTCCTCAAAATCGGCTAGAAGAAAAATCTTAAAAATTATAAACTCTCCACCATATATATAGAGGAGAGAGGATGAGCTACGGCTTGGAGTATGCCACGTGGCATCGATCCAGGCACTACCACCTAGATCTGTAATGCCCCAGTTCTAAAATATGTAGGACCATGAATACATAACATGCCAGCTACGCATTCGACCAGACTCTGGTCCGACTCGAATACGTATAAGCTGTATAATAAGGGTAATTATCTAAGACTACTGAAAATATCTGTCTCAATCCACAAAAGAACAAAATATCAAGAATAAAGTATATGTGCTAAAGTCGGTCGTCCAATAACACATAAGCTCGAATAGACTCGAGAAAGGAATATGTGTTTATAAAACTAGGCTACATCAGCAGATGAATAAATAATATGAATAATAACCATAACTATGGAAGAACTGATATAATTACCTGGCACCAATACATGTAACATAAAGCAACACACATCAGCAACTCCAGGCAGGCTCCACAACGGTCTATGCTACAAAACTGGCAATGGACCAGGTCCCTAGAGGGATGTAACAAGGTACAAAAAACAACATGCCAAAGTAAAACAGTATAATGCCACATACTCAAGGATAAACTATTGTAACCATCTAAGTGATATGCACGTGAGGACATCACTCATACTCAGGCTAAAACTACTATAGGCTCTGTGTCGGGGAGTCCATAGCAGCAAGTAATATCTCGAAGGGCCAGTAAATGTGCCAATGATCTGAAACAGAGTCTAAGGCACCTCCAGTAATATAGTATATATATATATATATATATATATATATATATATATATATATAATCAGCCTGTAGTATGGTGTGTCTCTCCCCACCCAATGTTATCTCATGTCTCATGTCCACTATGTCTCATGTCCATAACAGGCAAGATCATGACCTATAGCTAGTACAACGAGTCATAATGATATCTATGTATATGCAAGTCTCATATCACGAATCTTGTAAGCCTACACAGAATCACCATAAATTATTTAAGAAAGATTCTTTCATATAAAATAGTGTCAAGTGTCCTATGGTATGAAGTACTTGGTAAAGCAAGCACGTAAAAATAGGATCATGGTATCAACTCTCTAAATGACGTTACACGACTCCCCGTACAACATCGACACCAAAATCTTGTTTGGATGTTAAGCAACGTCTCACGATCCTACGTTGAACAGGTACATCACAAGAGTATATATATAGAAAGAACAACAACACATAATATCATAAGATCTACTGCAAGTTGGCAAAGTACACTTGCCTGGGTTCTGAACTCCATCAACTGCTCGTGTAGAAGTGGAATCTCCAAGTTTGCCTCTGGATGTTGTAACAAATATCAACATAGCTCTCAGAATACTTGAAATATCTAGGATTGACTACCCATAAGTCCAATTTGGACACGGGCAAAATTGACAGTTTATGGTCAAAGCGGGGCCCACTTTGCACCAAAAAATGTGCCAGAGTTAAAGTTCTCCAAATTCGTCAAACTTAGTGTCTATGAGTCTAAAATGATGATACGAACCCAACAAAACTTTTACAACTGGATTTCGATGAGCCGGTCACAAAATCGCTCGTTAAGTGGAACCGTAGGGCCCGCGAAATGGTGTTTTCGTTAACGTTCTCAGAATCAGACCAAACTTGGGTCACAGGACCAGCGTAACGCTGTGAATTTGATGGTACAAGTTTTGTTGTGAAATGACTAGCACAGAAAAAATTATGATGAGTGTCAGAAAAGGCTGATACGGTGGTTTTCGATGGATACGTATTAATTCCGGTGTGCATGCACATCCAAATCAACTTCCATGAAATCCCACACGTCCGCATTGATGATATGCACCTTTTGGTGTAATTCGCACCCGACGAAGTTGCCTCATTTAGCGTAATGTATCCCGTATCGAGAAATTTGGGTTTAAGAAACCAAGTTTTTGACGAATTTTAACAACAAATAAATCACAGCATACATCTAATTAAAAGAAAGTGTTTAAAGGGATTAAAACTAGGTTATGTTATCTAAATTATTGTTCAAGCATAATTTTAGTATCACGTGCCGTTATAGAGATTATGGGACTCAAGCACGCGTACTTGGAACAGTTTCTGTTCTCATAACTAGGTCATTTTTTTCTGTTTTGAGTCGCAATTTATGATCGACACAGGACACGATAAGCTAAACTATTTACACAGGGTTAAAGGGGGTCATGTGGTCTTCACATAGGATTCGACGAGTCACTGTTTGGATTACTGTGCAGGGAGATACAGGGGCGAGAAGAAGAGTACCTCATATTGCTATGCTGCTCGGGATTCTGGCGGGCTGTCTTCGCGGTGGCGTGCGGCGGCGATCAACGGCGGTCGACGGTCGGAGGCGTGCTTCAGAGGTAGGGGAGATGATGTTGGTCTGGTCTCTTCTATTGGCAAGGTTATATAGGGTGAAGGGTAGGGAGTTACAAGGAGATGAAGGGAGCGGTCATCGTCGGTTTTGGGGAGGGGAAAGGAGGGGGTTAGAGGGATACTGTAGCAGTATGTTTGGGGGTTACGGGTGCGTGTTTTTGGGTTCGGGTTTAGGGTTCAGGGTATGGGTTGGTTCGTTTTAGGTTTGGGTTAGTTTTGTTTGGGTTTAATAATTAATATAATTAACCAAATATATATATATATATATATATATATATATATATTAAGAATAGCTTGGAACCCTAAATAAATCCCAAAAAAAATCTACAATACTCTAATATTAGTGGTACACCCAAAAATATATTTTATGTATTATATTTGTAATTAATTAATTAAACAAATTTATCTAACCTTGAATTTACATTATTCTAATTAACTAAAATTACTAAAAATTCTTCCTTAAATCTCGATAATTATATAATACCAATATTAATAAAAAATTAGGGGGTTTACAAGATCGGACGGCTAAGGTTCAACCCGACTTGGCTCGGCTGAGTCCGAGTTGAATTCGGGCTCGGCTTGGCTCGGCTCGGCTCGGACCGGTTGCACCTGCACCACGCCCAAGAGTCGCTGAGAGGCGGGCCCCGTATTGTTTGCTGCGGGAGGCTGACGGGCGGGCCCTTGTTGGCGGACTGGGTAGGATAATTTCTTTTATGGGTTTTCTTTTTCAGAAAATAGTTTTGAATTCAGTTTTTCATAATTAACTCAAAATAAATGCTAAAAATAATCAGAAAATTCTCAAAACTTTCTTGAAAATATAATTAATTATTTAGAGCCTAAACTAAAAGTTTGGGACATTTTTAATTATGTCTGACACTAAAATAAATTTTTGAAAGCCCTAAAAAATTATTGTTACTAGTTTTTAATTAACCAAAAATTATGAAAAAATTCTAATAAACCCAAATTAACCTAATAACAACATTTAAGCTAGATTTTCAGGATACAGAGGTTACAAGTCTATCCGCCTTAAAAAATATGTCCTCAAAATTTAAAATTCTCAATATTTTTTTTTTACCATCAAAATTTAAATTCAACAAACCATATAATTATGAAGTAAATCCATATTCTTATTTCACAAAATTTTTAAAATTCTAAAAATATCATATTCCTAAAAATCTTTAAATTTAAAATCAAATTGCATTCTTATCACAATCTCCTCCAAAATTTTAAGTTAATAACTAAATACTAAAAAAATTTAATATCCAATCCTCTAATTTAAATCCAATCAATGCATATTTATAAAATTTAAAATTCTATCCCAAAAATTTGAATTCAAACACTAATTCATTAATGATCTTACTCCTCGATTCTTTTTCCACACAATACTCAAATAATATAATACTTACGAAATATTAAAATACAACATTCAAAATATAAATTTTAAATTTATATCTTGTAGTCAAATAAATATAATAATAATATTCTTAAATTTCTCAAAATTAAATAAAAAATCCAATCATATCGTAATATTCATAAAAATATGTGATTTAACAAAATCATCAATTCTCCCATATTAAATTCTCAACTCTTTATTTAAATTAATGTTTATCCTCGAAATTTAAAATCATTAATAATTTTTTTCCACCATCAAAATCCAAGTAATATAATCATGAAGTCAAACCACTATTATTATTTAACAAAGTCCTTAAAAATTAACCACATCCTCACAACTTAAAATTTTAAAGTAAATCTTCGAAATTTAAAATCCAATAAAAAAAAATTCTTAAATCAGATTCACAAGTCATAACTCTTAAATACAATCTAACTTTATTTCCTTATAATTTAAATCTCATTTATAACTGTCTTCAAAATTTTAATAA
This sequence comes from Iris macrosiphon, assembly GCA_036927795.1. NCBI lineage: Eukaryota > Viridiplantae > Streptophyta > Magnoliopsida > Asparagales > Iridaceae > Iris > Iris macrosiphon. The sequence goes on from JAYESA010000013.1 coordinate 115,716,415, forward strand.
TTAAATCCTTTAAATTTAATCTCATATCCAAACTTAAAAATTAAATCCAATCTTGAAGTTTAAAAAAAAAATTTAATTCCATCCTTAAAAATTTGAATATCATATTGTAGTCATTTCTCATAATCATTTGATTTGTCCCTATAGCAAAAATTTGTTTTGTCCTCACTACTATTACGTATACGAATTCTCGGTATTTAAATTAATGATCATCCTCAATACATCGATCAGTGATTCAACCCTAAAAATTTAAAAGTTATATCCAATCTTCAAAGTAAATCCTACTAATATATATTTCATGAATAAATTTAAAAATTCAAAGTCTCATCCTCAAAATTTGAATTCCAAATCTACTCCATTAATCATATCTCACAAAAAATTTAAATTTTGAATTCAAATTAAGTCTTTAAAAGTCGATTTCAACAAGTTAAAAAATTAATCTTTGTATTCCTCGAATTATATCTCAAAAGTTTCAAGATTATCCTCAAAATCAAAAACTTTTAACATTATCCTCAAATTTTTTTTTTGTCAATAATCAAATAAGATAACTTCTACCCACCTTATAATTTTATCTTTAATATAAAATCCTCAAATTTTAACTATTCAAAAAATTACATAAAATATATCATACTTTCCTAACAAAATTAATAATTTAATTAATAAAATAAAATTTTAATCACTTCCAGAAATCTTTATTGCTATGACTATTTTTTTTGAATTGGATTTTAATTCTCAAAAAATTTCAAATCCATAAAATCTCAACTCCTCAAAATTTTGAAAACTTGAAATTTAATTTCAAAATTTTAAAAATACCTACACTAGCACACACTATCAACACCAACACACACATACACCTCTCTCCCCCTCGAGCAGCAGTTGCTGCTGAACTTCCACACTTCACCAAAATCTCAAACACACAATCTCATACCCCACTTAGCCCTCACTAGAATTTCTGAACTGACTTAGTTGTTGCTAAGTTGCAAACTCCATGTCAACCTCAGTCCTACTACTGTTGTATCTTCAACTCAATTGATACTCAAGCCTCCTCCCATTTTCTATTGTACTTATTGCTGCTATCTAATCTTATTAATCTAAACCCCACTGAACTGGTTCTGCTGAAGATCCCCTTACTCTCTCAAGCACTACAAACACTCCCAAACCTCCTCCCTTAATACACAAATCACCTACCAACTTGTTTGCCACACACCTCGAGCACTGTACACCAATCAGTCCCTCACTTGTTCACTACAACTCCTCCTACCCACTATAGTTGATCTGAACAACACCTATACTGCTGAACTTAGCACCTTCCTTGCCTGTGCAACCCAGACACAACCACGCATACCCATACAAGATTCATATATATATATATATATATACATGTATATATATATACATATATATCTACCTACACTATTAATTATATAACACTCCAAAATGTATAACACACACACACACACACACACACACACACACACACACACACACACACACACACTCTATTGACAATTCATCAAACACCTAGGGGAAAAACTCATGATAAATACATGTATCACATTGATACTCATGATACCAACATCATACACACTCACACTCTCTTGATACACCTCCAATTCAATATAAATACATCCAAAATGCTTAATATAGTATAAATAATATATATAATAGCTATGATAGTACAATATGGAGAAATTGGCATGCTAGAACCCAATGCACATGGAAAACCCCTCCTACGACTTTGTATCATGGTGTATCACGAAATGACCTACTCGTATCTAATTGTGGACACGTACACTTTAAATATTCCTAAATTATAGTCCCTAATACTCAATAAACCTATTCTCAAACACTTGGTGTACCAAATTTGGATTTGCCCTAATTTGGCCATAAAAATTAATGTAACTATCACAATAGGGCCTATTAAAACCAAGTTCTTCTTCCTAAAGGTGGTCCTTAGCCATGGGTGGGTTCCTATAGGTCTATTATGACAATTAGAATAGAAATTGGTAGAATAAATATGGATTTTACCTATTGGGAGATGGATTCCTAATAAATTCTTCCAAATAGATACGAGAGGATACAAGCTCCAAGAATTCCCTCTCCTTGGTGCTCCTTGGCACCTCCAAGCTCCTAGGCCTTCTTGATGGTGAGAATAAGAAGAATTGGATGTAGTTTGAGTAGAATTTGGTGGAGGAATGGATCAATTTGGGAAAAAACTAAATTAGGATGAATGTGTAATGAAAGGGACTAATAAGTGATTAATGGAGGCTAACCTCATGCTTTATAGGGCCGGCCACCTCCCTAAGGTTATATGTCATCCACAATGTATATAATGCCCCTCATTGGTTTTCATGAAGGAATATTTAATTATGGGGAGGTATCTATTTCTAATGGAAGGAATATTCTATCTACATAACTAAAGGAAAACTAATTAAACTAGTTTAGTCATGGCTAGTCTAATAGGTCCAATTGGTTCAATAGGTCTAGTTGGGTTGAACCAACTCTAAGTCCAAACTAACTAGCTAGTACATATGACAAATAATTATAGAAATATTCATATAATATAATAGCAATTGTGAAATGACCAAAAATATTCTTACAATGGAAGAGTGGTGGTTACAATCTTACCCCCCTTAGAAAAATTTTGTAATCGAAATTTAAAGATGGTTGTACCCCTCATTTAGGTTAAACCCCCAATCCATCTAAAACATAAAACCATAAAAATTAAGAAAATCACTATTTATTATCAATATGCATGGTTATGGTCGGTAACTGTTATGATATTATAGTCTCTATCAGGGGTATACTACTAACTATACTATAGCACAAAATTACTAAAGCAATCTATAAGGTACTAAGGAATCATTCAAATCAATAGATAGAAAATGACAGGAATAAAGAACAAATCATGACTTGCTAACCCATCACCTGCAATATCGTTTCTTTCTCGACCGTTATCATAAAAGACCTGCCCCACTGGGGTGTCTCCCTCTGCTGGTGCGGGGCAATTTGCTGGACTACTATATTTTTACTGTATGGAATACTGTCACTCTTACTCTCCATGATACTCCCTTATATACCACACCTTAATATCACACTAATACTATCACACACGATACTCAGTGATACTAATCTAACACACTGCAACTATCCTACATCGCTCATTCTATCCCTGATACACCCTTATACATGCACCCTCTAGGCACCCATGGTACACAATCACTTGGTACACAATGTATCAATGGTTATGTTGTATTGTGTTGTGTTGTGTTGGAGTTTGGTATTCAACTTGGCTTGGAGAGAATGTAAATAATAAACTTAGGGTACTTTACCACTACATATATTGGCAGTAACAACAAGATTATGGGTGTGGTGTCTTTAGGGATACAACTGCAGCATGTATAGCAGATTCTAACTGCAGGGAGTCTTGGTGCATTGGCATCAGCAATGTTGGAAGCCTGCATGATTCTGCAGGCCAGGATGTAGGCTCGGAAAGACCTGTAATAAGGTAATGCAGCACTGTGCTGAGGTTTTCGAGTACCTTTCTGGTAGCTGCTATTGTTGACAATCCCAGTACTTGGTTGCAATCCAGGCAATAGGTAGAGGTGAAGGGACCTGTAATAGGTTAGTATATGTTGCAACAACAACATATTTTTGTACTTGCAGAAAGGAAGAGATGTACTAGAGGAAGGTTGGAAACGAATTTCTAAAACTAAGGAACAATAAAGTTGAATGGAATCTGATATAGAACAAGTCATGGTTTGCTACAACAAACTGTGACAATCCTCTAATAAGCTGTAATATAGCATTGAGAAGGTATATAAGGGGATATTAGATGGGTATAAGGGATGACCCATTACAGTTCACTAAGTGCACATTTGAGGAGAAAACTGGGCTCGTATTGTAGTTGCAGCCAGAAGGGGATACCTAAGATTGAAAAGGGAGTTCTCTGCAGTATTCAATATAATGAGTTTGTGCAATAATTCAGAGGGTACACACAGAGAATGAAAGTGACAACACGTATCTATTGTGCATGCCAGCAGTAGCTTGTGCACAGATTTGCATAAGTGGGCTTTGTAAAAGGCTTGACAGTGAGTATAGGTTCATAAGTGCAAGTGGTTGTGTAGGTGTAAGGGTGTTCAGGAAGGAGGGTTCCTGGCAGTGTAAGACTGCTCAATTGTAGTGCTAAGGGTCTACTGAATTGGGTTCAGTATTTCTAACCAAGGGATATTTCCTTTGAGACAATCCAGTGATTATCAATAGTTTCAAACTTGGGTCATAGTTAAAGAGTATGTGTTCCCTGGATGCAAAATGTAGAGGATGTGCAAGATTAAGCTTCAGAGGACAGATGGACAGGTTTTGAGTGTGTAACTTAGTGTGAAGTGTAGGTTTGTGTATCAAGTAGTATTGTGTTTGAGTGTGTACAAGTGGATTGAGGTTAGTATCTGTGATACTAAGGTATCCATGAGATGAGGGTGTAGGTATCTTAGTTAGTATCAAATGTTAGGATTAGAATTGAGTGAGGTTGGTGTTATGGGGTATATAGATAGCATGAGTACTATTGTTGGTTAAGTGGGGTGGTTGTGATACCTTGGTATCATGTAATACCCACATGTGGTACCATGGTACTAATGTACCTTAGAGTAGTGGTCAAGGTTTTGGACAAGGTTAAGATATTGAGGTAGAATTTTATATATGAGTATTAAATAATATCTAGAGATATGTGATACTTATATGGGTATTAGCTATAGTATTATGAGATTATATATATATATATATATATATATATATATATATATATGATACTATCAGGTAGGGAGAGGCTTGGGTACCTGGACAGGTAAGTGTGTATGGCAAGCACTTTTTCGCTAGAGTGAGAAGTATAGTCGATAATCTTCTTTTCGATGCGGAAAAAAGATACAAGTGACGCACTCTTGAATTGTGAAGGGTTCTTTCTTTGGTAATGCATCAAGTTTATTCCTACCCTTCAATTCCTATAAACTAAACTTGTAAGTTTTTTAGCCAACCCCGTTCCTTTTTAGTATGCTTGTGCACACATGCTATAAGTTACAGTAGTAGCTATAGGCTTAAAGTTTGAGAGGAGCAGCTACACTGGCATGTGAACTAAGTGTGTGGTGTATCTTATAGTTGCAGTGAATGTGTAGATTGGGATTGGGAAATTGTATCTATGCCTAGGCAGCATCTGCAACTTTGAAGTTGCATCCATGTATCCTTGTACATTTATGTTCAGGTAGTATTGAGATGTGTTAGCAAGAACATTAGGAAGGGTCCTTGATGGCACCAGCCTACTTGGTGTGGAATGACATTGTATGTTTAGAGTTATGCTAGGTGATTAGCATATTAACAATTGTTAAGTTAGTATGTTAGTAGCAATCAGAGTGTGAGATAGTTATTATGTAAGCTTTGTTAGTTATATGATGTGATATTTAGGGTAAAAGTTAGATAGTTAGTTTATGAGATTTAGATACTTAAGTTAGTATGTATGTATATATATATTTGTATACATATAGCTAGTTAGTTAAGGGTTACCTTGAGTTAATACACAAGGTAATGTTAGGTTTTGATTTATACTTTGGGTATTGGTATCAAGAGAGGGCATAACTAGTGTGACACCGTGTTGGCACAAAGCCAAGGCATCCATTAGTGTTAGTTTAGCTAGGGATACTATATATATATATATATATATATATATATATATATATATATATATATATATATATATATATATATATATTGTATATCTTATATAGTATTTTTATATATATTATTTTACGAATCTTACGATACGGTATAGTGTTGATACTCTAGTTACCTAAAATAGTTAGTATAACTTAGATATATAGTATGTGGACCCAATATCCTAAAGATGGACTAAGTGTGACCTAGTTTGACTATTTTAACTTAGACTTGACCTAATAACCTAGAATTGGACTAGTTTAATTTATTTTTATTCCAAAATTTTGTATAGATGTAATATTTTATATTTAGCTCTCTGAGGTACCGTTTCGGACTTCTTTGATATTGTTCACCGGATTCCAGGCAAGTACATTCTCTCAGAGTTTTCCATTTATGACATACTCAATGTTTTTTGTATTTAGTATAGATATCCTTGATTTTTTGACACTTGGTCACACGGATTGGTATTTCTGGATACCGTCATGAGATGTTATTCCTAGTAGTTCCTGGCATATTTCTTGTATAAGACCCATAGTTTTTGTGCAATTATGGATACTGATTCGTGGGAAGATTAGCTCCCTTCTCATGTAATCTTGTGTTATAATATGCCATTGGTGGATCTATTATACCAGTCGGGGGCGGAGAGTATTTAATGTAGATATATGATCATACCCCGGAGTTCTTGATTTTCTTGTATAGTGTTAATCATACATGGCACGTATGATTAACCAGGCCCATGGATCTTGAGAAGTACCTAAGTCGATCATATGTTGTCACTCGTACTCAGTCACTTAGATAGTTCTCTCTGTTTATTTCCATATATGATGTTCGTATCTCTTGTACATATTTTCGTAATTCTTTATTCCTGTATATTCCAGCCATGTTGTATTTTTCTTATATATACTCTCTATTTACTGATACATAGTTTTTATCATTTATTGGAACTACTTTTTGAGATGTAGTTTGCTCCTTTCCTGATTAGATATATTTTTTCCAGATGACACTGAGGAGTGGTATCCCACTCACTACGGACCTCAGGACCTACTTGGCTTATAGCCAGAGACATTGGCTCAGGAGGGACTCATCCGGGTTGAGACAGACGAGCCATACCTGTAGCTCGGTAGATAGGTTTTTACTGAATTTGTCTCCAACATTTGACATTAGTATTTATTATTATATTTGATGACTCATTGGATATTATTTTGTCTTGTGAGTTATTTTTGACTCTACAGTCTTTATATCATATTCGTGTGATTATTCCATCTTATTAATCAGTAATTGAGTATTTATATTTTATTGGTGGCATTATATACCTTGATGATCATTATTGCTAGATAGATAGTTTATCCAGACAGCGTTCTACCGTCGATATTGCAGCGTAGGCTGGACGTACCCACGTCTCGTGCCCTTATATCGGGTACGGGTCGTGACAGATACTTAGTATCCCTATATGTAAGGTATAACCTAAAAATCTAGAGATAACTTCGTATAACCTACTATAGCTTGGTATTAGCAAGCTATTGACCTAGAAAACCTAGAATTGACTAGTTTAGTTATGTAGGCCAGCCAAGTTGATAAATTGGAACCCATATTAGGTAATTGACCTAGTTTAATCCAAATGACCTAGTTTTGACCTAAAAATCTTGTTTCAAGCTAGTTAAGCTTATTTATGATTCTAAATTACCTTTTTGATATGGAAATTCATATATAGGTTTTCGAGGCACTGTTTCGGACACTGTTTGATATTCAACATCGAATTTCTGGGGAGTACATTCTCTAATAGTTTTCTTTATTTGATAATTACTATGATACATGTATTTAGTAATGTTATACCTAATTTCTGACATGATGGTACACAAATTGGTATATATAATAGATCTTCTGTCATGAGATGTTACTTTGACTCATCGAATTGATATTAAAAATTATTCATCGTATTGACATTGAATATAGATTATTGTATCATAACGTGTCATGGTTGGATCCATCGTACTAGTCGGGGTGGGTGAAGTGCTATCTAGATATGTGATTAGATATATAGACATTGGCAAATATTATAGACATCGACAACTAGCTAATTATACACTTCACGTTTGATTGAGATAGCTTTTTTCTTAGTGTAATCATTGAACTGCCTAAGCCAATCACATATATAACTAGTATTGTAGAACACTTAGTCTAGCTACAGTCTTTTCTATTACACTTCATATTTACTGATTATGCCATATTGCTTACATTACCTGTCTATCCTTACTCTTTTACCCTGATATTATTTTATTGCTTTCTCATCATGTATTTTATTCACTATTACTGATTTATAGTCTTTATTATTTATTTGGAACAGTTATTGGGTTGTACTCGTTCCATCCTGACTGGTAATATTTTTAGGTGATTGCTTAGAAGATTGTTGTCCTACTTTCTATGGACCCTAGGATGGTATTGCTGCAAACTTGGCCCCATAGCACATGATTAGCTTGGAGTGACTGCCGGGAGGTCTAGCCAGAGTCACTAGTTAACTTAGTTTTCTTAATTAGCTTTTAGAAACATATTTGTCTCCAGCAAATATTTGAGACTTGGATGTATTTGTTTGAAGTTTAGATATTTGTTGTTTAGAATTTTTTGTTGTGATTTGGATTCTTCCTTTGATATCTTATCGTGCTTTTAGATTTGTGATTGAGTATGGTGATGTATTGTTATATATCATAGTACTCCTTAAGGAGTTGGATATTGTATGAGATTGTTAGTTATAGATAAATAACCTAAAAAGCGTTCTACGTCATTATTGCGACGTAGGCTGGACGTTGTCACATAATTGTGTCATGAATAGCCGATGCGGGTCATGCCATAGAGCTTTTGTATTGGATTTGTTAGTTAGATGAAATGAGTAACCCTAGTTATGGGCTTAACGTAGGTGAATGTTCTAGGGTGCATCTCATGGTGTTCATAGTCTGAATCGTCTATCCGATTGAACATTCAATCGACTATTCGATTGAGACTTGGCCATGTTATTCTTCTTTGCCCAAAAACCAACGCGGATCCTCCCCTAAGGATTATTTTTTCCCACAACTTAGACATTTGTTTAATTTGTACTCTTAATAACTTGTCATTTTTTTCTTAAACTTTTTTATTTGAACTTCATGTTTAATTGGTAGTTAGCACTTAAGCGATTCATGAATTTTGAATAGCTTGCTTGACTCTTAATTAGGAACAGCTTGCATGATTCATAATTTTGGACAGCTTGCTTGACTTGTATTTTATAATAGCTTGTGTGAACCATAGTTCATGAGAATCTTGTATGGCTTCCTAGCTTGGGATAACTTGATTTCATTGGATATTTTTATATTGGTGTTTCACTGCGATACTTTGGTGTTTTATTATTTGTAGTAATTTTGTATACTTGTGTTATTTTTATGTAGCTCATGTGCAGGTGAATCCGCACACAGGTATGAACCTCCCACTAAATATCTTAACTCATGTCTTTAGTTATATTGTATCTATTTCGTAATTCTCAGCCCCCTATTCTGGCGCACATTTTGGTGCATTTCTTCTTGGCGCACTTTGGCGCACAATGGTTGCTAGCACGGCTATTGTTTAGACCGAACCTGAGAGTTATGGAGAGAGTGGGTTTGGTTAGGTTGGTGGCATGTGTGGCTTAGATGGGTTTGAGTGATCCAACGGTCCACATCTCAAACCTAAACCTATATATTACTATTTTCTCTCTCTCTGCTCTATTATCTTTTCTTTCCATTTTTTCTCTCTTCTTCCGTAGGCAAGTACATCTTGCACAAGAAGAAGAACCATGGATTTATGCATGCTTTTAGTTCTTATGATTTTAGTTTATTCCTAGCTTATATTATTGGGACTGAGCTCCCTTTCATCGTTAATACTTGTTGTTCTTGATTTTTTTAGTTGGAATTGCATGGATCTGAGTTTGAGTCTATGGGTTCACTTTTGTTTTCTTGGGGTTTGATCTCCCTAAACTTTGTGTTTTACAAAACTAATTAGCTCATAGTGTAGAGCACCATATTTTATGTAACTTTATTTTTGGTCGTGCTTGTTTTCGAGTCCAGCTTAGTTCAGTACTGAACTTGATACAATACGTATACCAAAATGGCTGAATGGAGAAGAAGAATAGTGCTATGTGAAGAGTATGCAAGATGACCAATTTGGCATAGAAATACTACGTTTTACTTGGGGCGCATTGGTGTGCTGTCATAATTTTTCGTACGTACCAATCATATTGTACTCAGTCTCCTAGCAAAAGTGCGCCAGTCACATTCCTTGAGTCAGTGGCGCCCTTTCGAGAGAAAAATTCAGTTGGCGCACTTTGTATGTATTTAATCAAGTTCTTCCTAGGAAACATATAGAAAGTACACCATAGTCAGTCAGCACACTTTCTTGTGTGAGGCAATATGGCGCACTTTTTCTATGTTCGTCAGTGGCAAACTTTTCTTATGTTGGTTTGCTCGCGTACTTTCTTCCCACTTCGTTTCCTTAGGGACAAAGCTTTTGGTTGGTTTCTCGATTTTTGTGTTATTGATTTGTGTTCTCCTCGACTGACGAAGTTTTCGACTATCGAGCTTTGACCTCGGATTGTGTGTTTTATCTTTTAGTTAGTTGCTCGCACACTTTCTTGAAAGCATGCCTTATTTCTTACCTGTGCATTTTTGATAAGTGTGCGTGTTGGTTAACTTACCAAAGTGCTTCACCCATTTGTAGCTCGCGTACTTTCTTGCGAAAGTGTGCCAACCATGTTTCATTGAGTTTGTGCGCCAACCTTATTTCAATGAGTTTATGCGCTGACCTTATTTCAGTGAGTTTGTGCGCCAACCTTGTTTCAGTGAGTTTGTGCGCCAACCTTATTTCGACGAGTTTATGCACCACCCCTTTTGTGGTTCACGAAACTTTATGCGCCTGACCTTCAGGCGTACAATTCAATGTGCATGTTATCCTTAGTGACCCCATGCGCACACGTAGTTTTTTATTATATAATTACTTATCTTTTTTGGAATGGTCTTGTCATCCTATTTGTGGTTGAGCGTGGTATTGCTTGTGTTATGATTCTAAGAAAAAATAGACTTAGAAACCAGACCTCCTGCTAGACATGACCATGTGCTAAGATTGGTTTCATACATGGCATGAATATGTGTTGGACTTAAGTTTTTCTCAGTGAATCGGACTAAGTGAATAGTGACTAACTAGCTATGTGCATGACATAAGCTTTGTGTTATAATATGATCAAGATTCAAATAACCCAATGATAATTGGTATTTGGACTCGAATATTGTATCAATGATGATACAATTATTGCCTAATAAAGTTCCTGATCTAATGTTCGCTGAGATGCGACATATCGTGTTACATATTAAAATGATTATATTTGGGATATGCATCGAGAATGACTCCAAATTCCTGAACATATAATACTATAAATATAGTATTTTCCCCAGTACGGGCATGATATGCGAGTCAAATACCAAAGCGTGGGTAAGATATTGATTTATTGAATGTTGCATACAAGCTCGGGTGAATCCAGATTGAACTTTCATAGATTCGTATCTAGCGTGCTCGTATTTTGTACGACATCTTAAGGAAAATTCTCATGTGGCCATGTCTTGAGATTTTTAAAACACAATATAGGGTTAATTAAGCAATTAGAAGTAGTAGTAACATGAGGAGGAAACAGTATCCCAAGATTACGCTAATGAACCTTCCCACAATGATTCAATCTTAGTGCAATATGGGCTGGCCACCACAGATACTGTATATCATCTGCCTTAGTGGAGTACAGTATTTGTCCTATTATAAATATGTCGAGCCACTATTCCACTATAAGAATATTGGAATCGCTAATACCGTATTTTCAGTGCAGTGGCCCTACGGGGAACTAGTGCATCTCGTAAAATATATGTATATTCATTCTATTGGCTAGGTTAGCTCATGTTAGACAATGGCGTGATTTGAGGATACCTATTATGCATTATTCTGAGATAACCTCAGACTCCACAAATAGCAAGCAGTACAAGTGTTTGGCCAATTTTATTAATTGGACTTGGATGTGATTATATTATTATATTAGTAGCCTAGGAAAATTGACTATCATAGTGTAATGGATTCAACCTAGTCTTTGTTTGGTTGTAGGGTTGGTCCTTTATGCTAGGATATGACATGGACCTAGGCTATGACGCAGAACTATTATATATATTATATTTTTATTACTTTGGATTTTGTTCTTCTTTTCGTGCTTCCTTTTTGGTACTTGTTATTTCGGGTCTAACCCCACTGGTTTTGCATGGCCAGATTTTGAGCCAGCACCCGAGGATCCAGCGTACTTTTCCCTGACTAATGGCACGTACCATGAACATGGCCGCCGATGATAATGAGAGCGTTCCTTTATTCACTACTCATCTTTTATAAACTATATTCTTTTGGGCATTTTGCCAACCGACACCAATTAGCCGACAAACTCTGTGTAACCTCCGTATCCTGAAATTCATGCTTAAATATTGTTATTAGGTTAATTTGGGACTATTAGAAATTTTCCACAATTTTTAGTTAATTAAAAACCAGCAACCCTAATTTTCTAGGACTTTCAAGAATTTATTTTATGGAAAAACTTAATTAAAAATATCCCAAACTTTTATTTTAGGTTTTAAATAATCAAATATATTTTCTCGAATTTTTTGGGAATTTTCTGATTATTTTTAGCATTTATTTTGAGTTAATTATAAAAAACTAAATTAAAAACTAATTTCTGAAAAAGAAAACCCAAAAAGTAATTAATTATGCCCAGTCAGCAAAATGGGGCCCACCTGTCAGCCTCCCGCAGGGAACAGGGCGGGGCCCGCCTGTTAGCGACCGCGGGTGAAGCCGAGCCGACCTCGAGCCGAGCTGAGTCAGAGTTCGACTCGGACTCAGCTGAGCCGAGCCGCGTGGATCCACGACCGTTCGATCTGAGCTGGCAGCCTCGGATGGCTGCCACGTGGCGCTCTCCGAGCCGCGGCTGCACTCTCTCTCCTCTCTATATATATTAGTTTAGTTATTTATTTTTAGGGTTTTTCTTCAGCCGAATTTTGAAGAATTGCCATCTAGGGTTCCTTCATCTTCCAGAAGCCATTGCACATAGCTCTGGACTCCAAAATGGGCCTAGTTTTTTGTGTTAGAACGATATTGAGGTTAGCTTTCTGATTATATAATTTTTTTTACAAAACTATGAGTATTAAATTCTGGAAAATTCGTAGAGCACAGCATGTTCATGATTTCGGGAGAACCAGGAATCAGAATCATGAACCGTTTAAAGTTTCGGAAAGCTAATATCGAGATCATTGACATATATGTTTTCCATAATTTAATTCGAAGTATTTACATACTGTTAATTATGTAGAACTTCTAGGTTAGAATTTAACCATCGGTGCACAATACGAAATTTGTATGTGCCATAATTTCCAAACGAATTTGAATTCGGATGAGCCATAAATTCCAGCATGTTTTTGATGCTGAAATATACAGGAAATCATGCATAAAAGTTGAGTTTGTGTTGGGTGACTTTTCGGTCAACAGATTGCCTCGATTTGTGTGCCATTAGTCTCGAGTCGATAAAATTTAGATTCTTTTGGGCAAAATTTAGGAATTAACCTAAAAATTAGAATAATAAGATTAAAATAGGATTTTAGAGTAATTATTCCAGAATTAAATAAATTAAAATAAATTATCTTTTGACGTGATAAATTTGTAATACATAGGCTATTTGGACTGTGACTTGGACTCTGATTCATACCAGCAGCAGGACCCTAGGCGAGTACATTCTCTGACAGTTTCCATTATGTTGATTATCTCTATAATTCTTATTGTATAGCGTACATGACTCTGACACTGTTCTTTACACGAGTTGGCATCATCGAGACCTGTCACGAGGAGTCGTGATTGGAATCCATCGTGCTAGCTGAGGAAAATAGAAAAATGTTAGTAGCTTATATGATCATACCCAACCTTACATGCATCATAGCTCACCCATACCTCACGTCGGTGTAGCCTGACCATTACATGCCTCATAGCCTGTTACATGTGATTAGCCTGACTATTGCTCGCATCATAGCTATCCGGATGGTTAGCCTGATCCTACATGAATCATAGCTAATCATATGTAACAAGCCTGATCAATCCCAAGCCGATCACATGATATACTAATGTTTCACACACTTGGTTAGAGGATCATTGACATGCATCTCTAGAATATTGATCTAGCATCTCTACATGTTCTAGTTGTTGTTCTTGTACACATTTATATACCAGTTCATTGTTCTTGCGTGTACTTGGATTTCTATTTCATTGCTAGATGTACATTGATGATGACATGCTCCAGTATTCTATTATTCCAGTATTTCTATTTCCAGTATATCCATGCTCACCATCATTTCTTATTTCCAGTATTTCCTATTTGTCTTGTATTTCTTTACACTGTGCTATAGATTTTGTCAATATATGTGGAACTGCTGTTAGAGGTGTATTTCGTTCCAATCTTGACTCGAAATTTTTTCTAGACTGTGACATAGAGGACTTGTTTTCGGCATACTTGGAGACTGGATGTTATTGATTGCAGGTTAGACTATTTATTGTTGTATAGACTTGTCTTATATTTTATTTGTTTGCTTCGATATCTCATCGTGCTTTAGCTTATGTGATTGAGTATACTCCGTATTATATTATGATATCTGTGTCTCCTTATGGAGTTGGATATTCATGTGAGAGTGATTATCTAGTATTATGACCTTGACAGCGTTCTACCGCCGATGTTGCGGCGTAGGCTAGACGTACCCACGCTCTCGTGCCCATATACCGGGTGCGGGTCGTGACACTCTGGATACTAGTTTCTTACATTATTCTATATATGCAAACTGCAGCTAGCTCACTATCATGTATACTTAATCTTGCATCTGGCACATCATTCTGTATCTCTATATCTCTAAAGAACATTCTTATATGGCGTTTGAGACATCTTACTGCTTATTTTGAAGTGTTCTATATTATTGTTTCTTCTTTGAATGATTGAGATATAGAAGCTCTTGACCCTAGGGGACTTGATTATAGCATATACCCCCTTGTCGGGTTACAACCGTGATCGTCGTACGACATATAGTACCTTATACGGGCTGGCTGGCCATGTCAGTCATCGTATTTTTGTACTGGGGCATGATAAGGTTTTAGTCCCCGTCAGATCTGTAGGATCGCCGGGGCATGGTCGCCTATGCAGGTCTGTTCTACTGACTTGTGGGATGCCATGGTCATAGGAGTCTCAATCAAACATGATTTTTCTTGAAATTTTAAATTCGTCCTTTGCAATCTCAGCTTAAAATTTCCCAGATTAGTTGCTTTCTTATTCCTTCTCGTTCTGTACTTGATGTTTCTTGTTCCCTTCTTCAGGGTTTTCCCTTCTTCAAATATTGTAGCAACAAGAGAGGCAGAGTTGTAGAACCCCAGCTAGGGATCCAAGTTGAGCCCACGATAAATTTGACAAAGTAACAGGCTACAGGTATTCCCGTACCTCCCATAGTATCGGCAGTACTAGATACACCAGCCTTGCTAGAAATTATTCGAGGATGTTGGCTGCCCAACAACATCAGATGGTGGTTCAACAGCAGCAACATCAAGAACAGTCAATAGTTCCAATAACAGAACAGAATATCCTATTGAACCAAGGGTTGCAGACGACCCAGGAACGAGGTAGAAGAGTAGATTCTCGGACATATGTTAGGTTTTACAGACTGAATCCCAGATTTTTTGATGGCACAGAGGATGCCATAATGACAGATGATTGGATCTAGGATATTGAGACTATTTTGGTAGTAGTTAAATTTTTGGCTATAGAACATGTTGACTTGGTTCGCTTGCAGCTCCAGGATCTTACAAGAGATAGGAGTGAGGTATCATATTTTATGGGAAAATTTTAGAATCCGGTTCAGGGTAAAGTACTTTGGGATTGTGTCTCAATATGAGCTACAACAAAGATTTACCAACCTCAAGCAGTCTGGAAGGACAGTAGATGGTTACGCGACAAAGTTTTACCGACAGAGCAGATTTGCTCCAACCATGGTGGCGATAGAGTTGGAGAGAGCAATGATGTTCCGGCAGGGACTTCACTTGGAGATCTTACTTATGGTAGAGTTGCATGACTACCAGACCATTGAGGTAGTATTAATAGCGACTAACAGAGTTGAGCTTACCTCTCAGTGGATGGCAGCAAGAAGAGTAGACCGGAAGAGGCCTCATGGTAAGAGTAACGAGAGAGGACCAGTACTGCAGACGTCAGTACCATCCCTTGGCATTCTCATCCATGATGTAACACAAAGGTGGCCAGTAACCTCAACAGTGATAGTGCATACTCAATAGCAGTAGCCGAGGAAACATCAGCAATAACAACAAGACGGGAAGGGACAACGGGTTGTATATATTATGACAAAGGAGGTCATACCCGGGATGTTTATCGGGCAGCTAATAGACTATGCTTGAGATATGGAAACCCCGATCATAAGATTGCCACTTATCCATTAATCCAGAGGCCAGGAGGGCTAGCACAACAGTTTTTTGCATTGCCAGCTCCAAGGACAATACAACAAGGAGGACCAGCAGTAGCGGTATGACCTATAGCTCAGCGTACGTTGTCGATGGAGGCTCAATTATATGAGCAATAGAAGCAACGGGATCAGCAGAGACCGCAATAACGACACTAGGGAAGGCATAAGCAGGGAGCTGGACTAGTACAAGGGCAGGCATTAACCTTATCTCTGGAAGAAGCTATGGTATCAGGTGACGTGGTGGCATGTAATATTCCTGTTACATCTTTTCCTTCTATAACATTAATTGATTCAGGAGCATCGCACTCATTTATATCTATACAATATATGACATATAATAGATTGATGTTTGAGGCATTGCTAGAGAGGCTGAATATACTCACTGGCAATGGTATCGTAGGAGTTAGTAGAGTATGCTTAGCATATCTAGTCATAGTCTGTGTTCATTTATTACCTGCAAAGTTGATCAAGTTCCCTCTGGGCAACTTTGATGTTATCTTAGGCATGGACTGGTTGAGAGATAGTCATGCGACGATAGAATGTCATGAGGGTAGAGTGTTGTTTAGAATCCCTGGTCCAGAGGAGTTTGTCCCTAGTAGAATATTCGGAGACTAGCATAAAAAGGGAATCATATCAGTAGCGACAGAAGAGGACCCGATACCCAAAATAGTTGAAGAATTCATGGACGTCTTTTCCGATGAGCTTCCATGATTACCCCCAGTTATAGAAGTAGAGTTCTGTATAGTGTTGATGCCATGAGCAGAACCAATATCCCAGAAGGTATACCCAATGTCACCTTCAGAGCTTGATCAGTTATATTGACACGTGGGAGAACTGAAGGCGAAGAAATTCATTCAGACCAGTGGATCATCGTGGGGAGCACCAACGATATTGGTGAAGAAGAAGGATGGATTGACACGGTTGTGCATAGATTACATGCGATTGTATGCGGTAACATTGAAGAACAAGTACCCATTGCCAAGATTAATGATTTTTTGATCAATTAAGCGAAGCAAGAGTGTTCTCCAAGATAGATTTGTGATCAGGATATCATCAGGTGCGAGTTCGGGAGCAGGATATACCGAAACAATATTTAGATTATGATATGGGCATTACGAATTCTTAGTTATGCCTTTCGGACTAACTAATGCTCTAGCGGTATTCATGGATTTGATGAACCGTATTTTCATGCCATACTCAGACCAATTTGTAGTAGTATTTATCGATGACATCCTTGTGTATTCTCGTAATGAGGAGGAGCATAAAGAACATCTCAGGATAGTACTGCAGACCTTGAGGGAGCACCAGTTATATCCGAAGCTTAGTAAGTTTGAGTTTTGGCTGGATTACATATCCTTTCTTGGGCACATTACATCTGAAGAAGGAGTGTCAGTTGATCCCAAGAAGGTAGATGCAGTTGAGAACTGGCCAGTTCCTAAGAAAGTGGTGGAGGTGCATAGTTTTCTAGGCTTGGCAAGATACTATAAAAGATTTGTGTCAGACTTCGCTAAGATCTTGGCACCTTTGACTCGGTTGACACACAAGGAAGTTAAATTTTTGTGGTCAGTAGGGTGCCAGATAGCCTTTGAAGAGTTAAAGAAGAAGTTGATCTTTGCCCCGATCCTTACTCTCCCAGAAGGTGTCGAAGGATTCATAGTGGATTGTGATGCATCTGGCAAGTGGTTTGGATGTGTTTTGATGTAGCAAGGGAGAGTGATAGCATATGCTTCTCGGAAGCTCAGAGATCACGAGAAGAACTATCCAACTCATGATTTAGAGTTAGCAGCACTAGTATTTGTGTTTAAGATATGGAGGCACTACTAATATGGCGATTGGGTGGAAATTTTTACAGATCATAAGAGTTTAAAGTATGTATTCATGCATGAGGACTTAAGCATGAGAAAGATGAGGTGGCTGGAGTTGTTGAAAGACTATGATGTGAAACTTTAATACCATCCAGGCAAGGCTAATGTAGTAGCTGATGCACTTAGTAGAAGAGGTAGAGAATTCATGTTGACCACTCAGAAGCACATTTTAGAAGACTTACTAGAGATGAGAATCGAGATAGTACTTCCACAATGTAGAAGCATAAAAAGTGTACCTTAGATAGATAGCGTAGTTTTCAATAAATAAACCCAGTAGTAGAAGAATGGTGCAGTTTCTACTTGTTCCAGAAGAAAGACGTGTATTTTTCCTACTTTGGCATACTGTCTACTAATTTCAAAGGATGGCACACTATGCAGAGAGTAGAAAAGTGACGCATTTTCTTAATGTCACAAAGGATAACGCACAAACGAGCTACTCTCAACATTTAATGCAGTCGACTGACAGCTGACAAAGGCAAAAATTGAAGAGTCAGAGGTCACCATTATAACGGAGATACGGTAGGCAGACCCAGGTTATCATTTAGCGACCCAGCCGAAGTACCATTCTCTTCAAAAGTGCGCTACAGTGCCATTCTCCATAGAAGTGCACCGAAGTGCCATTCTCCTCAAAAGTGCGTCATAGTGTCATTCTCCTCAAAAGTGTGCCACAGTGATATTTTCCTCAGAAGTACGCCGCCGTGCCATTCTCCTCAAAAGTGCTTCGTACTGCCATCTCTTTCAAAAGTGTGCCATAATGCTATTCCTTCAAAAATTTGCCAATCTCTAGATGACTTCATCCTAACCAATAGTGAGCAGTTATGAATGTGTGTCATACATGTCGTACTTCTCATGAAAGATGTACAAATAATTGTTCCCCACAACCTATGCTTTTCTCGTATAGGAAGCTACTTGTAAAGCAGGCAGCAAGTTATGCACTCACTCATGCAGAACATGGGATGTTAATCCACCAAAAGTGCACGCACAATGGTAAAATAGTGTTGATTATCTAAAGTGCGCGCATATTCACTTAACCGCTCCTAAACTCTATAAATACAGGTTTTTTGCAACCAAAGACAGGACGAAGAGACAGAGAAAGGGGCTATAATCTTCAAGTCTTTAAAATTTAAGAGCAGAGTAAAAGAAACAGAAGCTTCTCGTGCTATTGTGCCATAGCTTTCTTATTGTTCAACTATCCAAGTTGTTTGCAATCTTTAAGTCTTTAAAATTCAAGAGCAGAGTGAGAGAAACAGAAGCTTCTCGTGCCATTATGCCAGAGCTTTCTTGTTGTTCACCTCTCCAAGTTGATCGTAGCATTCCCTACGCTTTTGGGTCGTAGTGTGCATTTTTCACCATTGTGTGGTCCGAGGAGTAAAGTGATCGTTTGCAGATCAGATCTCTATTGCTATACTTTTCCAGAATCAAATTGTACTTAGATTCCTATTTAGGATCTTCTTTTGTACTTTTTAACAGTTTGTAACACAAAAGTTTCGTATAAAAACTTTTCTCGCAAACAAACATGCTGACTCTACTAGGGACTTCCTTCTCCTCTGACTAGATGGAAATATCTCAACTCGACACTGCTTTTGTCGGCTCAACGCAGAAGACCTTGTCGTAAAGTTTGACCAACATGCATATGAAGAAATGCTCTATTCTGGGTGTAGTGTTTACCCCTCATCCGCACTCAAGTCAAAGAAAACTCGCAAAGTATGTGTGCTCAAACCTCATCATGCATATCCCAAAGTTTCTGCCAACAAGGGAAAGAGCATCCTGATTGATGAGAGTTTTCCTGTCAATTATGTTCAGATCAATGACTTGGGGGACAATTCTCTTGCATTAAACAAGGGATACAATTTGCATAACTTATGCAATCTCTAATAGAGGGTGATCTACACCCAAGCTTCTGAATCACTTGAGATAAACAAGGGATACAATTCGTACAACTCGTATAATTTTGAGCAAATGGTGATCTACATCCAAGCTCCTCAACCCGTACATATTCGTCGTAATATACGAGGCATGCAAGGCTTGGACACCACTGTCCAAACCAACCAGCACACAAATAAAGTATTGGTCAGGGAGAATCATTCTCCTAATATCTTGATTATACGCACAATGGAGGGAAATTAATACGCCACTCATGCGCTAGGTCAAGACCTCCGTACAAAATTAAATACGTGTAGACAAACTGTGCCAACTTTGTCTACACCATAGAATATGCTCCAAACAGGGGCAATCTCTATACAACATGCTAATTATGTTTGTATGCACAAGAGAACCGTTAGAGACAACTTCCTCTCCTCCCTGAAGACCAAAAACTTGAGATATAAAGAATCACTTGCCATTCAAGGCAGTACACCACTCTATACACAAGGGACCAAAAATGTGCACAGGAGATTCAATATATCTCATGTAAAGAGGCAGAGTCTGCCCTCTTCCTCCTCTTCTCTTACCTCTTTTGATTTATGTAAGATTATTGTACAAAAAAATAAGGAGAGAGGCCCCTCTGACATTACAATAATGTTTCCTAATGAACATCGTTACAATTATCATAAAGGTTTAATCAAATGTTGTTGTCCATCAGCAAAATGATCTGTGTTTGACCGATTGACTTATACTATGTCTCCTAAGCCTTGACATACAAAGCAAGTTGACAACCAGGAGCACGATGAAGAACTATTTTTTTCTTCAGTATATATGGCTTCACATCTTCCCCGTGGTAGAAGACAATCAAGAATAAATTCTTCAAGGAACACCCAGCCAGAGAAGATTTGACCAACTCGTCAACTCCTTTGACGGAGTATACCAAAATACTCGTTCTTGAAGATGGGAGCTCGTTCGTCACGAGAATCCCCATTACTCAGAATCCGAGCCTGGGGGTAGCAATCCCTTCGATTTTGAAATTGACAGTATAGACTCCGACTACACGGTTCTTTCTACCAATCCATCTGTCGTACACAAGGATGTTAGCATTTACGCCATCGATGATGAACAAGGCGCTTCTCCATCAGAAGCCACTGAATAATGCCTCAACTCACTAAAGGCCGCTCTCAAGGACATACACACTATGATGCAAAATATGCATCAAATGATGACAGTTCAATATTCTACTACACCAGCACCCGTCCAAGTGGCTTCATTCATACCTGAGCAGCCTACTCCAGGAATAATACCTCTGCAGGATAACACAATCCTATAAGCGATCATAAACCAAGAGTTCGTAGAAAAACTCTTAATCCTCTCAACATTGGGGGTGGATCTCCGTCGATAATGATTCCTGTTCAACTAGAATCCTATCAGTCAGTCACACCACTCCGACTAGAAGATCCTCTCGAAGCTATCCGAGAGTTGCGTGCCCAGGTCGATATTTTAAAGAACAAAGACAAACTCTACAAGCTGGGGGTGAAACAACCTTATCCTGCGTATTAGGATAATGTCCGTTTTCTCCTAAATACAAACCTCAATCAATAGTCTTGTTTGAAGGCATGACATAACCGAGCCAATATATCAATTACTTCAATATGATGATGGGTCATCTATAGAAAGAGGATGCTCTCCTTACCAGATTATTCGTGGGATGCTTGGCAAGCATAGGCTACGATTGGTATCCAGTTTACCTAATAACTATATAACCTTGTTTGATGACATGAAGTATTTTTCTCTCTCACGATTCTATGAGGGAGGCATGGATATGATGATATCTTCTCTTATCGATATCAAACATACGGATAAGGAATCTGCTCATGAATTTGATAAGCATTTCAGGCAGACAACTCTAAAGTTATCCTCCGGTATTCCAGACTTCGCATTCATTGATACCTACAAAAAGAACCTGCTACCTATAGTAGGGCTCTGGACAGGTCCAACTCAATTTCAAGACTGTAAGGCATTCATTATCGGGGATAAAGCTGCTGAAGGCAACGCAAAAATTATACGCAATTTGGGAAGCATCCCTCCAATAGTGCGAATA
Organism: Iris macrosiphon; assembly: GCA_036927795.1. NCBI lineage: Eukaryota > Viridiplantae > Streptophyta > Magnoliopsida > Asparagales > Iridaceae > Iris > Iris macrosiphon. Next base: position 115,738,512 of record JAYESA010000013.1, read on the forward strand.
ATCACAATAGTAAATAAAATGAGGCCTTTGTGATAAATCTGTCAAAGCGAACCACATTTTCTCCAACACAAAATCCTACAGAGTCCTCCAGGCCTAAGAAAGAATATTCCTTTGATGAGAGCAATATCCCCAACATTTTGGAATGCTTGATAAAAAGTAACAAGCTGCAGTTGCATGAAGTTATGCGACCAAATGAGGCTGGTAAAATAAATGACCCAAAGTACTGCTTGTACAATAGATACATCAATCATCCTACCAAGGCTTGTTATGTCTTAAAAAGAAAGATACAATAGTTGATAGATGATAAAGCTATCACCCTTCAAAATAAAGAAAAGACTGTCACTGCCAATATGATGTCTCTTAAATTCGGTGACTTTCTAACATAAGAAGTCCCGAACGGTGTAATCTCAATACCTTGAGCTACGATAGAAGTGGTGAATCTTCCACCGCCTATAAGTCAAACAGAGGAATTGGCGCCTCTTACCACAGATCATGGTGAGATTATGTCGATTCATCCTAACCTGCTGTCAGATTGAGACCAGGGAATAATATCTTCTAATTCAAAATGTAAGAAGGGTAAGAAGTGTAAATCATACAAGATGATTTCTTCGGATCCTCATTCAGATAGAGATCAGGATGAACATCGGGAAGATATATCTCTTGATATCAAACTTCAAAATCTGAATATTGCCCCACCAAGCTCTACTCGCAATCTTCGTATGACGTATCGACAATGGTCCATGATTGGCAGCGTTCTACTATATAGGGTACAACAAATCTTCAGTGCTTATGAAGGTGTTCCTAGACAAATTCCTTCTCCTCCTTCTGTAACCATTAGAGGATCGACCTCGACTCAGGTGCTTGAGAAGGTTTGCACCCAATTTCATTAATATATCCAACAAGCTGTACGCCTGATGCAAAAACTGGAGTATAATTTTTAGAAAGCTGAAGGTTTAAACTTTGGCAAGGGGCGACATATTCCTCTAAAAATTTGAGGATAGTCTAATAAATCCCGTAGTGGATTAGGCTATGACGAGACCAGTCCAAAGACTCACTCCAAGAAAGGCCATAATAAAAAAAACTCAAGTCTTGTAACATGGTACTTATTTCTCCAATGCCCGAAGAAGAAGCCATTACTGGTACCAGGTCCAAGAAAGATTATCATAAAACTTATGAATCTGTCCCGGAAGATATTTCTGACACTCTTATTACTTCGCCAACTCCTGCGGCTTTGGTCAACCGAACCTAGTCCTTTGAAGCCTACTAAGGTAGAGAAAGGAAAGCAAAAAAAATTACGCTTCGACAAATATCTAAAAAAGAATATACCCCAAGGACTAGAAAAGCCCTATAATTTTGACATATTGGCACAACTGGCCAATACCCCAACCCAACTCTCCATATTCGAGTTACTTCGTTTGTCGAAGGAGACTCGTAAAGCTTTGAGTGAAGCTTTGATAGATGCAGAATCATGCTTGGCTCAACTAAACACTCATGATGAAAAGCCATTAGCATGTCATTAATGCCATAGCGTAATCGAGAAGATTCCTAACATAACCTTCATATAATATGGCATGCTACTCAAAGATAATCAGCATGACAGGCCTCTGTATTATATCGGTTAGATCTGATCTATTAAGATGAGCCGGATCCACATTGACCCTTGTTCTTCTCTCAGCATCATTCCTAAAAGTCTACTAAGAGGATTGAAGATACCGATGCACAACCAGTCTGCTACCAGTACTACCATTCTAGGGTTCAATGCTGGAAGAAGTAAACCACTGGGAAAGATACGGCTAAAAATTCAGATAGACAATCTACGTACTGAAGTCACATGCTATGTGATTGACTTTGAGGTATCCTACAACGTTTTGCTGGAACGACCATGGATATACGAGCATAAAATTATACCCTCCACCCTATATCAATGCTTCAAGTATATAAATAGTAAATAAGAGGTCAAAACAGAGACGTTAACCCTTTCAAAGGTGTCGAAGCCTATTTCGCTGACTCTACACTCTATACACAGGAGTATATAAAAAAGGAAGCTAATCAAGCTAAGGATGAAGCTGAAAATACTCCAAAAGAAGAGCCTCTGATAATTAGAGTCAAAGGATGTACTACTCGTCCAACTCTTTTAAAGCCTCTCGGCATTGACCTGCACAAGTCATCCTGTCACGACCCGTACCCGGTGTAAGGATACTAGTCGAAAATAACGCCGCAGAATCGGCGGTAGAACGCTGTCTAGATAGTCTATCTAAAGTAATGAACCACCAATAATGATAGAATACTCAATCACAGAACTAAGATAGAATGAGCACAAAACAGATAAGAATAGAATAGTCATCATACAACTCATGAGTTTAAAATAATACATCAATGAGTCTGAAGAGTAACAAAATAAGCTGGAGACAAATCCAGTACAAAAGAATACTATCAAACTACAAAGCTACACTCCAGGGTCAACTGTCTCAGTTGGGATAAGTCCCTCTTGAGCCAGGGTCTACGAATCTAAACCCATAACATCCTGGGGTCCATAATAGGTAGGGTACTCCTCAGTGTCATCTGGAAAAATATATCCAGTCAGGAAAGGAGCAGAGTACATCTCTAACAGCAGTTCTAATCCATGATAAAAACTATGTAACAGTAAATAGCTATGGATAAACAAGATGCACAATAGATACAAGAGATATATAGACAATAAGAAAATACTGGAAAGAAAAATAATAATGAACAATATGCCAATGAAACAATAATACTAATGACTAAGTGTGTGAGTACTAGCTTAACATGTGATCGGCTTGGGCAAGATATAATGTGTCCTGGCTAATCATACGTGCGGTGCATGATCAACACTATTCGCTTACCAATACTTTATTCAATAGGGATTTGATCACATATCTATACTAATACTCCCCACCCCCAACTGGTATAATAGATCCAACCACGGTATGCTATGGTACTAGATTTCCCAAGAAGAGAGTGACTCCTTCCGAAAATTAGTGTCTGTACATGTACAAGATAACCAATGAAACAATACTTGCACCATATACACCATATACCAAGGAATAACATCTCATGACGAGATTCGGATATACCAATCCGTGTAACCATAGTGTCAAGAGAAACATGTATATCTACACTAGATACAACGAACATAGAGGATATCATAAATGAGAAACTATCAGAGAATGTACTCGCCTGAAGTCCAAAGAACAGTCTCACAGATGTCTGACTTGGTACCTCGAAGACCTAGATATAGAATACCACATTAATACAAGGTCCCGGAAAGAGAACAAGTCAAACTAGTCAACTTCTAGGTCAATAAATAAATTCTAAGTCAAAAGTCAACTATGGTCAACTCTAAAGTCAACTAAAGTCAAACATGGTCAAACCAAGGTCATCCTCACAAGACATCTATATAAATAATATAGAAAATAAAATACAACAATTTAGGAAATCAAAATTAGATCCCAATTGATACCCACACAAAGTATACTAATAATACAATATTATACACTCAAATATAAAGTATATACAAACCAGTATTTATACAATTAATATAATATATTACTACTAGTATTATTCCTCACAAAAGCACATATATATATATACATATATATATATACAATAATAATATATAATATATAAATTAATCTGCCCAATCGTCACTGAAAACAGTGAGATAAAAACAAAGATTAAATAAAACAGGCTTATAGTGACAGTCTTGACTATCACAGAAAATCTGTCGCAAGAATGCTGAATAATAAACCCACTGCTGACTCGGATCGCTGACAGTTAAAATTATCGCAGAAACTGTCGCGAAAACTGCTGCTTAAAAAAAACCCGCCCACTATATTTAATGACAGAACTGTCATTAAATGCCCTATTAATGCTACAGCGGCTGCTGTTTTAATGACAGGATTCTGTCATTAAATGCCCTGTCGCCAAAGCTATATATATATAATCTATATATTAATAACTATAAATCAATATAAATAAATATATATATATACATATATAAAACAATTTAATAAATATATATACTTATATATATATACACATAATCTTACACAATTAAATACTAATAGTTACAAAATACATTACACATATTAATGTACATATTTTAACATGGCTAGAAACACACATAAAAATACATTCATTAAATTAACAATTAAATATATAATAATTATAAATAATATAATTATACATTTAAACACATAAATATATTTTATAAAACATTTATGTATAATTTATGTTATTAACATAAGTACATATATAATTGCATGCAAGAAAGCTACATACATATATTTATACACCACATTAGAACACATAGAAATATCTATAGATCTATCCTACAATAAATACCATAATAAATACACTAAAATAATATATAATATCTATATATATTTACTAATTATAAATAAAGAATTTAAAGTATAAATAATTAGATCTACACATAAACACACCAAAGTGGAGAGTATCATACCGTATCCCACTAGATCTAGGATACACATGCGACACGAGTCCAACACACAACCAATTGCATCCCGAAGGATACAAACAAGTCACAAATAATATTTATGAATAAATTAAAGTGTCAAAAGTAGATCTATCTGTCCGTGTCAAAATATGACATGTTCAAAGCCCCGTGTCTGAGGGTAAACCCCCAAAATGACACGTATCACCAAATAGTTGGGATACGAACCACATGTACCCAAATAGGGACATGACACAAGCCCCAAACACATAATCATATGCCCAATTGATCTATAGGATCAATTAACACACACAACAAAATATAAATTCGGAATTCCAACAAAATTGACACAAAAAGCACCATAACTTTCTCCATGGGTCTCCTATGAACATAAAACAAAGTTCTATGGGTCGTACATACATATGGGTTGATTTTACATGATTAAATCTTAGATTTAGAAGCTATTTTAATGGGAAAAACTGAATTATACCTATTAGGAGATGGATTCCCAATGAAACCTCCAATTGAGATGAACTTGCTTCCAAATTGTAGATCCTTGCTCCTCTTTGTAGATCCTTGCTTACTCCTTCTAGATCCTTGCTTCTTAACTTTCTAATGGTGAATTGGGAAGAATTTGGAATAAATTTGGTGGGGAATTGGAATGGGAATGGAGGGAATTTGGGAGTGGGAAATTCTAGATCTAGATTTGGAATGAGAATGAGAGGAAAGAGAAATTCCCCCCCTCTAATATAGGCCGGCCATGCCCCCTTCCCCAAGTAAATTGTAAAATATCCAATGTACCCCTTGGGGCCTCTCATGAAGAAATAATTAAGGAAGGAAGCTTCTAGTCTAATCATTTAATTAATTTAATCCATCTTCTTAACCATGGGCTTTTTAAATGGGCCAAGTCTAACTATTTAATTCATGTTGGTCCATGGGTCCAAACTATACTAGTTGGGTCTACTAAAATAAGTCCAAAATAATTAAATAACATCCAACAATAATTAAATAATACAACAAAAATTATTTACCATGTACAATATTTATTTAAATAGGAAATTACTAAAATACCTTTTTTTCTAAAATGTGGTAATGACAAGTCTACCCTCCTTAAAATAATTTCGTCTTCAAAATTTAAAGATGAAAACTACCCCCAGAAAATCACAGAACAGAACTAAAGAATCACAATTAACTAATGAACAGAACATAACTAGAAAATAACATACCTCAAGGTACAAACAAATATGGATAACGCTCTCGCATGTCATCCTCTCTCTCCCAGGTAGACTCCCCCGGAGAGTGATGCCTCCATGCGACGCGTACCAAAGGAATAGTCTGGTTCCTCAGCACCTTCTTTCTCCGATCCAGAATCTCAACTGGCTGCTCTGGATAGCTAAGAGTAGGGCCCACCTCTATCTCTGAGTGATCCAATACATGACTAGGATCTGACACGTATCATCTCAACTGCGACACATGAAATACGTTGTGCACTCCCTCCAATGCAGGTGGCAAGTCTAGTCTATAAGCAACTGCACCGACCCTCTCTAAAATAGTGAAAGGTCCGATGAATCGCGGACTAAGCTTTCCGCCTCCACCGAAGCGAATCGTGCCTCGTGTCGGAGAAATCCTCAGAAACACCAAACCACCCACCTAGAACAAAACACCATCTTAAGAACTTAATCTATAACAAACAAGAACAAGCACAAACAAAATCTAAACTATACCTCGAACTCCAAAGGTCTCCGATGGCTATCGGCCCAATGTCGCTGTCTGTCCTGCGCCACTCGAAGTCTGTCTCTGATCAACTGAACCTTCTCCGTTGCATCCACAACCATCTCTGGCCCAAGCAAAACTCTCTCTCCAACATCGTCCCAAGACAAAGGAGTACGACACCTCCGACCATATAGAACTTCAAAAGGTGACATCTCTATACTGGCCTAGTAACTGTTGTTGTAAGCAAACTCTACCAAATGGAGATGGTCCTCCCAAGGACCCCTAAAATCTAGTACACAAGTGCGCAACATATCCTCGAGAGTCTGGATAGTCCTCTCTGACTGCCCATCTGTCTGGGGATGATATGCAGTACTGAACTTGAGCTGAGTGCCCAAACTCTCCTACAAACTCCTCCAGAAATGAGAAGTGAAACGACTATCCCGATCTGAGACTATGCTGATGGGAACTCCATGTATCCTAACGATCTGCCTCACATACATCTCTGCCAGCTTCTCCGTAGACAAACCCACCTTGAAAGGCAAAAAGTGGGCCCACTTGGTCAACCTATCAACAATGACCCAAATCGCGTCTTTCCCTCTTGGAGATCGTGGAAGTCCGGACACAAAATCCATAGTAATGTGTTCCTACTTCCACTCTGGAATGGGTAATGGCTGAAGTAAACCTCCTGGCCTCTGCCTCTCGGCTTTCACCTGCTGGCACACTAAGCATCTGGATACAAACTGTGCCACTTCCCTCTTCATGCCATACCACCACACACTCTCTCGCATATCCCGATACATCTTGTTAGCACCTGGATGTATGGAATACTGAGAGTGATGCGCTTCCTGCAATACCTCCTCTCGCAACTCCCTACTAGGCACACACAATCTAACTCCATGCCTCAAAGATCCATCCTCTGCAATAGTAAAATCATCCTCCAATCCTGCTCTCACCTGAGCTCTGATACTCCTCAAAGATACATCATCATACTGTGCTGCCTTAATCCTGTCCATCAAATCTGAGTGTATCTGTAATCCCCACATCTGCATAGCACACCCAGGAACAATCACCTCAATGCCCAATATCTCCAAGTCCTGCAAGAAATATCGATCCTGCGTTAAGAACATAGCTACCGGATACCTGCTCAAAGCATCGGCAACTACATTGGCTTTCCCAGAATGATATTGCAAAAAGATATCAAAATCCTTCATCAGTTCCAACCACCGACGCTGCCTCATGTTCAACTCCTTCTGCGTGAAAACGTACTTCAAGCTTTTGTGGTCTGTGAAGATCTCCACACTCTCTCCGTATAAATAATGTTTCCACAACTTCAGAGCGAAAATGATGGCTGCCAACTCTAAATCATGGGTAGGATAGTTCTTTTTATGAGGACGTAATTGCCTGGATGTATAGGCAATCACTTTCCCATGCTGCTGAAGAACACAACCTAAACCCTTTCCCGATGCATCACTATAAATAGTGAAACCTCCGGACCCTGATGGCAACGTCAAAATAGGAGCAGACGTCAACCTCTTCTTCAATTCTTCAAAAGCAACCTGGCAATCCTCCGTCCAAACAAACTCCACATCCTTCCTTGTGAGTCTGGTCATCGGCTCGGCAATCCTCAAAAAATCTTGCACAAACTTCCTGTAATAGCCTGCCAATCCCAAGAAACTCCTGATCTCTGCTGCCGAACTCGGAGTCTTCCAAGATTCCACTGCTGAAATCTTCTTCAGATCCACTGAAATACCATCACCAGTCACAACATGCCCCAAGAATTCTACCTTGTCCAAAAAAAACTCACATTTGGACAACTTTCCATACAAATTCTCCTTCCTCAGCACATCCAACACAATCCTCAAATGCTCCTCATGCTCCTCCGGTGTCCTCGAGTATATGAGTATGTCGTCGATGAACACCACCACGAACTTGCCAAGGTACTGGTGGAATACCTTGTTCATCAAGTTCATAAATACCGTCGGTGCATTAGTCAAACCAAACGGCATCACCATAAACTCGTACTGACCATACCGAGTTCTAAAAGCACTCTTCGGTATGTCCTCCGGTTTCACCTTCACCTGATGGTAGCCTGATCTCAAATCTATCTTAAAAAATACCTTCGCACCACTCAACTGATCAAACAGATCATCAATCCGTGGCAAATGATACTTATTCTTAATAGTGAGATTATTTAAAGCCCTGTAATCAATGCACATGCGCACCGATCCATCCTTCTTCGGTACAAACAACACCGGGGCTCCCCATGGTGAAGAACTCGATCTGATAAACCCCTTATCCTGCAATTCGTCCACCTGCTTCTTCAACTCGACCAGCTCGCTATTGTTTACTCTATAGACATATTACGAAATTGGTTCTGCACCTAGCACCAAATCTATAGAAAATTCAATATCTCGATCTGGCGGCAATCCTGGCAATTCTTCAGGAAACACATCCAAGAATTCTGCTATCAACGGATGTGGCAACTCCTTGTCTTCCACCATAGCTCCATAAATAATGCCTTCTCCCTACTCCGCAGCTCCTCTAGCAAACTCGAACTCTGGCTCTCCTGGCGAACCAAACAAAACTCTACCTCCTCTACAGTCTATGCTAGCACGGTGCCTACTCAACCAATCCATCCCAAGTACAATGTCGTAGCTCGGAAGTGGCATTACAAGTAGACACGTACTCAACTCTCGGCCTCCCAGAGTAACTCTCCGATCTTTGCAAATATCATTAACCAGGATAATACCTCCCCCGGTCATGATCTTGCAAGTCCTAAGCAAAGACTCAGCTACCAAACCATGCTTCAGAGCAAAAGAAACAGATACAAAACTATGGGAAGTACCACTATCAAACAAAGCTAAAGCTGGAATGGAATCAAGAAGAATTGATACCTGCGATGACATCTCCGGTGGGTTCCTCCTCTTCGACGGTCATAGCAAACGCTCGTCCCTGTCGAGCACCTTCCTGTTGTTGATGTTGGACAAAACGCTGCTGCTGTATCGAAAGCGGTCCCCTCGGCTGTGCTGCAGGTGGTCTCGTCTGTGTCCTCGGAGTTGGAGTTTTTTCTTGAACTGCACGACGAGGACACTCCCTCGATTGATGTCCTTCAGTACCACAATACAAAAAAACTCCTAGCCTTCTCCTGCAAACTTCTCAGATGTGGCCAGGCTTCTTGCAGAAGTTGCATGTAGCTTGCTGTAACTGTCTCTGCTGCTGAGGTGCCTGGTGAAAAGGCGCTCTAGCTGGAGTCTGGTTCTGCTGTGGCTGCTGGAAAGGTCTGGACTGGAAATGAGGACGTTTGGCAGATACTGTACTGCCGTTGGCCCCCAGAAAAGAATCACGGTCTCTCTTGGTCTTCAAACCTAGATCCCGCTCAACCTTGCGTGCCTCCGCAAGTATCTCCGAGTATGTCTCATAAAAAGACGGAATGAGGATCAATATGGCACAAGATGTAAGACATCAAGGAAAGGACAGTTTAAGGGATCAAGTATCAATATCAAAGGAGAATAGTTGAATCAAAAGAATTTTCCTAGATGTGATTGAGTATCTCAGCCTATATCCTATATCCTATCGCAGGCTCGCAGTAGTACAACTAAGTTGTCGCACTACCACAATATCATATACTTTGTGAAGCTAGACCTGCATGGGCCACCACCAAAAACGTGTCACGACCCGTACCCGGTGTAAGGATACTAGTCGAAAACAACGCCCAGCCTACGCCGCAGAATCGGCGGTAGAACGCTGTCTAGATAGTCTATCTAAAGTAATGAACCACCAATAATGATAGAATACTCAATCACAGAACTAAGATAGAATGAGCACAAAACAGATAAGAATAGAATAGTCATCATACAACTCATGAGTTTAAAATAATACATCAATGAGTCTGAAGAGTAACAAAATAAGCTGGAGACAAATCCAGTACAAAAGAATACTATCAAACTACAAAGCTACACTCCAGGGTCAACTGTCTCAGTTGGGATAAGTCCCTCTTGAGCCAGGGTCTACGAATCTAAACCCATAACATCCTGGGGTCCATAATAGGTAGGTTACTCCTCAGTGTCATCTGGAAAAATATATCCAGTCAGGAAAGGAGCAGAGTACATCTCTAACAGCAGTTCTAATCCATGATAAAAACTATGTAACAGTAAATAGCTATGGATAAACAAGATACATAATAGATACAAGAGATATATAGACAATAAGAAAATACTGGAAAGAAATACAATAATGAACAATATGCCAATGAAAAAATAATACTAATGACTAAGTGTGTGAGTACTAGCTTAACATGTGATCGGCTTGGGCAAGATACAATATGGCCTGGCTAATCATACGTACGGTGCATGATCAACACTATTCGCTTACCAATACTTTATTCAATAGGGATTTGATCACATATCTATACTAATACTCCCCACCCCCAACTGGTATAATAGATCCAACCACGGTATGCTATGGCACTAGATTCCCCAAGAAGAGAGCGACTCCTCCCGAAAATCGGTGTCTGTACATGTACAAGATAACCAATGAAACAATACTTGCACCATATACACCATATACCAAGGAATAACATCTCATGACGAGATCCGGATATACCAATCCGTGTAACCATAGTGTCAAGAGAAATATGTATATCTACACTAGATACAACGAACATAGAGGATATCATAAATAAAAAACTATCAGAGAATGTACTCGCCTGAAGTCCAAAGAACAGTCTCACAGATGTCTGACTCGGTACCTCGAAGACCTAGATATAGAATACCATATTAATACAAGGTCCCGAAAAGAGAACAAGTTAAACTAGTCAACTTCTAGGTCAATAAATAAATCCTAAGTCAAAAGTCAACTATGGTCAACTCTAAAGTCAACTAAAGTCAAACATGGTCAAACCAAGGTCATCCTCACAAGACATCTATATAAATAATATAGAAAATAAAATACAACAATTTAGGAAATCAAAATTAGATCCCAATTGATACCCACACAAAGTATACTAATAATACAATATTATACACTCTAATATAAAGTATATACAAACCAGTATTTATATAATTAATATAATATATTACTACTAGTATTATTCCTCACAAAAGCACACACACATATATATATATATATATATATATATATATATATATATATATATATATATATATATATATATATATATATACAATAATAATATATAATATATAAATTAATCTGCCCAATCGTCACTGAAAACAGTGAGATAAAAACAAAGATTAAATAAAATAGGCTTATAGTGACAGTCTTGACTATCACAGAAAATCTATCGCAGAATGCTAAATAATAAACCCACTGCTGACTCGGATCGCTGACAGTTAAAATTGTCGCAGAAACTGTCGCGGAAACTGCTGCTTAAAAAAAATACGCCCACTACATTTAATGACAGAACTGTCATTAAATGCCCTAGTAATGCTACAGCGGCTGCTGTTTTAATGACAGGATTCTGTCATTAAATGCCCTGTCGCCAAAGCTATATATATATAATCTATATATTAATAACTATAAATCAATATAAATAAATATATATATATACATATATAAAACAATTTAATAAATATATATACTTATATATATATACACATAAACTTACACAATTAAATACTAATAGTTACAAAACACATTACACATATTAATGTACATATTTTAACATGGCTAGAAGCACACATAAAAATACATTCATTAAATTAAAAATTAAATATATAATAATTATAAATAATATAATTATACATTTAAACACATAAATATATTTTATAAAACATTTATGTATAATTTATGTTATTAACATAAGTACATATATAATTGCATGCAAGAAAGCTACATACATATATTTATACACCACATTAGAACACATAGAAATATCTATAGATCTATGCTACAATAAATACCATAATAAATACACTAAAATAATATATAATATCTATATATATTTACTAATTATAAATGAAGAATTTAAAGCATAAATAATTAGATCTACACATAAACACACCAAATTGGAGAGTATCACATCGTATCCCACTAGATCTAGGATACGCATGCGACACGAGTCCAACACACAACCAATTGTATCCCGAAGGATACAAATAAGTCACAAATAATATTTATGAATAAATTAAAGTGTCAAAAGTAGATCTATGTGTCCATGTCAAAATACGACATGTTCAAAGCCCCGTGTCGGAGGGAAAACCCCCAAAATGACACGTATCACCAAATAGTTGGGATACGAACCACATGTACCCAAATAGGGACACGACACAAGCCCCAAACACATAATCACATGCCCAATTGATCTATAGGATCAATTGACACACACAACAAAATGTAAATTCGGAATTCCAACAAAATTGACACAAAAAGCACCATAACTTTCTCCATGGGTCTCCTATGAACATAAAACAAAGTCCTATGGGTAGTACATACATATGGGTTGATTTTACATGATTAAATCTCAGATTTAGAAGCTATTTTAATAGGAAAAACTGAATTATACCTATTGGGAGATGAATTCCCAATGAAACCTCCAATTGAGATGAACTTGCTTCCAAATTGTAGATCCTTGCTCCTCTTTGTAGATCCTTGCTTCCCCCTTCTAGATCCTTGCTTTTCAACTTTCTAATGGTGAATTGGGAAGAATTTGGAATAAATTTGGTGGGAAATTGGAATAGGAATGGAGGGAATTTGGGAGTGGGAAATTCTAGATCTAGATTTGGAATGAGAATGAGAGGAAAGAGAAATTTCCCCCCTCTAATATAGGCCGGCCATGCCCCCTTCCCCAAGCAAATTGTAAAATGTCCAATGTACCCCTTGGGGCCTCTCAGGAAGAAATAATTAAGGAAGGAAGCTTCTAGTCTAATCATTTAATTAATTTAATCTATCTCCTTAACCATGGGCTTTCTAAATGGGCCAAGTCTAACTATTTAATTCATGTTGGTCCATGGGTCCAAACTACACTAGTTGGGTCTACTAAAATAAGTCCAAAATAATTAAATAACATCCAACAACAATTAAATAATACAACAAAAATTATTTACCATGCACAATATTTATTTAAATAGGAAATTACTAAAATACCCTTTTTTCTAAAATATGGTAATGACACATCCCCATTGGTCATCAACCTTCAATGCAATTAACAACCAACAATGGAGAATGAACCACTTGTTATTGACCTTTATTGTAACAAGCCATCAACATCAGTGAATCAACCCCTAGCCATCAATCTTGCCAAGCCTCCTAACCAGGCTGAACTTTTTGCCGACTATGTAGAAGATGAAGAAATTTTATATTTCATATATGAAGAAGACTTTACTTTGCACTACATTGATATAGAACCCTTTACTAAAAAATTCCTAGAGGCGCTTCACCTATACGAATCTCTTTCCATACCCGCGACATCTCCATTCCAATATGATTCGTCATATGAACCATATGAAGAGGCATACTTCATAGTCCTAGCGAGACAGGACAAACAACGTCATATAATATTTGGTAAAGCTAGAAACAAAAGAGTTGCACAGAATAGTACTTCTGATGAGGATATAGGGAAGATACAACCGTATCGTTACAGCCAACCAGCCAAGAACATCATACAAAGGATGAGCTACAACTTAAAATTTGGCTTGGGACTAAATTATGGAAAAGATATACGGACTCCTATACGTTACCTCTCTCCTAAAGGCATACTAGAAACATACTACTAACGGACTAGTCGTGGTCTGGGATATGTTACACTACCAGCAAGTCCTGAAAGTTCAGAATCAGAAGAAGAGACACATTCTCTTTTCTCTGACTCATCATTGTGGGATTCTGATGAAAGCATGGGTGACATATTCAAACAGACTTTCTCTATAAATATGGTGTCAACTGCCCCAGATGAGGAAGACGTTGAACTATTGGAACCATTAGAAAATGATCCATAGACACAACAAATGGATACTCAATGGAAGCTTCGATTTGAGCAATGTGAACCACCTACGGAGGATAAAATTGTCCAAATTGATGTTGGAGAAGAATCTTTCCCAAGACCAATCTTCATTAGCAAGAGTCTTCCTGAAGAAGATCAACACGCTTTACTCCAGCTAATAAAGAAGAATATCGATGTCTTCTCTTGGAGTTATGAGGATATGCTTGGCCTAGATCCACAAATAGCCACATATATGCGCAATATTTTTTCGAATGCTAAATCGGTAAAACAGTAACGACGACGGTTCCGTCCGGATATATTGGATGCAATTGAAGTAGAATCAAGAAGTTCTTAGCATATGGCTTTGTTCGAGAAGAGCAACATCCAGACTAGGTAGCCAATGTCTTTCCAGTCATGAAAAAAAAATAGAAAAGTCTTAGTTTGTATATATTATCGAGATCTAAATTCGGCGTGTCCAAAAGATAAATTTTCTCTTTCCATCACAAATGTCATGATCGATAATATATGTGGATTTGAACATATATCCTTCATGGATGGATTCTCAGGATACAATCAAATCAAGATGTCGCCTGGTGATAAAAAATACACCTCATTTCGTACACTATTGGGAGTTTACTATTATACAGTCATTCCCTTATGCTTGAAGAGTATGGATACAATATATTAATGAGCCGTGAGTACAATTATATAAAAGTATTTACGAAAAATATAGAATGCTATGTGGATGATATCGTTGTGAAGAGTCGCTATAAAAATGATCACCTTCAAGATTTGAAGACCGTGTTCCAATTGATGCGCCACCACCATTTGAAGATGAATCTAACTAAATCCTTTCTAGGAGTCTCCAGTGTCAAGTTCCTTAAATTTGTTATAACTTACAAAGGTATTCACATTAATCCCGATAAAATTAAAGCTATCCTCGAAATGCAGCCTCCATGTAATCTTAAAGAACTCCGTAGTCTGCAAGGTCGTTTGACATACATTAGAAGGTTCATTTTCAATCTCTCGGGATAATATCGATGCTTCACTAAGTTAATGAAGAAAGGCGTATCTTTTGTCTGGAATAAAGTATGTCAACAAGCATTTGACGACATTAAATAATATTTAACAAATCTGCCATTTCTGGTGTCCCCGATCGTAGGGAAACCCTTTTTGTTGTATGTTCGAGCAATGGATCACTCCCTAGGAGTTCTTCTTGCACATAAGAGCAACGAAGGCTATGAACAGGCGATCTTTTATCTTAGTTGAATGATGGTTGGCGCTGAACATCGATACAATCTGGTAGAAAAGAATGCCTCACTTTGATGTTTGCTATTCAGAAGATACGACATTACGTGTCAGGTCAAACCATTCATGTCATATCCAGGGTAAATTCTCTTCGGGTATTGATGACCAAGCTGAGCGCACTCAATCCTTTAGTTGGCTGCATGGGCAATGCTTCTATCATCTTGACATGGTATATGTCTCACAAAAAGCAGTGAAGGGTCAAGTGCTAATTAATTTCCTGGCAGCTCATCCTGTACCAAAAACTTCCAAACTTTATGATGACATCCCAGATGAAGTCTTAAAATCTAATATGACAATGAGAGATGACACCTGGCAGCAATTCTTTGACGGTGCATCAAAAATAGGTCCCAAAGGCAACATAGTAGCTGGAGTTGGCATAGTCCTAGTATCTCCTAATAAACTACTCATTCATCGAGCATATTCTCTCAGTGAACAATATTCCAATAATGTGGTAGAGTACTCATCCGCCTCCAATTAGCGAAAGAAATGGACATAGCATATCTTGAAGCTTATGGAGATTCTAAACTGATAGTCAATCAGATCAGAGGAGGGTACGAGGTTTGGTATGAAGACCTCATCCCTTATCATCAAGCGATGATTGAACTGGCTTGCACTTTCAAAGAATTCTTTATCGAGCATGTGCCTCATTTAAAGAATATGGAAGCTAACGCTTTGGCCGACCTAGCAGCATCATTGGCTATTCCTCTAAAGAGACGACACTCAATTATGATAACAGGACGAGAGTTGTTCTGTATAAAAAATAACTTGTACATTGTACAGAGTTATAACATAACTTTAACCTCTATGGATAAAGATTGGAGAAACCCTTTATAGAATACACCTCTTATGAGATTCTTCCAGATGATCCAAAAGAAGCCACTTGTATCAAAAGATGCTCACTTCGATTCTACTATGATGCCTCATCTAAGATATTATATCATCATTTTTATGATGGATTGCTACTATGATGCCTCGTCTAAGATATTATATCGTCATTCTTATGATAGATTGCTACTATGTTGTCTTTCCAACCTTGAAATGAGGCAATCACTTTATGAATCTCATGATGGCATCTGTGGAGCACATTAGCTGGGTCCTAAATTACAAGACCGCCTCAGGAGAATGGGTTATTATTGGCCCACCATGGTGGCAGATGCTATAGACTATGCCCGTAAATGCAGATTATGTCAAATTCTTACTGATTTTATCCACCAACCAGCAGAGTTCTCACAACCTAAAACTGCCTCTTGGTCTTTTAAAGCTTGGGGAATTGATATTATTGGTCCAATCAGCCTTTTTTCTTCTAGAGGATATAGGTTTATACTTACAATAACTGATTACTTCTCTAAATGAGCAAAACCAATCTCGCTTATCGAAGTTAAAATGTCTAACATAATTAACTTCATCAAACACCATGTTATCTATCATTTCGGTGTTCCCCAGAGAATAATATATGACAATGGACCACAATTTTTCAGTCAAGAATTCTATCAGTTCTGTGACAAGAATCGAATCCAGAATGTAGCATCTACGACCTACAATCCAGCAGCCAACGGCTTAGTAGAAGCCTTCAACAAGACCATAATCAAACTCCTTAAAAAGTTTGTTTCATCCAACAAACACGATTGGAATAAGAAACTTAGAAAGTGTTTATGGGCTTATAGTATGATATTTTGAACTCCAACTGGTTGTATACCATTCTCTCTGGTCTATGGATATGAAGCGGTACTTCCACTCAAAATCCAGATACCTTCTCTTAGAATAGCTATTGGTAATGAGCTAACAGTAGAGAATAATGATCGATTATGCCTACAAAAATTAGAAGCATTTGATGAAAAGCACCTGCACGTTCAACAACATATTGAACTATACCAAGCACGTATTTTAAGAGCTTGTAATCGAAAGGTCAAGAAAATAATATTTCAGATAGGTAAATTGGTCCTTTCAGTGAGGAGACCTATGATCATAATCCATAAGAGCAAAAGAAAATTCTATGCTAAATGGGAAGGTCCTTATGTGGTGGAAATAATATTCTCCAACGGAGCCAACAGGCTGGCTAAGCCTAATGGAGATTTGATAATGATGCCTATCAATGGCAAATTTCTCAAGAAGTATTATGTCTAAGCATGCCATATTCTTCTCTATCTCTAGCAGATTAAAGAAAGACACATTTTGTTTAATCCCCAATAACTCATAGCCTATACGGCCTCTCGAACTATTACCTATATTCAGTTTTGAATAAGACATAGGTAATGGGTCCAAAAAGTTTCCCAGTTGGACAATACTCAGATCCAACTGAATACTTTCGTTGAGATCACCTAAACGATTCTCCCAACCGAAATGTTCCATTCTTAATGCCCCGCTATTTTAAGGATATCTTATTCCTGATCCCCAGTTGGGTTGGGAATAATCTCACATGTTCACTCACCAGTCAATAAGTGTAATGTAATTCACGTCCATATTATCTCTGAATCACATTTTATTTATTATCCCCTAAAGAGGAGATGATAGTTCACCCTTGAACTACTATCTTTTTTCCCAGTGGCATAAACTAGTGAACTATCATGTCCATATCACCTCTGATAGTATTGCATCCTATAAATATTTATCATTTGTACTTAGCACGAGTATACCTCAAGTGATACATCCACCAAATTCTTCCACGAAATTATCCCGCCATGTCCATAATACCTTTGAGCAGATATATATTCATTGGGTCTCAATTTGAAAGTATCACTAAGGTAAAATAAAATTTATTTATGAGAAAAGGACAATGTTGGTCCGGGGATTCCTATGTGTGCACATTCGTCTGATTGACAAAAAATATTGCATAGTGCGCATTACTAAATAAATTGCAAGAATGCGCACAACAAACCATACAACGCATTTATGCACGTATCAGTAGGATGGCAAGGTAAAGTCAATGTATTCAGTCGTGCACTTCGACCAAAGCCTTCAGTCAGCAACACACATGCAGCACAATGAAGTCAAAGCTAAAATTTTATTGAAGCTTAATCATGATTACATATGATGGAGATCTATCACAACTAGATTTTCATTCTAAAGTCATGATTATACATATGAAAATCTATTACACCCGAATTTTTATATGATGAGGATCTATCACAGAGTGTCACTACCACATTTTCAAGGAAAGGATATTTTAGTCATTTGGTAATTAATTAAATATTATGCATGTTGAATATTTATTTATTTATTATTAGCATGTTAAATTTTATTTTTGGACTTGTGTTAGTGGACCTAACTAGTTTAGATTAGATCCATAGACCAACATTTATTCTAGTTAGAATTGAGCCCAATAATAAGCCCAATCATTAGGAGGATGATTAGTTAAGTTAAACCCATTAGACTAGAACATTTCCTCCTTAATTAATTTCTTCATGAGAGGCCCCAAGGGGTATTTTAGACTTTACATAGTAGCTTGAGGGAGGGGGCAAGAGAGGCCTATATAAGGGTGTGAAAACTTTTTCTCTTTATTTTTTTTATTCTAAATCTAGATCAAGAATTTTTCCCAACCAAATTTCTTCATCCCTACATCAAATTCCTACCAAATTTCTTCCCGATTCCTTCCCAAATTATCATTTGAGGCTATTAGAGTAAGGATCTACAAAGATGAGCAATGATCTACAAGTTGAAGGCCCATTTCACCCAATTTAGGAATTTTATTGGGAATCCATCTCTCAATAGGTACAATTCAGTTTTTTTCTTAAGTTAGACTCTAAATCTATGTTTTAACCATTAGTAACCACCCCATATACTAAGCCTTGCCATAGAATTTGGTTTTAGCTTCATATTAGGCCTATGGAGAAAGTTATGGTATATTTTGTGTTAAATTTGGGAGAATTTCGAGATTGACACATATTATTTTTGTCAATTGGTCAATTAGACCAAATTGACATGTGTTTGATTGTTTGTGGCCACAATTGGATACGTGTAGGCCGTATTCCATCAATTTCGAGATACAGATTATTTTTGGGGGTTTTCCTCCGACACGGAGATTTGTGCATGTCATATTTTGACACAGACACTTAGATATGTAATTGACTCTTCGTATCATTCATATATACTATTTTTGACTTGCTCATGTCCTACAGGGTACGTTTGATTGTGTGGTAGAGCCGTATCGCATGAGTATCATAGAATGAGTGTGATACGGGTGTGGTGCACTCCATGTGCTTGTTTCATTACTTCTTAATTCATTAACTTGTTCATATCTATTAGATGTGATATATTAGATATGATATATATATACATAAGTGTATGTATCTATATTATATAGTATAGTTATGTATATATAGCTGTCTTTGTATATATGTATATGTATATGTGTATCTCTATTTTATATTGTATAGATATGCATATATGGTTATAGGTATATGTGTATATATATGTTGATAGATACCTATATGTATATGTGTATGTATATGTATATATGTATATATATATGTATGAGAGTATATGTCTATTTGGATATAGATAAGAGAGTATATCTATATATATAAGTGAGTGTATACATATATATTAATATCTATATCTATATGTGTATGTTGTATACACATATATGTATATAGTTATATATAAGTATATTGATATATTTATATAAGTGTTTGTGTGTTTGCATTTAGTTGTGTGTGTGTTGTGAGAGGAGGGGGATCAGCGCAGCAGAAGCGAGCACGGTGCTGCAGCAACAGTAGCGTGCGCGGCGCAGAAGCAGCAACAGCGATCGCGGTACTGCAGCAGCAGTTAGCTCCAGCAGCAGCAGCAAATGTAGCAGCGAGCACAGCAGTAGCTTGCATAGCAAATGCGGCAGCAGCAGCAGCGAGCAAATGGAGCAACTACAATATCAGCTCAGTATCAGTAGAGGCATGAGTTAAGGTATGAGTTAGCTAGTTGGGTTTAGGTGCTTAGCTAGTAGATGGTCAGTGTATTCAGTTAGTTAGTATTAAATGTTAGCTAGGAGTTTAGTATAATAGTTAGTTATATACTTGTTATTCTAGATAGTTAGATAGATGTATATATAAATACTTGTTAGATATGTAGTATATGTGTCTATGTTTTGATATGTATTGTATAGTTAGTAGGTATGTATTGGTATGTATTATATGTTAGTAGTTAATAGTTTCAATAGTTTAGTTATGTTAGTATAGTTTAGTATATGGGGGATAGCAATATATTAGCTATATGTATGAGGATTTGAATTACCTTGAGATACTAAGGTAAATGTTAAGGTAGTGAGGGATACTCAAGGTATTGGATTTGAGTATCAAGATGGGTTTGTAGTGGTGCGATACCATATTGGTTCAAAGTCAAGGTATCCACTTAGCATTAGTTTAGTTAAGAATATTGATATTGTTGATTTTATATACATATTAGGATATTTTCATATCTTTAAACTTGCATATCTTAGGATACGGTATCTTGTTGGTTTTATAGTATCTTCGAATAGCTAGTGTGGCTTAGTTGCATAGTGTATGGACCTAATATCCTAGGGATGGACTCATACAACCTAGAAATAGCTAGTTTGACTAGATTGGCATAGAGTTAACCTAGTTTGACTGTTTTGACTTAGAAATGGCTTTATGACCTAGAAGTTGACTAGTTTAGCTTATTTTTATTCCAAAACCTTGTATTGATCCAATATTTCTTATGTATGTCTATGATACCAGTTCGGACACCGTTTTGTATTATTTGCTCTGGACCACAGACCAGTACATTCTCTGATAGTTTCCATTATTTAATTACTACTATAATTCAAGTATTTAGAAATATTACTTATGATTCTTGACACGATGGTACATGGATTGGTATTATTATTGGATTGTTAGTCATGAGATATTATCTTGATTATTGAGATGGTATCAGATACTGTCCTTATTATTATTGGATAACATTGAATATTGTAGATTAAATATTGGATAAATTGGCTAGTAACGTGTCATGATTCGATCCATCGTATCAGCCGGGGCAGAAGAAATACCATTTATATATGTGATAAAAAACTATCGGCTAGTAGTGTAATCATTGGCTACTAACTAACCATGCAATTCACGTATGGTTGAGTTAGCTCCTTAGTGTAATCATTGAATCTCCCGGGCCGATCACATATTTAGTTAGTATCTTAAAACATATAGTTATTGTAGATTCCATTATTCAGTTCATTAATTACCTTATTCTATTCTGACATTATATTTCATCTCCTTCATTCTTGTACGCATTAATTATATTTTCTGTTGCTAGTATTGCCTATTCTTTCATTGTTCTTGATCATCAGTTATATTCTCATCGTAGATAGCATCTTCTATTTTACTGCTTTATAGTTTTTGTCAATTAAATGGAACTGCTATTGGATTATAATTTGCTCAATTCCTGATTAAAAAATATTTTTCAGAGGATCCGAAGGATTTGTGTTCGATATACTACGGATCCTGACCTATAGATGGTACAGACTTGGACCCACTAGTTCGGGAGTGACTGCCGGAAGATCTAGCCGGAATCACTTGTTAGCATAGTTAGTTCTCTTTATATTTTGGTATCAGATTTATTTTTGGCTAATATTTTGAGTTTTGGTTATTGTTTCTATTGTTATTATTATATTTGTTTAGATTGTATAGTTATGTTAGACTTCCTTGATATCTTATTGTGCTATAGAATTGTGATTGAGTATTGTGTTGAATTAAGTTTATTACTCTCTTCTTGGAGTTGAGATATTATTAGAGGATTATGGATTGATTGTGAGATGTTTAGATAGTATAGTCGACCTAGACAGCGTTCTACCGTCGATGCTGCGGCGTAGGCTGGACATACCCACGTACTATGTCCCTTCACCGGGTGCGGATCGTGACACGTTTTTAGTGGTGGCCCATGCAGGTCAGGCTTCGCAAGTTGTGCGATATCGTGGTAGTACGACGGCTTAGTTTTACTACTGTGAGCCTGCGATATTATATAGGATATAAGATATTAGGATAAGAGGATCCTCAATCACAAATTCTTAAGAGATTCCAGGGACGACCCTTGAGAATCTTATTATAAATTTTAATTTAAATATTTTAAATATTTTTTCTTGTTTCCGTCCGTTCTCACATGTTGTTATTGAATTTGATTCTTGATGATCGATTATTGAATTTAATTCTTGGTGTTCGTCGTTGAGATTGATTTCATATCGAGATAAATTTTACAAACTAAATTACGGTAGCATCTGGTGACATA
Source organism: Iris macrosiphon (assembly GCA_036927795.1). NCBI lineage: Eukaryota > Viridiplantae > Streptophyta > Magnoliopsida > Asparagales > Iridaceae > Iris > Iris macrosiphon. The sequence goes on from JAYESA010000013.1 coordinate 115,761,173, forward strand.
TGTTGATTAGGACAGTAAAAAAGATGAAACGACTGCTTTGGTTATGGAACCTAGAGTTTATCGCAGCCATATTAGCTGGCATGGCGGAAACGTAGGAACCTGACTTCGGATATACATAACTTAGTTATGAAATTTAGAATTTTTTGCATCTATACTAGTCGACACAGTAAGGATTCTAGACAATATGAATATAGAGGTGCATACCTAAGTTATGGAATCTATGCTTTATCACAACTATGCTTACTGGCGTGGCTAAGATTTTGAGTATCATAATTTTGGACATACGTGTATGATTATCAAGTTATATCTTAAATTGATTCCTAAAGTATCATCTCAATACTTAGCTACTCATGTTATTGTAGGATTTGTTCCATCATTGTTTAGCTTAGAAGTAGAGCATTGATGTGAGTAGATAGGAGTGTACCAGTATATGACTAGTGATTGGTATATCACCTGATATTGAGGCCAGTGATGTGTTGGAAGCAATAGGTGGAAGAAGTGTCTAAAAATTGTATTCAGGATGCACAGTGGGTGATGAGTGTCAGCGTAGAAGTTCATAAAAGTGGAAGCTTAAGTATTAGAAAATTTTAATAGTGTATAATGAGTTAAGAAATATCAAGATTGGTCATGGAAGATATGTAGTGTAACACTGATTAGTGTATCAGTCTGTGAAAGGTTTAGGAAAGATATATATACATCGATAGAGATATGGAACCATGTGCATGCCTTTGAGAGTGAAGTGGAACATGTGTATTATAAAAGTTAATAACTAGTACAAGTGTTCATGAGTTCTACTGAGTGTGATGAGGTGATCTAATGATGAAGCTAGTGTACTAGAATATTAAGGGCATATGTTGTGTAGTTAGGAAACTAGTATTACTATATCAAGAGTGCAAGTGTTTCTATATCATGGATTAGTTGAGTAATATGCTAGTAACAGTAAGTACCTTCTGTGATGATATTAGATTGTGTATCAGTTAATATGGATAGAAAAGCATTTGGAAGTAATAGTACAAGTAATCCAAGCAGTAGAGGAGAGACATGAGTAACTTGGTATGAGGATGTCATCTAAAATGCATATGAGAACTGGTGTCTTGTGTAGACAGTAACAAGATTTGAGTAGGAATCCTATTGGGAGCATTCAAGTTGGACAAGGATGTGCTAATAAAACAAATAATTAAAAAAGTATACAAGTGTTCCTTGCAAGAAAATGGTTGAGAAATTTTCGTGATTACAATAATTTAAACAGATAAAAGAGGCAGTATCTTAGCGATATTTTGTATAGTATCCTAGGTAGCAAGTGCCAGTGAGTGAAGTATGTCCATGACCTAGAACTATAGTATATCACTAGTTTTTGGTAACTCTCAATATTAAGAATATTTTTACTAGGTTGATAGTTAGTGAATGCTTAGTGTAAGATAAAATTGGCCACCAGTGGTAGATTACCCGTACCAGTAGAGGAAGACACCTAGCAGGGCAGAGACAGAAATTCATGATAGTTAGAGTATGATTTCTCATTCAGTAGAATGGTAGGATTGTATGTTATATGATAGGACTATTTTAGACTTTGATTGATGGGGGTTTGACCATAGTAAAATTTGTATGAATAGGTTGTGACTGTCCCAAAAGAGAGGGGTGAGTTTTAATTTCGAGGACAAAATTCTTTTAAGGGGGGTAGACTTGTCACTACCACATTTTCTAGAAAAGGGTATTTTAGTCATTTGATAATTAATTAAATATTGTACATGTTGAATATTTATTTATTGTATTATTTATTTATTATTAGTATGCTAGATTTTATTTTTGGACTTGTGTTAGTAGACCTAACTAGTTTAGATTAGATCCATGGACCAACATTTAATTCTAATTAGAATTGAGCCCAATAATAAGCCCAGTCATTAGGAGCATGATTAATTAAGTTAAATCCATTAGACTATAACCTTTCCTCCTTAATTAATTTTTTTATGAGAGTTAACTTGGTTGGGAAAAATTCTAGATCTAGATTTGGAATAAAAAAATAAAGAGAGAGAAAGGATCTACAAAGAGGAGCAAGAATCTACAAGTTAAAGGCTTATTTTATCCAATTTAGGGATTTCATTGGGAATCCATCTCCCAATAGGTACAATTCAGTTTTTTCCCTTAAATTAGACTCTAAATCCGTGTTTTAATCATTAAGAACCACCCCATATACTAAGGCTACCCATAGAATTTGGTTTTAGCTTCATAGGAGGCCTATGGAGAAAGTTGTGGTATATTTTGTGTCAATTTTGGGGGGATTACAAGATTGGCACATGTTGTATTTGTCCATTGGTCAATTAGACCAAATTGATATGTGTTTGATTATTTGTGGCTAGTATCGTGTCCACAATTGGATACGTGTAGGCCGTATCCCGTCAATTTGGAGATACAGATTATTTTGGGAGGTTTTCCTCCGACACAGAGATTTGTACATGTCATATTTTGACACGGACACTTAGATATGTAATTGACTTATCGTATTGTTCATATATACTATTTTAGACTTGCTCATGTCCTTTGGGGTACGTTTGGTTGTGTGGTGGAGCCGTATCGTGTATCATAGAATAAGTGTGATACGGGTGCGGTGCACTCCATGTGTTTGCTTCATTTTTTCTTAATTCATTGACTTATTGATATCTATTAGATGTGATATATTAGATATGATATATGTATGAATAAGTATATGTATCTATATTATATAGTATAGTTATGTATATATAGCTATGTGTATATGTTTGTATATATGTATATGTATATGTATATGTATATATATATGTATATGTATATGTATATGTGTATCTCTATTTTATATTATATAGATATACATATATGATTATAGGTATATGTGTATATATTTGTAGATAGATACCTATATGTATATGTGTATGTATATGTATATGTATATATGTATGTTTGAATATGTATGTATATATGTATAAGAGTATATGTTAATATGGGTATAGATTAGAGAGTATATCTATATATATGTGAGTGTATACATATATATTGATATCTATATCTATTTGTGTATATTGTATACATATATATGTATATAGTTATATATAAGTGTATTGATATATTTATATAAGTGTTTGTGTATTTGTGTTTAGTTGTGCTGTGTTATGAGAGGAGGGGGATCAGCGCAGCAGCAGCGAGTGCGGGGCAGCAGCAGCAGCGAGAGCGGCGCTACAGCAACAACAATGAGCACGGTGCAGCAACAACAACAGCGAGCACGACGCTGCAGCAGCAGCAAATGCAACAACGAGCGCAATAGTAGCTTGCACAGCAAACGCAGCAGCAGCAGCGAGCAAACGCAGCAACTGCAGTTTTAGTTCAGTATCAATCGAGGCAGGGGTTAAGGTATGAGTTAGCTAGTTGGGTTTAGGTGCTTAGCTAGTAGATGGTCAGTGTGTTCAGGTAGTTAGTATTAAGGTTAGCTAGGAGTTTAGGATAATAGTTAGTTATATACTTGTTATTCTAGATAGTTAGATAGATATATATAACTACTTGTTAGATATATAGTATATGTGTCTATCTTTTAATATGTATTGTATAGTTAGTAGGTATGTATTGGTATGTATTATATATTAGTAGTTAATAGTTTTAATAGTTTATTTATGTTAGTATAGTTTAGTATATGGGGGGATAGCTATATATTAGATATATGTATGAGGATTTGAATTACCTTGAGATACCAAGGTAAATGTCAAGGTAGTGAGGGATACTCAAGGTAATGGGTTGATACTCAAGGTATTGGGTTTGAGTATCAAGATGGGTGTGTAGTGGTGTGATACCGCATTGGTTCGAAGCCAAGGTATCCACTTAGCATTATTTTAGTTGAGAATATTGCTATTGTTGATTTTATATACATATTATGATATTTTCATATCTTTAAACTTGCGTATCTTAGGATACGGTATCTTGTTGGTTTTCTATTATCTGAGAATAGCTAGTATGGCCTAGTTGCATAGTGTATGAACCTAATATCCTAGGTATGGACTCATACAACCTAGAAATAGCTAGTTTGACAAAGTTTGACTAATTTGGCATAGAGTTGACGTAGTTTGACTATTTTGACATAGAAATGGCTTTATGACCTAGAAGTTAGCTAGTTTAACTTATTTTCATTCCAAAATCTTGTATTGATGCAATATTCCATATATAGGTCTGTGACACCAGTTCAGATACCATTTTGCATCATTTGCTCTAGACCACATGCGAGTACATTCTTTGATAGTTTTCATTATTTGATTACTACTATAATTCAAGTATTTAAAAATGTTACTTATGATTCTTGACACGATGGCACACAGATTGGTATTGTTATTGGATCGTCAGTCTTGAGATATTACCTTGATTATTTAGATAGTATAGGATACTGTCCTTGTTGGTTTTAGATAACATTAAATATTGTAGATTAAACATTGGATAAATTGGCTAGTAATGTGTCATGATTTGATCCATCGTATCAGTCAGGGCAGGGAAAATACCAATTAAATATGTGATCAAGAACTACCAGCTAGTAGTGTAATCATTGGCTACTAACTAACCATGCAATTCACGTATGGTTGAGTTAGCTCCTTAGTGTAATCATTAATCTCCCAGGCCGATCACATATTTAGTTAGTATCTCAAAACACATACTTATTGTAGATTCTATTATTTAGTTTATTGATTACCTTGTTCTATTCTGACATTATAGTTCATCTCCTTCATTCTTGTACGGATTGATTATATTTTCTGTTGCTAGTATTGCCTATTCTTTCATTGTTCTTGATCATCAGTTATATTCTCATCGTAGATAGCATCTTCTATTTTACTGCTTTATAGTTTTTGTCAATTAATTGGAACTGCTATTGGGTTGTACTTTGCTCCATTCATGACTAAAAAATATTTTTCACAGGATCCAGGAGATTGGTGTTAGATATGCTACGGATCCCGACCTATAGATGGTGCAGACTTGGACCCACTAGTTCTGGAGTGACTGTCGGGAGATCTAGCCGGAATCACTTGTTAGCATAGTTAGTTCTCTCTAGCATTTTGGTACCGAATTTATTTTCGGCTTATATTTTGAGTTTTGGTTATTGTTTCTATTATTGTTGTTATATTTGTTTAGACTGTATAGTTATGTTAGACTTCCTTGATATCTTATCATGCTACAGAATTGTGATTGAGTAGTGTGTTGAATAAAGTTTATTACTCTCTTCTTGGAGTTGAGATATTATTGGAGAATAATGCATTAATTATGAGATATTTAGATAGTATAGTCGACCTAGACAACATTATACCGTCGATGTTGCGGCGTAGGCTGGACGTACCCACGTACTCGTACCCCTTCATCGGCTACGGGTCATGACACAGAGCCATCCCCATATCTGCGTCCCGTCGACTCCCAATACGGAAGATATAGGCACAGAAGAAATTATCTTCTCAGTGCAAACCATGGTACATAGAAAAGAAATCCATACTATGGGCGAGGATGCTATACCGAGCTGGGCCTGTTTAAATTAGCACAATCCTATTTCTGTCTAGACTCGATGGAGGATATGGCGAGTCAAATGGAAGTTGTTCCATTATCGCCATCCAATGCCATCGCTAGATGTCCCGGTTGGGATTATAATCCCAACCCTGTAACCAGCATATGAGTCTTATTAAGAGGGTTATTCCAGTGAGTTGGAGTTGAAAAGAACGAACAGTCTTCTGGGTAATTCGTTAGTTCAACATGAACGATGAAGCCTATGATATCCTTCCATGCTCTATCACATAAAGAGCTCAGCGGAAATGACCTCAAGACAAGCCTCCTATCCATCGTTGATAAGTGTCTCCTCTTGCGTCTTCTCGGCATACAACAAAGCCAATGGATCCACACAGCTACGATCATCTTCGCAGGCTCGCGATTAACAATGGCCATGCTCAACTCTCACAGCAAGAAAGAGAGAAGTTTAAGAATATTAGCAAAGTTTTGCTCCTATTTGTAGGAGAAGACTTGCCAAAGTTATATTTCTCGAAAATTGCTCACGAAAAGCTGCTGCGTCTCCTCAAAGACCACGTCAAAACCAAAGAAGCAAGCCAAATATATGGGCATGACAACTATGTCAGCAAATCTGCTAGGATCCTGTCAAGAGTGTGCGCACAAACAACTCAACAACCTCTATGCTTCAAATTCAAAGTAATTTTGAATTCATCGAAACGAATTCAAAAACTTTAAAGGGGGTCTTATAGAAGCATAAAAAGTGTGTCTCAGATAGATGGCACAATTTTCTATAAATAAACCTAATAGTAGAAGAATGGTGCACTTTCTACTTGTTCCAGAAGAAAGACGCATGTTTTTCCTATTTTGGTGCACTGTCTACTTATTTCAAAGGATGGCGCACTATGTAGAGAGTAAAAAAGTGGCACACTTTCTTAATGTTACAAAGGATTGAGCACAAACAAGCTAATCTCTCTCAACATTTAATACAGCAGACTGACAGGTGATAAAGGCAGAAACCAAAGAGTTAGAGGTCATTATTACAGCGGAGATACGACATACAGACCCAGGTTATCATTTAGCGACCTAGCCGCAATGCCATTCTCTTCAAAAGTGTGCCATAATGCCATTCTTCTCAGAAGTGCGCCGCAGTGCCATTCTCCTAAGAAGTGTGCCGTAGTACCATTCCTTTCAAAAGTGTGACACATTGCCATTCTCATCAAAAGTGTACCACAGTGCCACTCCTTCAAAAGTGCACCACAGTGCCATTTTTCTTAAAATTATGTCGTAGTGTCATTCTCCTCAAAAGTTTGTCGTAGTGCTATCTCTTTCAAAAGTACGCCGTAATGCCACTCCTTAAAAAATAAGCCAGTCTCCAAACGACTTCAAAAGTGCATATACTATCCTAACCAACAGTGAGTAGTTATGAATGCGTGTCATACATGCTGTAATTTTTGTGAAAGGTGTATAAATAACTGTCTTCCACGACCTATGCTTTCCTCGTATAGGAAGCTACGTGTCAAGCAGGCAGAAAATTATGCACCCACTCATGCATAACGTGGGATGTTAATTCACCAAAAGTGTCCACACAATGGTAAAACAGTGTTGACTGTCTAAAGTACGTGCATATTCTCATAACCGCTCCTGAACTCTATAAATACAGGTTCTTCGCAACCATAGACAGGACGGAGAGACAGAGAAAGGGGCTAGAATCTTTAAGTCTTTAAAATTTAAGAGCAGAGTGAGAGACAGAAGATTTTCGTGCCATTGTGCCATAGCTTTCTTATTGTAAAACTTTCACATCCGATTCTAGATTTGGTATTTCTTGAATTTCTAGAATTTATTTTTTCCTGATAATATATTCCTGCAATATTTCTCGTGTTTGTTCATGCCATTTTATTTATTGTTATTTTGTTGTTGTTGAGAGAGACTACCCGAGACCAGTAGAATACCCATTAGCATTGCCATAGACCCGGTTTAGGGTCCGCGTGTAGAATGGACACTTGGTTTGGTTCATTTGACTTAACACATGAATGAACCATTTTTCCTCCCCACTTGGTATATATATGAGCTCTTCTCTCTATTCTCTCTTTCTTCTTCTTTATTTTCATTTTCCTTCTACCTTGCTCCTTTTTCCCTCACCGTCGTGAACCTCCCTTAGCTGAACCCTAGCACTGGACCTAGCTAGGAAGAGGTCGTTGGACTCTTAGGCGAGTACATCTTGCTCCATGATAAAAGCTTAATTTTTGGATTTTTTATATATTTGTTGTTTTAAAAATATATTTGATAGAAAATATTTCCCTTGTGTTCCACATCATTTTTATTTCTTAGAGTTTTTGGTTTTAGTGGATAGATTTTAGTATATCTGAATTTTAAGTTAGGGATTTTTATGGGTTCAATGAGTTTTTCTTAGTTTTGATCTATTAAAATTTAGTGTTTTCAAAAACTAGTTATTCAATATGTTAGAGCTTTTCATTAAGTGCAATTTGGCTTTTGTTTCACTTAATTTGGAGTTAAAATAAAGTTTTTATTAAGAAAACAAAATTTTGGTTTTCTGAGCTTTCGGCCATGGCCGAACCTGCTGTTGGAGAAGATGAAGTCTTCATGCGACCAGCGACTTATGCAGCAGAGAGCGCTATACGGTCCGATAGGGTTATGCAGCCTGAACTCCTTGCGCATAATGACAATATGCGTCCATCTTGTTGGATGCATGACTGTTCATTACACAAAGTATTCTGGAACTAAGTCCTTGAGCTCCTTGTGTATTCACTCGCTGAATAAATAAAAAATTAGCTAAGTCTAAGAGGGGCATCTATGCGACAATCTGAGCATGCGTCAAGCGAACTTATGCGACATTGGCACTATGCGCCTCTTCTCTTTGACGCAAAACTCTGCTTCGCCCTTGCACATATTTTTATGGTTTTATCTTTTCTTCCTAACACACTTTATGGCATATCATATCAATCACTTTATGTCACTTCACTGACACTTCATTTATTGATCTATCACTCAGTACTTGCCCCAAGTAGTAGTCTCTAACCCTGAACATGCGGCCAGTGAGTGCATGCGGCCAGTGAGTGCATACGGCAAGTGAGACCATGTGACCTATGGGTACATGCGGCCAGTAAGTACATGCGGCCAATGAGCCCATATGGCCAGTGTGCGCATGCGGCCAGAAATTCTTGTGTGAATTTTTTGTTCCTTTTAATTATGTTCATTTAGTAATTCCTTTTAGTGATTATTATTGTGTGCTTTCATCTGTTGGTACAAGTTTATGTTACTAGAAAGTTTTGCATGTAGTTCACTAGACAAGTTTATATACAAGTTCACAATCCTTCCGACACCGTGGAAATATTTGTGTATAAAAAATCTATTATATTTAGCATCGGACAATCGAGTGTGAGTATTACCCAATGTATTGTGTGTCGCAAATACGATAACTCGTAAAAAGCTCATACTCATGACTTATCATTCTAGGGAGTTCTTAAGTGTCCACGACTCGAGAATTTGAAATAAATTTGTAATGACTAAACAAGATAAGAATTACCTAGATCATTGGGAGGAAAAAATATTACGCTACCGGCTACCCCGATCTCTAAGGGCCCTATGCAGCATGGAACAACCCTTCTAGGCAAGGGCTCTATTACTGACCAAGTTTACGTATGCTACGATACTACGTGACAAGTTTATATACACGTTTATGTTTATAAAGCAAGTTTATGATCACAAGTTTAAGTTTATGCTTACAAGTTTAATTTTTGTTTATGATAAAGTAACAAGTAATGTTGTAGTGATGTTGAATATGCATTTAAGTTTACTCGACAAGCGTACCATTGGCCATCCGGGTTGACTGCAGTGCCGGTGGTAGCAATATTCTTAAAATATGCATTAAGTAATTAAGGCCTGTAACAACCCTAGCTAGTTAATCATAACAAGTTGTAGAGCTGTTTGGTCATGCAATGAATGGTGTTACTTTTATTTATATCTCGCTCTAATACTTTCATTTCTTTTGGCACATGATTAGGGTGCTAAGTTCTGCTCAGGTAAAGGTCTGCAACCCTGGTCCTTATTTGGTTTAAGGGTTGCAGTCCCGATCCAGAGTAGTTCCTATGCCCTCTTGCCGCTCGTCGCCTACTTTCCTTTATAGCACTTGTTATCAGTTTTTCCAGTATATTCTTGAGACTACTACATTGGTACTGTACAAGTCTCAATCTGCATTTATTCTTATCTGTATCTTTTCTGCTAATATTGTGATATATTTTATCAATCATCTTGAGCTCCTTTGTGGTACTTGTTGCTAGGGTTCTGACCCCACTAGTTTTGTATGGAAATATTACCCCGAAGAGAACCAGGATCTATCGCACATCTAGCAAATGGCTCACACTCGTAGGACTGCGGCCGAAGCTCGCGTGTGTGTTTCCTTCCTTCACCCCTCATCTTGATTACTTTATTTTGTGGTGTTTAGTAAGGGGCATAGTTAGCTCCTTATATTTTTTGAGACTACTGTCAACATGATGTATATATTAGACCATAGCTGGTATATTTGATCATGTATAATTATACTTTGTTATTATAGTATTTTGTATTCACTAGCTTTATGATCATATGTGGTATATATTTGGGATGTATTTTTACTTTCATATATGATATACTCTTGTACTTGTTGTTGATGGATTGAGATACTAGAATTTTTCGGCCTTAGGACTGACATCTTAGAAAGCTAGAGTTCACCCATATGTCTTCTAGACAACCTTAATGTCATGCCCCGATCTCCCGCAGGCAATCGGCCATTCCCGCTAGGCAGGAATCACCCTCGCCAGCGCTCCCGCGGAACGATCACTTAACCCATCCGGGCGTGATGCCGCACGAGCGTGATCCACGCCCGTGCAAGGCCATGGTTCATTGGCTGGCGGCAAGAATTCTAAGCCTCAGAGTCGAACAGATTGTCCGAGTGCAGCGGAGTCATGAACGCATAGGCGATCGGTAACAGGTTCACTGAGTCGACAATATAGCGGAAGCATTGAAACACAAGTTGAAGCCAAGCAAGTTCCTTTATTGATATAAACATGTTTTACTGGCGGCGTATAGCCGAGATTACAAGTCGCTCAAGCCTCTCTCTCTGAAACATAAAATGTGCCAAATGGCTACAATTGTGGAATGATTGTACAGGCGATGTTCAGGCGACGCTCCAACATTATGTCTTGTATATGTGCTTCAGTCCCGGATGCACCGTTGCAAGGCTTCAGAGGGAACTCCTGGCCATAGCACGTACGAAGGAGGCATCCGCACCGAACAAGGTTCTCCCGTACCCTGCATACAAACTAGTGGATTATCAGTACATTGAATGCACTGGTGGGGAAGCTACTCGCCCGCTCGACAAATCCAAACACGTAATATAAGTTCCGTGCACCAACTATTAAGTTGTCTTTCTAGTTGCCTTAGGATCAGTTTCATGCAATTATTGAATAGCCTAACGTGTCGGGCAGTGCGCCGTGCAACATGAGAGGAAACACGGTGAGACTTACCAACTTACCATTTTCTTCCCTGTCCAAGGCAAACATTAGGGCAACATTGATAATTTAAGCACGACAAGTATAAGCATTCAGGAGGCAAAGCATATGCAAATACGAGGGTCGTTTTAACATGATCGTTCAGGTGTTTAGTTGTTTATTGATGCGATGCAGTGACTCGCACGCGGATAGCCGCTAAGCGAGGATGACTTATCTATATGAACACGGTCGCTGGCAAAGCCATTAAGGACACTAGTCTTAAACGAGAATAGTTTGCAACGAAAGTACAGTGGGCGCTACAAGCCATCTCGTTTAGTACAGTAGACTATACAGTAAAGTTCAGCCATGGAGCGGATGGTATGCAGCGAAAGAACGGTGGGCGCTGCACACTATCTCGTCGAGTACAGTTGGCTGAAACAGTGGAGTTCCATCCGGATCGGAGCGGCCCCAGTGCCCTGGAGATCGTCCGTGAAACTATGCCTCGTTTCCGAGTTGTCCGCAACATGCAGGTCAGGGTCTTTTCCAATTTCACGTGATACTCGAGTATTATAGAACAGGAGTATAGTGGTACAGTAGAACAGTAAAACAGTAGTACAGTAGTGCATGATTACAGAAGATGCTTGAATCATGATTCTGTACAGTGATTAACTTGTCTTGATGCATTCCCCTGGTTCGGGGATGCCTTGGGTGACCTAACGGTCCCGGATACTTGCAGATTCATTCAGGCACGGAACGACTACGTAGTAGTCTCCCGGGGTTTGGATGAAAATAAGGTAACATTCAAGCAGACAAGCATCCGTTTCTAAGGAACATAAGCAGGCACGTTCCTCGGACCCGAAGGTAAGCCGAGAGTTGAAACCGTTAAGAGACTTAGCATGCGAGGGTCTGAATATAAGCAGTATTTCAATTTCCATGTTCTAGCAAGCAATACAAGTTGGGATTATTCCCTTAGCTAGGTGCGTTGGATTTATTAGCATGCAGGGGGTGAATCACCTAGCGACTAGCATGAATATTCCAGATTTCATGTGTGCTGGCTAAGCAAAGACAAGTTCACCGTAGCCACCCACCTTAGCGATGATTCGCCTCGGTAGAGCGATACGCCTGAGCGAGCCTCTGAAAGCCTAAGCCTGATTCCTGTAGGGGCAAGTCTGGATATCATTTGCTTCTTGTTTGAGGCAAAGTGGGTCGGGACAGCTGCACTATTGCCGTTTGAAACGGCAGTCCGCTTAAGCGGAACAGGGTGTTATACTTAACACATTGCGGCTTACTTCAGTATTCTGCAAGGTACGATTGGCTATGTCAGTCCTCATATTTACCCTATATTTTGGAAGCGAGGCATGACAAAGTTTTATTGGTGGCCCATGCAGGTCTATTTTTTAGACACGTGGGAGGAATCATCTTGTTAGAATCTCAATCCTCTATTTTTCTTCGATTGAACTCCACTTGTAATATTACTTCTCGCTCTTATTGAACTGCAAGTTTGCTTGACATGATTGTTCCATTCTCGTCCCTTGTTGATATCCTTGTGTCCTTATCCTTCAGGGATATCCCACCTGCTTCTCCTTCTGAGGGTTACGTTGTACCGATAATTTCAGCAGATCCAGAAGTAGGACAAGGCCAGATTCTGATATTGGACCAAGGGCAAGCGTTAGTAGATTTTCAATAGTCGGTTCCTCGTCACACTTACTCGACCAACACAATCAGCTCCACCAGTCTTGCCAAGACGGCCAGTTCAGCCCGCCCTACCGTTTATACCAACCCAGACAGTATCGCCAGTTCTTCCAGTACAACCAGGGTAGGTAGGCTCATAATTTATGTTAGAGATGATCCAAGCCATGATGATCATACAGCAACAAAAATAGCAACAACAACTCCAGCTCTAGCAATAAGTGGTCCAACTCTGCCAGCAGTTTTAATAAGTACAAGAATAGACCAACACTACTCTTTGCCAGGGAGTGAGAGTATCACTCGAGAACAGCTGGCGTTATACTCATAACTCGGGGACGAATGTTAGTCGTATGCGCCCAACCAAGTTCCTCGTCACAAAAGATACAATTTAAGCAGATTCTTGGCTCTAGAACTTTGAGGCCATCCTGGATGCAACCAAGACCCCAGATGTTGAGAAGGTAGCAGTCGTAAAGCTATAATTATCATATCTTGCTCGAGATTAGTGGACAACATAAGAAATGGTGCTTTCGAAGCCCATTGATTGGCAGACGTTCAAGAAGTATTTCCAGGAGAAGTATTTCTACACCACCGCCAAGTTCAAGCTCCAGCAGCAGTTCATCAACCTCCGCCAGAACGTGTCACGACCCGCACCCGGAATTGGGGCACGAGTACGCGGGTACGTCCAGCCTACGCCGCAGCATCGGCGGTAGAACGCTGTCAAGGTCATGATACTATCTAGCCAATCTCACACAAGCATCCGATCTCCATAAGGAGGCACGGATGACACAAAATAATACGAACACATACTCAATCACATAACCAACAGCAAAATAAGATATCGAACAAATAAAATTAAAATACAACATAAGTCTAAATGTAATAATCTAACTCAACAATATCCATGTCTCATCAAAGTATGCCGGAGACAAATTTGGTACAAATAAACTACTGAAAGAAACTAACTAGATAACTAGTGATTCCGGCTAGACCTCCCAGAATTACAACTAAACTACCAAGCCCAAGTTGCAGCTACTCACCATATGGTCCATAAAGTGTCGGACACCGGTCCTCTAAGGCATAGTCTGGAAAAATGTTTCCAGTCAGGAAGGAGCAAAGTACAATCTCAAATAACAGTTCCATTTAATTGATACGGACTATAAAGCAATAAACAGATGATGCTAGATACTGAGAAGACAGTGAAATAATGAAATGGCAAAATAGAGAGATAGGCAATATAAAGAGACAAGCAATATAGGCAATATGATACAGTCAGTGCATATATGAAAATAAGAGAACAAGGTACAGTATCATATACGAGTGATGTAGTATATGATCTAACTAGAGAACTATAATCTATTCTAAGTATTTGAAATAGTAGCTTCAAAATGTGATCGGTTTGGGAACATGTATGATTGCTACATAGTCTGGCTAATCAAACGTGAGGGGTATGATTAACACCAATAATATTTTACTTGTACAATAGGTATTTGATCACATCTCTCACTAGCAATTTCCCCCGCCCCCAACTAGTACTGTGGATCCAATCATGACTCATCACGATACACGAGCAATATCCAATCTATCATGTACGATGTCTAATATATATGTCGTGTACAATGTCAAAATGATAATCAGTGTAACATCTCATGACTGCAGATCCAAGCTATATACTAGTCCGTGTAGCACAGTGTCAAGGATTCAGATGTAACATTTCTAGATTACTGAACTTATAGAAATTATCAAGGAATTAGAAATTATCAGAGAATGTACTTGCCTCGGGTCCTTAGCTGGTAATACCAATGTCCTGTTCCAGAGTATTGCTTGGATGAACCAACAGTCCTATAGACATATCATAAATATAACACTTGTATCAGATGCTACACTAACACACAATAGAAATACACTGGCCTCAGGGCTATGCCAGGTATGGCACTAGTCAACTAGGGTCATCTAGTAGGGATACATATATAAATATACATATTATTAGTTAGCATTAATACTTATAATATATATATATACATATACACCAATTTAAATACGTATACAATATATGTATACCAATTAATTATATATCTAATATATACTAGTTGAACAATATATATATATATATATATATATATATACTTATCACATTGAATAATGTACGCATATTAAATATGTACATTATTACCATACCAATTGAACAATACCCATATACCAATATATTTAAATATGTACTAAATACGTATACATTAATTAAATACATACATATACATATATATTAATTTAATTTATACTAGTTTATACTTTACTAAATACATATTATAAGAAAATCCAATTACATACATATATAGATATATGAATATATCCATAGAAATAATTTGTATACTATATAAAATACCCAATATACACACATATACATATGTATATATATATATTGGTTACATGTAGGTATGATATATATATACTATTTGAAAATAGAATAATATATGTACACATACAAATACACAAATACACACACTTATGTATTAATACGTATACATACACAAACACGTATTAATATAAATATACTAAATAAAGGGAAGAGGGAGAGGCTCACAGGAGGTTGGCCGGAAATGGAGGAGCTGGTGGTCGGCTGGCTGGGCGGGCCGGACGGGGAGCTGGCCGGCGGGGGATGGCCGTACTGGTGGTGGTGATAGTAGATGGTGATGGTGGTGATAGATGGTGATAGTGGTGGTGATAGTAGATGGTGATGGTGGTGGTAGATGGTGATGGTGGTGGTGGTGATAGTAGATGGTGGTGGTGAAGCAGGCCGGAGGAGATGGAGGGAGCCGGGAAGAAGAGATGGGGTGTGCCGGAGCCGTGAGGTTGCCGGAGAAGAGGCAAAAGGAGGATGCTGCTCGCGGGTCGAATGACAGTGGAGGGAGGTGGCGAGGATGAGTAATGGGGGAGGCCGGAGTCCGGGTTGCTCGGCTCGCCGGAAGTAGCAGGGAAGAGGGAGTGCAGCGGGCCGCCGGAGCTAGTAGCGGGGTCGGGGTGCCTACTGTGCAATGGTGGAGCGGCGGAGTTGAGCTCAGGTGGTGGCGGCGAATGGGAGTTGGCCGGAGCTCGCAGCAGGCCGGAGCTAGCAGCGTCGAGGTCGGGGAAGCTCACGGTAGACGGGGAACTCGGCTGGGGAGTGATACAGGGAGGAGGAGGTCGGCTCTGGGTCAGCTGGCCGGACTGACAGCGGGGTCGGGGCTCGGCAGGAGAAGATGGCCGGGCCGGGGGTGTACAAAGGTTGGGTTGAGTTGGTATTTTTCTCCCTTTTTAAATAAGTTCAAAACAAAAGGGAAGAAGAAGAAGGAAGAAGAAGAAGAAGAGAAGAAGAAAAAGAATAAAGAAAGAAGAAGTGGCTACGGTTGGGTGAGGGAGATGGGGGCTTGTGAGGGCTAGCCTAGGTTTTTGGGGATTAGGGCTTTCCAAGGGAAGAGGGGATGATGTGACTTTAAATAGGGTAGTGTGTGTGGGAATGAAGGGTGAGGATGCACCCATTGAATGGATGGCCTAGATCTGTCATGAGGGATTCTTCATGTGGGGATGAGGGTGAGAGGCTTAGTCAATGTTGGGCTTCTCCATTTAGTTGAACCAATGGGTGTCGACACCTAATACAAATTTGCAAATTAGCCCCCCTTAAATTTGGGTATTTGCACAGACGCATAAAATGATAAAAATTTAGTGGGCGATTCGGTATTTGGTGTTTTGTAGGGTGAGGGGGTGTTGTTTGTGTTGTATGGGCATAATTAGTGGGGCATTGGAATTAAATCGGGATTTACGGAATCGGTCAAAAGGGTATCCTCAATTTAATTAGAAATAAAATGCAAGCTGTGTTCTAAAATTAATTAGGAGGACATGGGGCCAAAATCAGGTCGGGTCATCAATACCATTAGTAAAGAAGACTCAGAACAGAATATTATCCCAATTTGGGTCGCACAAAAAATGGGTCAAGATTGCCTCTAATTTCGATTGGAACGCACAACGATACAAAGTGGGAATTTATTCAGAAATTAAATAAACGTTCGCGACGAATATTGTGCGGCTAAAATAAGGTACAGAGAGCATAATTATGAGTTGCAAAAATGTCAGAATGGAAGGCAGGCATGTCTAGGGCAAGGTTGTGAAATTGTTGGAAGGCAAAAGCCAGGGTAGCGCTCCAAATATCGAAGCAAGGGCAAAGCGCAATAATTAAATAAATTACGGTAGTTAATTAGAATCTCCAATAAATTAATTCTAAATAAAATAATTTACCACATAATCCCATAATTCGGACAGGTGTTCATCTACCGGGCTTCTAGGTCAAGTCTACCAGCTCAGACATTAAGAACACAGTATATAATATAATATATTAAAGTACACATCTTACACAGTTATTTAATTTAAATATATACTATTCATGAAATAATTTAATTGTAACTACCACAATATTAATAATTATAAAAAATGGAAAATACTCCTGTTTTCGGAACGTGGTAGTGACAAGTCTACCCTCCGTAAAAGAATTTCGTCCTCGAAATTTAAAATCCTCATAGTAGTATTTATTCATACACATTATTATTTTTCCTCAAAGTTTAAATTCATCAATCACGAAATCAGGTAATAATCCACAATGTCTTTTTACAATTTTAAAATTTTGTAATTATCGTATTCTTGAAATTCCTCGAATTAAAAATCAAAGTCCATTTTTTTTATCATAATTTCCTCCGAATTTTTTTAAGTTAATAATTCAATACTCAAAATTTAACATCCACTCCTCTAATTTGATTTTAATCAATGTACATATATAAAATGTAAATCTCATCCCAAAAAGTTTGAATTCAAACATTAATCCATCAATGATTTTATTCTTCGATTTTCTCTTTCCTCAAAATACTCAACAATGCGATACTTATGGATTCTCCAAATGCAACATCCAAATATAATTTTTTTAAAAAAATTCATAACTTGCAATCAAATAATGATAATCTTCTTAATTTCCTCAAATTCTAATGATAACCTCAATCATATCATATCCTTCCTAAAATTAATAAATCATCAATTCTGCCATGTTAAATTCTTGACCCTTTATTTAAATCGATATTTATCCTCGAATTTTAATCATCTTGTATTCTTGTCAAGTCATAACCCCTTCATGAATCTTCGTCATGGTCAAACCCCAATAATCATGGTCTAAGAAAAATCTTTTCTACAATCATACAACATGCAATCTAAGGGGGAATACGTACGGTCATGGTATCTTTTGTCATGGTATTGCAGTCTCTCTCAGGGTGTACTACTAACTACATTATAACAAGAAAATCATGCATACAAGCTACGGTACTAAGGTATCAGTCAATCAATCAAATAGATAGGAACAGAAGGAAGGAAAGAACAGAACCTGCTAACACATTACCTGCCGTATCGGCTTCCTCGACCGTCATCGCAAATGCCCCGCCCTGCTGGGGTGGTTCCCTTTGCGGGTGCTGAGCAATATACGGTTCCACAGGTAGCCTAACTGGATCTCTATAATTTGAAGCTGCGCGCTGGCCGGGAAGATAAGGGGCTAGAAGACAATCCCTTATTCGATGTCCCGCAGCGCCGCAGTACAAATAAAGTCCTAGCCTCGTTCTACAGCTCTCCCAAAGGTGACCTGGCTTCTTACAGAAATGACAAGTCCGCTGTGTCTCTCTCGGAGGCTGCTGTTGATCCTGCTGAACACGAACTGGTGCCTGGTACTGCTGTTGATACTGATACACCCATGTATGTTGCTGAATATGAACTGGTACTTGGTACTGCTGTTGATGCTGAATACTGGGACGCTTAGCCGATCCTGCGCTACCATTCGTATCTCCAGAAATATTATGACTCCTCTTAGGTCTGAGATCCAGATCCTCTTCTGCAATCTGGGCATCCATCAAGTTACCCTCAAAGGTAGCGGTACGACGACCAGAAGTGCGTGACCTAATCTCTCTCGTCAGTCCCTTTCTAAACTTTTGGGCCCGATCTCCTGGGTCCCGAATCATAGACGATACAAAATGGCTCAATCTACAGAATTCTGCAGCATATTCGTCGACCGACATGTTTCCTTGAACTAAGTCATGAAACTAACTTTCCAAGGCTTCCAATGCCACGTCGGGAAAGAACTTCTCCTTGAAGAGCTCCTTGAAGGTCTCCCAAGTAAGTCCTTGTGCAGTAAGTCTCGGCTCCGTAGGATACCACGTGAGTGTGATATCGAACATCTGACTGCCAGCGGCTTCTATCTGTAAGCTCTCTGGAATCTGGGCCAATCGCAGGCTCCTCTCTATATCCTCTAGCCAGTCATCAGCGTATAGTATCCCTTCAGTGCCTTTGGACTCTCGAGGCATCATCCTCTTGAAGTCCACTATAGTGCCTGATCTCTGCTGCTGCTGGCCAGGAAACTGCTGGTACTGTGCTACTCTCTCCAAAGCTTGGAGAGTCACCTGATGAGCATTCTCCATGTTTTCTCTCATCAGCTCGGTTTATGCCTGGTACGCTTCTGCTTGCACCCTCTGAGCAGCAGCTTGAACTCGCTGAGCATCTGCCGTCACTCTCTGGGCATCTACCATGCCCTGGATCAAGGTAAATATCTGCGCCCCGTCAATGGGCAAACCTCTGGGAATCAGAGTCAGTGGAGGAGGAAGGTTGTCCATCACAGCTGCGGCAATCCTCTGAACAAGTGGGAGAGGAGGATCCCCGAAAAGTGCAGACACTCCTACATGCATCGGAGATGTAGGAGGAATTATGGCTGTCTATCCCTCAGGTGGAGAGGTGGCAGACCCCTCTAAAGCTGATGCTCCCACTCTCATAGGCCGTGTCTTCGGCGACATCCTGAAGACAGATCCCAAAGAATCAATTAAGGCAAAATGTGATATCATCAAGGAATGACAGTAAAGTTCTAAAGAAGCAACATTCAAGATAAATAGATTGGAAAAAATATTCCTAGTTGTGATTGCACAGGTCAAAGATGCATCCAAGGTTTGATACCTCTATCCCTTTAGGTACCATAGTTCTACTACAAGCACACTCACTGCTAGCTTCCTTACCTACTGCAATCGTTGATAATAGTTATTCTTATCACTCAAGTGCATATCAAATGCAACACACCATACTAAGTACTGCTCCCTCTAATACAATCCTAGATGAACACCCAAGCCAGTTTGTAGTGAAATCTCAATCATGCTCAAGCCAGCAGATCCTTACACATGCATCTCATCTACTTATATACTAATATATCTCTCCCACTATAAAATTTTATCCTCAAATTAAAATCCTCAAAACTAACTCCTCGAATAATTTAAGGTAAAATGCATATACCTTCCTCAAGGTCAAATATTCAAATACTGAAACAAAAATTTTTATCAATTCCAAAAATCCTTATAGCTTTGTCTAGGTTCATTAAATTGAATCTGAATCCTCAAAAATTTTAATAACAAAATATCTCAACTCCTCAAAATTCTTTAATAATTGAAATTTATTTTCAATCCTCAAATTAAAATTTAAATCCACCTTTTGTAGTCCAATAGCTCTAACGTAAATCTTTTCCACTGTCCTCATCGACATGCGTCATCAGATAATACCATAAATTAGTCCATAAATTCATCTTGATATGAAATCAAACTCTACGATGAAACCAAGATCCTAATTTAATACCTGATCAACAAGAATCAAATGTAATATCAACAAGTGAGAATGGACGAAAACAAGGGGAAATCTTTTAAATTGGAAATTAATAAGATTCTAAGGGGTCATTCCAGGAATCTCTCAAAAAATTGTGATTGAGTATTCGCTCTCGTCCTAGTATCCTATGTCCTAGATTCTATCGCAGACACGCAGTAGTATAACAAAGATGCCACACTACCACGACATCGTACAACTTACGAAGTCTGACCTGCATGGGCCACCACTAAAAACGTGTCACGATCCGCACCCAGAATTGTGGCACGAGTACGCGGGTACGTCCAGCCTACGTCGCAGCATCGGCAGTAGAACGCTGTCAAGGTCATGATACTATCTAGCCAATCTCACACAAGCATCCGATCTCCATAAGGAGGCACGGATGACACAAAATAATATGAACACATACTCAATCACATGACCAGAGCACGATAAGATATCGAACAAATAAAATTAAAATACAACATAAGTCTAAATGTAATAATCTAACTCAACAATATCCTTGTCTCATCAAAGTATGCCGGAGACAAATCCGGTACAAATAAACTACTGAAAGAAACTAACTAGATAACTAGTGATTCCGGCTAGACCTCCCAGAATCACAACTAAACTACCAAGCCCAAGTTGCAGCTACTCACCATATGGTCCATAAAGTGTCGGACACCGGTCCTCTAAGACATAGTCTGGAAAAATATTTCCAGTCAGAAAGGAGCAAAGTACAATCTCAAATAACAGTTCCATTTAATTGATAAGGACTATAAAGCAATAAACAGATAATGCTAGATACTGAGAAGATAGTGAAATAATAAAATGGCAAAATAGAGAGACAGGCAATGTAAAGAGACAGGCAATATAGGCAATATGATACAGTCAGTGCATATATAAAAATAAGAGAACAGGGTACAGTATCATATACGGGTGATGTAGTATATGATCTAACTAGAGAACTATAATCTATTCTAAGTGTTTGAAATAGTAGCTTCAAAATATGATCGGCTTGGAAACATGTACGATTGCTACATAGTCTGGCTAATCATACGTGAGGGGTATGATTAACACCAATAATATTTTACTTGTACAATGGGTATTTGATCACATCTTTCACTAGCAATTTCCCCCGCCCCCAACTAGTACTGTGGATCCAATCATGACATGTCACGATACACGAGCAATATCCAATCTATCATGTACGATGTCTAATATACATGTCGTGTACAATATCAAAATGATAATCAGTGTAACATCTCATGACTGCAGATCCAAGCTATATACTAGTTCGTGTAGCACAGTGTCAAGCATTCAGATGTAACATTTCTAGATTACTGAACTTATAGAAATTATCAAGGAATTAGAAATTATCAGAGAATGTACTTTCCTTGGGTCCTTAGCTGGTAATACCAATGTCCTGTTCCAGAGTATTTCTTTGATGAACCAACAGTCCTATAGATATATAACAAATATAACACTTGTATCAGATGCTACACTAACACACAATAGAAATACACTGGCCTCAGGGCTATGCCAGGTATGGCACTAGTCAACTAGGGTCATCTAGTAGGGATACATATATATAAATATACATATACACCAATTTAAATACGTATACAATATATGTATAACAATTAATTATATATCTAATATATACTAGTTGAACAATATATATATATATATATATATATATATATATATATATATATATATATACACTTATCACAATGAATAATGTACGCATATTAAATATGTACATTATTACCATACCAATTGAACATTACCCATATACCAATATATTTAAATATGTACTAATTACGTATACAATAATTAAATACATACATATACATATACATTAATTTAATTTATACTAGTTTACACTTTAATAAATACATATTATAAGAAAATACCAATTACATACATATATAGATATATGAATATATCCATAGAAATAATTTATATACTATATAAAAATACCCAATATACACACATATACATATGTATATATATATATTGGTTACATGTAGGTATGATATATATACTATTTGAAAATAGAATAATATATGTACACATAGAAATACATAAATACACACACCTATGTATTAATACGTATACATACACAACCACATATTAATATAAATACACATATACTAAATAAAGGGAAGAGGGAGAGGCTCACAGAAGGTTGGCCAGAAATGGAGGATCTGGTGGTCGGCTGGCTGGCCGGGCCGGACGGGGAGCTGGCCGACGGGGGATGGCCGACGGGGGATGGCCGCACTGGTGGTGGTGATAGTAGATGGTGATGGTGGTGATAGATGGTGATGGTGGTGGTGATAGTAGATGGTGATGGTGGTGGTAGATGGTGATGGTGGTGGTGGTGATAGTAGATGGTGGTGGTGATAGCAGGCCGGAGGAGATGGAGGGATCCGGGGAGAAGAGATGGGGTGTGCCGGAGCCGTGAGGTTGCCGGAGAAGAGGTAAAGGGTGGATGCGGCTCGCGGGTCGAATGACAGTGGAGCGAGGTGGCGAGGATGAGTAATGGGGGAGGCCGGAGTCAGGGTTGCTCGGCTCGCCGGAAGTAGCAGGTAAGAGGGAGTGCAGCGGGCCGCTGGAGCTAGTAGCGGGGTCGGGGTGCCTACTGTGCAGTGGTGGAGCGGCGGAGTTAAGCTCAGGTGATGGTGGCAAATGGGAGTTGGCCGGAGCTCGCAGCAGGCCGGAGCTAGCAGCGTCGAGGTCGGGGAAGCTCACGGTGGACGGGGGACTCGGCTGGGGAGTGATACAGGAAGGAGTAGGTCGGCTCTCGGTCGACTGGCCGGACTGACAGCGGGGTCGGGGCTCGGCCGGAAAAGATGGCCGGGCCGGGGGTGTACAGAGGTTGGGTTGAGTTGGTATTTCCCTCCTTTTAAATAAGTTCAAAACAAAAGGGAAGAAGAAGAAGGAAGAATAAGAAGAAGAAGAGACGAAGAAAAAGAATAAAGAAAGAAGAAGTGGCTACGGTTGGGTGAGGGAGATGGGGGCTTGTGAGGGCTAGCCTAGGTTTTTGGGGATTAGGGCTTTCCAAGGAAAGAGGGGATGATGTGACTTTAAATAGGGTAGTGTGTATGGGAATGAAGGGTGAGGATGCACCCATTGAATGGATGGCCTAGATTTGTCATGTGGGATTCTTCATGTGGGGATGAGGGTGAGAGGCTTAGTCAATGTTGGGCTTCTCCATTTAGTTGAACCAATGGGTGTCGACACCTAACGCAAATTTGCAAATTAGCCCCCCTTAAATTTGGGTATTTGCACAGACGCATAAAATAATAAAAATTTGGTGGGCGATTCAGTGTTTGGCATTTTGTAGGGTGAGGGGTGTTGTGTGTATTGTATGGGCATAATTAGTGGGGCATTGGAATTAAATTGGGATTTATGGAATTGGTCTAAAGGGTATCCTCAATTTAATTAGGAATAAAATGCAAGTTGTGTTCTAAAATTAATTAGGAGGACATGGGGCCAAAATCAGGTCGGGTCATCAATACCACTAGTGAAGAAGACTCAGAACAGAATATTACCCCAATTTGGGTCGCATAAAAAATGGGTCAAGATTGCCTCCAATTTCGATTGGAACGCACAACGATACAAAATGGAAATTTATTCAGAAATTAAATAAACGTTCGCGACGAATATTGTGCGACTAAAATAAGGCACAGAGAGCATAATTATGAGTTGCAAAAATGTCAGAATGGAAGGCGGGCATGTCTAGGGCAAGGTTGTGAAATTGTTGGAAGGCAAAAGCCAGGGTAGCGCTCCAAATATCGAAGCAAGGGCAAAGCGCAATAATTAAATAAATTACGGTAGTTAATTACAACCTCCAATAAATTAATTCTAAATAAAACAATTTACCACATAATCCTATTATTCGGACAGGTGTTCATCTACCGGGCTTCTAGGTCAAGTCTACCAGCTCAGACATTAAGAACACAGTATATAATATAATATATTAAAGTACATATCTCACACAGTTATTTAATTTAAATATATACTATTAATGAAATTATTTAATTGTAACTACCATAATATTAATAATTATAAAAATTCGAAAATACCCCTGTTTTCGGAATGTGGTAGTGACAGAACACAAGATCGGTCGACTAGTATGTGGCTGAGTTTTGTCGACTTAGTTAATTTTCTCCCTATATGGTAGCTTTCGAAGATGACCGAGCCAAAAGATTTGAGCAAGGGTTATATCTTGATCTTAAATAGTTTATGGTGGGTCATAATTATACCCCCTATGATGGAGTTCTCAGGACAGCTAGATCTCAATTGGTCTAACAAAATATTTGGCCACCTAGATCAGTTGATAGCCAAAGGTGCTACAATTATGGGTGAGATTTCGAGCTCTTTTTAGCTTATCTTATTCTTGGGTTCTTATGGAATGATCTCAAGTTTCGATGCATTCGAAATACGATAGTCGTTTCAATCCTTTCTTTGGGCAAAGATGAGTTTTCGTCCTACTCTTCTGCCCTCGTATCTCGTGACACGTGATATCTATCATGTGAACCGACTGTGAAGGTACAGCCTAGATCGGAGTCATGTCTTTGATAAGATCTTTGGTACCGACTTACTCAAGGCTTAGCTTATGTACATTTTATGAGTCAGCATATAAGACAAGCGAGGACAAATTCTAAATTGACTGACTCAGGGGTATATGTATCCATATGTCTCTATTTTCCCCTGTGTGATGCTTCTGTGCATTTATTCATTAGTTACTTTCTGCAGTTACCTTTTATTTTAGTTGCTTGCTTAGTATAATCCTTTGATTTGTGATGTGATTTCTTGAGCTTTCTCGTGTGTTCCAGCTCGGCTAGCCTTGGCAAAATTTCGAGGACAAAATTTTTCTAAGGAGGGTAGAGATGTCACACCCTATTTAAGATTTAGTATTTTTTTAATTTATATAATTAATTTTTTCTGATAATATATTTCTGCTATATTTCTCATGTTAGTTCATGTCATTTTATTTATTGTTATTTTTCTGTTGTTGAGAGAGACTAAACGAGACCAGTAGAATAACTATTGGCATTGCCATAGACCCGGTTTAGGACCCGCATGTAGAATGGATACTTGGATCGATTTATTTGACAGAACCCGTGTATAAACCATTTTTTCTCCCTTCTTGGTTTATATATGAGCTTTTCTCTCTTTTCACTCTTTCTTCTTCTTTATTTTCATTTTTCCACCCTTGTTCCTTTTTCTTTCACCCCCGTGCACCTCTCCTAGCTGAACCCTAGCATTTGACCTAGCTAGGAAGAGGTCATTGGACTCTTAGGCAAGTACATCTTGCTCAATGATAAAACCTTAATTTTTAAATTTTTTATATATATATTGTTTAAAAAATGCATTTGAAGGAAAATATTTCCCTTGTGTTCCTCATCATTTTAGTTCTTAGAGTTTTTTGGTTTTGGTGGATAGATTTTAATAGATCTGAATTTTAAGTTAGGATTTTTTATGGGTTCCATGAGTTTTTCTTGGTTTTGATCTATTAAAATTTAGTTTTTTCGAAAACTAGTTATTCATTATGTTAGAGCTTTTTATTAAGTGCAATTTGGCTTTTGTTTCACTTGATTTGGAGGTAAAATGAAATTTTTATTAAGAAAATAATTTTTTGATTTTTGGAGCTTTAGGCCATGGCTGAACTTGTTGTTGGAGAATATGAAGTCTTTTTGCGGCCAGCGACTTATGCGGCAGAGAGCGCTATGTGACCCGAGAGTATTATGCGGCCTGAACTCCTTGCCGCATACTAACAACATGCGTCCATCTTGTTGGATGCATGACTGTTCATTACACAAAGTATTCTAGAACTAAGTCCTTGAACTCCTTATGTATTCACTCGCTGAACGAATAAAAAATTTGCTAAGTCAATGAGGGGCATCTATGCGGCAATCTAAGCATGCGACAATCGGACTTATACGGCATTGGCCCTAGGCGTCTCTTCTCTTTGACGCATAACTCTGCTTCGTCCTTGCACATCTTTTTATGGTTTTATCTTTTCTTTGTGACATACTTTATGGCATGTCACATCAATCACCTTATGTTACTTCACTGATACTTTATTTTGTGACCCATCACTCATCACTTGCCCCTAGGAGTAGACTCTAACCCTGATCATGCGGCCAGAAGGTGCATGCGACCAGTGAGTCCATGCTGCCAGTGAGTGCATACGGCAAGTGAGTCCATGCGGCTAGTGGGTGTATGCGGACAGTGAGTGCATATCGCCAATGGGTGCATACGACAAGTGACTACCACCTACTTAGTGAACCAAATTCTTTCTAGTCAAAAATCCTACTTTATAGTTCTAGCAAGGAGGTGGGGAGACAAACCCATCATCTTCGGCAGGGGAAAATGTCCTCAGTCTTTCATCCCAGATAAGCAAAAACCAGAACCTGAAGGCAGAAGAACGCAAATATACCATCACAGTTCACAAGCCAAGCGCATTATCCATAACATGGTTTATGATCTTAAAATTAACCATGGCCAGAATTATGGCAAAGTTCGACGACTGCCTTTGTGTCTCCTTGCTCCTGCAGACAAGTCTGAGGATTACTACCCTAAGACTCGGCATGGTCTGGGGCACATCATGCTTTCATAAACTCCCAGAGGTTCGGAGGAAGAAGGCGGATTATTTCTCACTCTTCATAGTCCTCCACTTGGGACTCTGATACAAGCATTATAGAAATGCTCAGGCAAACGCTATCCGTCAACTTGGCATCAGCACAACCCGAGGAAGAGGACGAGGACCCACCCGAACCCTTCGAGGTCAAGCCATGGGCCCAAGTCCTAGACGTATAGTGGGAGCTATGGTTCGAGTAATGAGAACCTTCTACTGAGGATAAAATCATACAGGTCAATTTGGGCAATAAATTCTCCTCTAAACCTAACTTCATTAGCAAAATTCTGTCCGACGAAGACTATGAATCCCTACTACAGCTCCTAAGGGAGTATATCGATATCTTTGCCTGGAGATATGAAGACATGCCAGGATTGGACCACCAGATCGCAGTCCACAACCTCAATATCCTGCTAAACGCTAAGCCAGTAAAGCAGCAGCAATGGCGGTTCCGTACAGATATTATGAACGCCATCGAAGAAGAAGTTAACAAACTGATAGCTAGTGGTTTTATTCGAGAAGAACAAAATCTGGATTGGGTGGCCAACATTGTTCCCGTCATCTAGAAGAACAGAAAGATCTAAATCTGCATATATTTTCATAATCTAAATATGACATGCCCAAAGGACAAATTTTCTCTTCCGTTCAATAACATAATGATAGATAACACATGCGGGTTCAATTTTATGTCCTTCATAGATAGATTCTTGGACTATAACCAAATCAAGATATTTCTAGACGACAAGAAGCATACATCGTACCAAACGTCGATAGGGTATATTGCTACACAGTCATGCCCTTTGGCCTAAAGAACGTAGGTGCTACATACCAGCGAGCTATGAGCACCATCTTTCGTAAATATCTATGCAAGACCTGAGGACGGTGTTCGACATAATATGGACTCACCAACTGAAGATGAACCCGACAAAGTCCTTTTTAGGAGTCTTCAGTGGCAAATTCTTTGGTTTTATTATTATCTCGAAAGGTATTCACATAGATACTGAAAAGACCAAAGCTATCCTCGACATGCATCCTCCGAAGAACCTGCGAGATCTTCTGGGTCTGCAAGAAAGAATATCATACATCAGGAGGTTCATAGCTAACCTCTCTAGATGTTGCTAACCCTTCACTCACCTCATGAAGAAGAGAGTCTCCATCGTCTGGACCGAAGAATGCAAGCATGCATTAGACAATATTAAGAAGTATCTTACAAATCCCCCAATCTTTGTGGCCCTCATTATGGGAAGACCCTTCTTGTTATAACTGCGTGCAATGGATCACTCCTTTGGGGCTCTTCTTGCCCAGAAAAGTGATACAGGTCATAAGCAAGCCATCTATTTCTCAGCAAAATAATGGTCGGTGTTGAGCATAGATACAACCCCATTGAGAAGGAGTGTCTTACTCTAGACTTTGCTATTCAGAAAATCCGATATTATATGTCGGGACAGACCATTTATGTAGTTTTGCGAGTCAACTCCCTCAGGGTTCTCATTACCAAACCAGGGATACTCAATTTTTGCTTGGCTACATGGGCGATACTACTGTCACCATACGACAAAAAATGGTCAAGGGTCGAGCATTGGCCGACTTCCTGGCCGTCCATCCGGTGCCAAAAATATCAAAACTCTATGAAAAGATCCAAGATGAAATGGTAGACTCCAACATAACGACATCGGAGGTTGCTTGATGAATGTTCTTCCATGGCGCTTCAAGAACAGGGCCAAAAGGAGATATCGTCGCTGGAGTCCAGATAATACTAATTTTCCTCGATGATTTGGTGATCCATCGTGCTTACTCCCTTATGTAGCCATGCTCCAACAATATGGCATAGTAAAATGCTCTCGTTATTGGACTCCAAATTGCTAGACAAGTAGGAGTTGACTACTTAGAGGCCTACGGTGACTCCAAGCTGATAGTCAGTCAAGTCCGAGGTGAATACGAAGTACGACATGGGGATTTAATCCCTTATTTAGTGGAGACAAACACCAGTTTCTAAGACTAGAGACTCCCAATCATCGACTACGTAGTCTATGAGATTCTACCTAAGGATCCAAAGGAGGCTACTTCCATCCGAAGATATTCCTTCTGATTCAATTACGTTACGTCTACTAAAATGCTGTATCACCATTCCTATGAGGGGATTCTGCTACAATGTCTATTGAATATAGAGGCAAAGCATGCACTCTGTGAAGCTAACGACGGTGTTTATGGTGCACAACAACCCGGTTCGAAGCTACAGCATCTTCTTCGAAGGATGGGTTATTATTGGCCGACAATGGTAGCGGATGTCGTCGACTACGCAAGAAAATGCTAAATGTGCAAAATCCATGCAGACTTCATCCATCAGGCCTTATAATTCCTACACCCAATGGTAGCATCTTGGCCATTCGAAGCATAGTGAATGGACATCTTTGGACTGATTAGTCCCCCTTTATCTAAGGGGCATCGGTTTATTCTCGTTATCACCGACTACTTCTCCAAGTGGGCAGAAGCCGTGCCACTCGCTGAGGTAAAAATATCAAACGTGATTAGCTTCATCAAGCATCACGTCATATATCACTTCAGATTTCCTCAAAGGATTATCCACGATAATAGTCCACAGTTTGCAAGTCATGCTTTATATCGATTTTGCGATAAAAACTAAATCCAAAACATAGCTTCAACTGCCTACAACCTAGCAGCAAATGGGTTAGCAGAAGTGTTCAACAAGACTATCATAAATATTCTCAACAAGTTTATGTCTTCCAATAAATACGACTGGAATGAGAAGTTGGGTGAATGTTTCTGGGCCTACCGCACAATGGTCCAAACATCGGCTAGCATTACGCCATTCTCCCTAGTCTACTGGAATGAAGTCATGCTCTCTCTATAATTCAAAATTCCTTCACTTTGGGTGACCATCTTCCACCAATTGATGGACAACAATAACCACCTTCGACGGTTACAAGAATTGGAGGCACTCGATAAGAAGCGTCATTTAGCTCAATAGTGCATTGAGTTGTACCAAGCATGCCTCTCAACAGCCTTCAATAAATGAGTCATATAAAGGATGTTCCAAGTAGGTGACCTCGTCTTAGTAGTAAAAAGATCGATAGTCATGATATACAAGACGCCCGAGAAATTTTAGGCTAAATGGGAGGGTCCCTTCATCATGGAATCGGTGTATTCCAATGTTGCCTACAAACTAGCAAAATCTAATAGCGACTTGCTCATGATGCCGATCAATGGCAAGTTTCTTAAAATGTAATATGTTTGAGCCAAACTTGCACTTCTCACCCTATCCCCAGCTAGGCAATTAAGACTTACATCTTTTGTTTTTCATCTCCAGCGAGTGCCTATGCACGGCATATACCCATTCATATAAAGTATTGTAAAAGCCATTATCTAAATTCATGAGTCCTGAATACGCAACATATAGTGGATCCTCACAAAAAAACTCCCTAGTGGAGCAACTCTCAGGTTTGCCTATACTTCTAGGTGGACCACTCAAAGTCAACTCTCTTGGGCATTAGTTAACGTCCATCTCACCTCTAAACTAGAGTCCTAACATTTTTTCCAACAGGGTTTGCCATGTCCATATTTCCTCTGAGCATATCTCTGATATCAATCGTCACCTAAACTTATCAACCATACTTAAGACTAAGTATTCTGGCAATGATAAGTCCATAAAACCTATCGCGTCCATATTACCTCTGATAGGGTTTTCATTTCAAACTTATTACTTGCACTCAACTGTGCACAAAGTAATAGGTCTATAAACCTATCACGTCTATACCACATCTGATAGTGTTTTCGTTTTAAACTTATTACTTGCACTTGAAGTGCGCAAAAAGTAATAAGGTCCACCAAAGATCCCCAAGTGGGATGTCCTTAATAACCTACGATGTTGTACTATATCCATACTACTTCTAATACAATATTCAAAGTCCACAACATATAATATAACCAGTACAGGAAGAGGTTCTAGAAAGGAAGAAATTCTTTCATTAATATTCAAAATCATGAGTACATATAATAGAAATCCATTTTTGAGGGTTTTTTATTAATATTCAAGATCACGAGTACATATGATGAAAATCTATTTTTAAGGGTTATCGTGAAGTCCCTCGGACACGAACCTTTTCCATTAAAGGTACCCCTCCGTATTGTTTTTGCTACCGAAGCAAGTGAGGCCAGTAACAGAGATCGATGTATTTTGGGTCATCCCTCTATAGTGAAAACCTTGGTATATAAAAAAAATCCATACTGATGGATAGCAAGGGAGGGACGGGATCAGGCGCTCTTCGGCCACGCGAAAGATTAAAGACAAGGAATGGCAATCAATCCAAATCATGTCATCGACAACGTAGGCTCTAGGCCAGTAACGCAGCTAGCATGCTGCATAAACATGGACAACTCCACCCATCATGCAGGATCATGATATTCATCCTTGTCTCTTTGATCAGTTCTTGGAGATCTGCCGCATAAGGTTGGCATTCTTTTCAAATGATGGGTTCTATGATATCATTCCATGCTCCATCATGGGCAACACAAAGGGAGGTAACGCCTGTATAAAGAAGGCACGCATTAGTCTCAGCAAAGAAAATAAAATTATACCACTATCGCATGATGCCTTCAGGTTATAGCCACGTGCATAGTGGAATAACTCAGCATGGTTAAGTTTGCATGTATGAGCAAGATGAGGTCTCATCCATGCAGCCAAGCTACAGAAGAACTCTATGCGCATGATTCTTCATATTTGTGGCAGAACTATGTAAAAAGTCTATGCATGTTCAAGATGAGTTCATATCCATGTGACAGAGCCTTGTAAAAAGTCTGTGCATGTTCTGGATGAGTCTTTATCCATGCGTTATAACTTCGCGGAGAGTCTGCGCATGTTCTAGATGACTTCTCATCCAGGCTGCGAGACTGTGTACTTGTGTCTCTATGTCCTTTGGCTAAATTTTATGAGGATCAAAGCACCCCCTCACCTCCGAACGGGCTGCCACCATCAGGGGGTCACGGATCAAGTCCGCCTCTGACGTACTCCTCGACAAGAGGAACAACAGCCTTCTATATTATAAAGGAAGGAGAAGCAGGAAAATAAAGTTCACTCTCCTCTCTTAGCAGCCTATTTATAGGCTACCCTCTCTCGGCAACCTATTTATAGGCTACAAAAACTACGTAAAGAGATCGAGGCAATGAATCGGACGGTTATGAGAATGAATCTAACTCGGTTGTAATGTCTCAATTTTTGTGATACCTCATGTTCCAAACTGCCTCTATCTATGTGACAGTTGGCAATTTTTTTTGTCTTTATCTCTTGGAAACTGTCATTGACCAAGAGTCCCAAGAAATATCCCAGACATTGAGGCAAATCTCCTTTATTAAATGCAGATTTGACATCCTGGAAGATTCATCTATGCGTCAACAAGCGTATGTGGCCAACAAACACAGTTAGCCGAAAAATCTTCATGCAATATGAATCCTATGCGTTATAAAGATCTTTTTTTATGCTTCTTGTTCAAAGTATTTAAAACTTATCAGTTTGAAAACATTAAAGGGGGTCTTATAGAAGAATAAAAAATCTCAAAGGTCTCTATGCGCCTGAGCCCTCATGCACCAATGGTCAAGTGACGCATAATATCTTACACGCATAAAGATACCTTAGTCAAGTTAGAGTATTAATGACACTGACAACAATAATGGCTCGGAACACCTCGATTATGACACTAACAGTTGGCGTCAGCGCTCACGTCACCATCATGATTACTTTTGTCCGTATATAGGTGAATAGTGTCACGTATACACATGACAAAGGCCTTATGCATTCCAGAATCTATGCGTTCCATGTGTCTATGGCCCTATACTTTCAGACTCCTTGTATTTCATGCATCCTTGGCCCAAAGCTTTCTATGCATCTCTAGCCCTATGCATCTCAGGCCCCATTCGTTCAAACATGGGAGTACCTTTTCAAGCTAAAATATTTCTATTGCAATTGAGAAGATTCTCTACGACTAATTGCAGGCCATGCGTCGAGATAACCAAGTTGCGCAAACAAAGGACGGGAATCAACCAGATTTTCAGCAACAACAGATCTTAACAAAGGCTCCACGTGGCAACTCGGCCGTGACCTGCGTCCATGGTAGTAGTTGCATCCTGTTAAGGATGAAGACGTGGGAGCCTCATCATCCATGTGCACATAGCATATGTGCTCACATAGCCCATCGGTATGATGGCTTTAAATAGTAGGATAGCATACCCAACACGGACAAACATATAGGAAGTAGAATTGACTACTAGGGACCCATATGGTGAAAGTTATCAAGTATTTTGTGTCAATTTTAGAGAAAATCCGAGATTGCCACAGAAAGTGTTTGTCATTAGGCTAGATAGATGTTTTTGTGTTTGATTGGTGTTGTGAGACTAATGTCTCTCATGTTTATAATGGGATACGTGTAGGCCGTATCATAATAATTTGGTTATACTGGTTGATTTGGGGATTTTTCCTTCAACACGGGGGTGTGCACATGTCGTACTTTTGATATGAACACGTAGGTGAGTAGCTAGCACCTTGTATTGCTAGCACTTGCGGTAGTAGAAAGGGATGCCCTAGTTCAGCCACAAGTGGTACTGCCTCTTTTCGTCCAACAGCAGCCAAGGCTGGGTACCATTATTGATTTCAAGAGGATGAGGCCCAAGGACTTCAAGGGCACGAAAGGGATATTGTACGCCGATGATTAATTGAGGACATAGAGAGAAACCTGCGACTGGCACAGATTCTGGAGTCTACGGGTATAGGCAGCGGGGAGCCAGATATTTGATATTGCCCTGACATGGTTCCGTTCAGAGCCGAGGATCGCGCCGACAAGATTGACTTGGGAAGATTTTAAAGAGATTTTCAAGGAGAAGTTCTTTCCGAACATGACTTTGAGTACCCTAAAGAGCCAGTTCCAGGACCTCGTCCAGGGGAGCATGACAGTGGACGAGTATGCCGCAGAGTTATGCAGATTAGGAAGGTTTATGGAGGGGCAGAATCCGCTAGGGAAGGCCAAAAAGTTTCGAAAGGGTTTGATCAGGGAGGTCAAAACCCTCACTAGGGGACACCGCACAACTATATTCTAGAAGATCCTGATAGATACACAAAGGACTAAGGATGACTTGGAGCTCAAGTCCAAGAGAGGTAGAGATATTGTAATCCCCCTCATTTTGAATAGGGTTATTTAGGTATTTTTCAATTCTTTTTAATTATTTTATTTTATTTAAATAGATTAGAGTAGTAATTTCTAAAATATTCTTTTAGATATATGACCCTTTGCCATGGCTTTGATATTTTGAGCGATGTACGACCTTTTTTCTTCCAACAAATTTTATAATAATAATTTTAATTGATTCTAATATAGTTGGAACATAGATGTTACATTTATTGGATCTCCCCCATGCTCCAAAAATATTAAAGAATATCGAGAATTACGGTTACCGTAAAAATTGTCCCTTTTGACTAGAACTTGACCCAAACCCAACCCAAACACATGTAGGCATGTAGTGCACCCCAAGTATTTCCATGTAAATATATTATATATATATATATATATAATATAATATTTAAATTAATTTATTTCTATTTATAGTCTGCGAATCCAGCCAGCATACAGCCAGAGATTGCCATACGCGTCAAGGAGGAGCGCCAACAGAATATCAACCTGCTTTACTAGCACCGAGGCCGGTCCAGCAGCCACAGAGACCAGCTTATTCAGCACCAGGAGCACCACATATAGGAATTAGAGGAGCCAGACCACCAGCTCTGGGAGGATATCAGCCGAGGCCACCATTGGCACCACAGACAATATTTTTTTAGCAAATACAGCAGCAGAGAGCACCAGCTCAGGGAAGAGGTCAGGCATTTACCATGAATATTGAGGAGGCAGAGACTACAGGAGAGGTTATCACATGTACCATACTAGTTGCTTCATTACCTGCTATAACATTATTTGATTCAGGAGCATCTCATTCATTCATAGTTGTAAGTTTTATAGCCACACATAGAGTAGCTACCTCACCCCTTTCGAAGACTATGAGGATTCTTACGGGAGGCACCATTATCCCCGTTAGTGACACTTGTAGATCTTGTTTGGTAGTAGTTTGTGGTCGTGAGATGCGAGCTCAATTCTTGATTTTCTTTATGCCGGACTATGACGTTGTACTTGGTATGGACTGGTTGAGTCAGTACCATGCAACTTTAGACTGTCGGCGTGGATGTGTTATCCTTAGACCGTCGGGACATCCGAAGTTTGAGTTTCTTCGAGGAGCCAGAGAGCAGGGTGCCCAGCCTACTTTTAAGGCACTTAATACAGAAGGAGAGCCGGAATACCCGAAGGTTATATCAAAATTTGTGGATATATTTCCCGACGACCTTCCAGGCTTACCACCTGATCAGAAAATAGAATTTACTATAGAATTGACTCCAGGAGCAGAGCCCATTACCTCATCTGTGTACCGGTTAGCACCAAGGGAATTAGTAGAACTGAAGATACAGTTTGATGATCTTTTAGAGAAGGGCTTTATTCGAGCCAGCGTTTCACCTTGGGGTGCGCCAATCCTATTTGTACCGAAGAAGGATGGAATGGTACCCTTATGCATTGATTACAGAGCACTGAATGCTGTAACAATCAAGAATAGGTATCCTTTATCGCGCATTGATGATCTATTCGATCAATTAAGTGGTGCTTGTGTATTCTCAAAAATTAATCTCAGATCCGGCTATCATCAGATCAAGGTGCGAAAGGAAGATATACCAAAAATAGCCTTCAGGACCAAGTACGGCCATTATGAGTTCTTGGTTATGCCATTTGGTTTAACCAACACACCGGCTGTATTTATGAGCTTAATGAATAAGGTCTTCCACCAGTACTTGGACAAGTTCGTAGTCGTATTTACGGATGACATCTTGGTATACTCCAAAAACCACGAAGAATACGAGGAACATCTTAGAATCGTGTTGGAGACACTACGGCAGGAGGGGCTGTACGCTAAGCTCAGCAAATGTGAATTCTTCCTAGACAAAGTACCTTTTCTTGGACACATAATTTCAGGGGAAGGACTTTCAGTTGATCCAGAGAAGGTTGTTACAATTGAGACATGGTCTACACCTATATCAGTTACAGAGGTTCGGAGTTTTCTCGGACTTGTCGAATATTATCGGAGATTCATGCAGAACTTCTCAAGGATTGCAGAGCCTATGACACGATTGACGCGTAAGGACCAGGAGTTTGTTTGGACAGAGAAGTGTCAGAAGGTCTTTGAAGAGTTGAAGAAGCGGTTAACGACTGCACCAATCTTGACCCTTCCTTCAGGATCGGGAGGATTTATAGTATATAGTGATGCGTCAGGTAGTGGATTGGGATGTGTTTTGATGCAGCATGGCAAGGTTATCGCTTATGCATCAAGATAGTTTAAGGTGCATGAGAATAATTATTCGACGCACGATCTTGAGCTAGCTGCAGTGATTTTTGCATTGAAGATATGGAGGCACTATATTTATGGAGAGCGAGTGGAGATTTTTACTAATCTCAAGAGTCTAAAGTATGTCTACACCCAGAAAGAGCTTAACATAAGGCAGAGGCGATGGTTAGAGTTGATGGCTGATTACGATATAGATTTATAGTACCATCCAGGAAAGGCAAACGTCGTAGCAGATACACTCAGCAGGAAGCCCATGGCTTATTTCTTGATGACATAGCCCAAGATATTAGAGGACCTTCAGGAGCTTGGGATAGAGGTTATTCTGCCAGGACAAGAAGGATAGTGGGCTAACCTTGAGGTTCAGTCTTCACTAGTTGAGAGGATCAAGGCAGCTTTGCTGGCAGATGCTAGATTTTGGAGACTTAGAGAGAGAACGAAAGCCGATATGCAGACGGGACTTCGGATCCATGAGGACGGAACACTAAGGCTTGGAAATCACCTATATGTACCAGATACAGAATTGAGGTAGAAGTTGATGAAGGAGGCACATAGCTCTATTTACTCTATTCATCCGGGATGTACGAAGATGTACCAAGATTTGAGGCAGTATTACTGGTGAGATGGAATAAAAAAAGAGATTGCACGGTTCATAGCAAAATGTTTGGTCTGTCAACAAGTTAAGGCCGAGCATCAGAGGACCACGGGTATGTTACAGCCACTTTCCATCCCTGAATAGAAGTGGGAACATATCACCATGGATTTTGTTACAAGATTTTCGAGGAGCCCTAGTGGTAAGGACGTTGTGTGGGTTATTGTGGACCGCCTCACAAAGTCGACACATTTCTTGTCGTTCAGGGTCGGACAGTCCACTGAGCTTCTAGCCGACACGTATATGCGACAGATTATAAGGTTGCATGGAGTGCCAGTTAGTATTGTATCAGATCGTGATTCTAGATTCACCTCTCACTTTTGGCGGAGTATGTAAGAGAGCTTAGGCACTCGACTCAAGTTCAGCACTGCTTACCACCCGCAGACAGATAGCCAGTCAGAGCGCACGATCCAGATTCTAGAGGATATGTTGGGATCTTGTATTTTAGATTTTGGAGGGTCTTAGGAAGACCACTTGCACCTGGTAGAATTCTTCTACAATAATACCTATCAGACGAGCATCCAGATGGCACCTTTTGAGGCATTGTACGGTAGGAAGTGCAGGTCTCCTATATGTTAGAGTGATATAGGTGAACGACAGATACTTGGTCCAGAGTTGGTGTCGCAGACAGTTGAGAAGGTGAAGCAAGTCCAGAGCCATCTTCGTGCAGCCCAGGACAGGCAGAAGCATTGGGCAGACACGCATCGACGACCTTTAGAGTTCAAGAAAGATGAGCATGTATTCCTAAGGATCTCCCCAACTCGAGGCACCATTAGATTCAAAAATAAAGGCAAGCTGAGTCCAAGGTACATTGGTCCTTTTGATATCTTGGAGCGAATTGCTGAGGTAGCGTATCATCTTGCATTATCCCCATCTCTAGAGGGAGTGTATGATGTATTATATGTCTCACAGCTGAGGAGATACGTGGCCGACCCAAGCCACGTAGTTGATCATTCTGAGATTGCAGTAGGTTCGAGTTTGAGATATGAGGAGCAGCCCATGGGGATACTGGATACTAGTGAGAAGACGCTACGGGGTCAGACGATTCGGCTGGTTCGCGTCGCTTGGAAGCATCACTCTCCAGGTGAGTCCACTTGGGAGCGAGAGGATGTCGTACGACAGCGTTATCCTCACTTAAGGATGAAGGTATGGCCGCGGAACTGCCATAGTTGTTATGTCATTATAGCTTCATAGAGTAGCTTTATTCTAAATTGCGAGGACGCAATTCTTTTAAGGTGGATAGATTATAAGCCCCCTCATTTTGAATAGGGTTATTTAGGTATTTTTCAATTCTTTTTAATTATTTTATTTTATTTAAATAGATTAGAGTAGTAATTTCTAAAATATTCTTTTAGATATATGACCATTTGCCATGGCTTTGATATTTTGAGTGATGTACGACTTTTTTTCTTCTAACAAATTTTTTAATAATAATTTTAATTGAGTCTAATATAGTTGGAACATGGATGTTGCATTTATTGGATCTCCCCCATGCTCCAAAAATATTAAAGAACATCTAGAATTACGGTTACCGTAAAAATTGTCCCTTTTGACTAGAACTTGACCCAAACCAAACCCAAACACATGTAGGCATGTAGTGCACCCCAAGTATTTCCATGTAAATATATTATATATATATAAATGATATTTAAATTGATTTATTTCTATTTATAGAAGTTCTAACTATAGAAAGTCGTATAGGTGGCAACCTAGTTGGCAAATAACTATCTAACCACTTCCCTAACCAACCCAATAACCAAACCTTATCCAATCCTAACCATAACAACCAACCCCACCCTTCTATTTTCATCCAAGAGCAGCCCCCCTGGCCGAACCCCCTAGCAATAGGATAACCCCCTCCTTTATTTAAATCTATTTAAAAAGGCCCTATATATATTAACTCATCAACAAACCCTAACCCTAACCATATCAAAACCCCTCCCTCATAGTTGGCTGCCTCTTTTCTATATTATAGTTAGTGTAGTTAGTATTCCCTGATTGAGACAACAAATCAAGACAAGTAAGACCATAACCATGCATGCTGATTTATTTTCTTAAGACTATATATTGTATGATTTTAGACAAGATTTTCTTGGACCATGATTGTTGGGGTTTTAACCATAGTAAATTTGTGATGAATAGGTTATAAATGGCCAAGACAGAGGAGCAATGTGTTAAATTTTGAGGACAAAATTTTTCTAAGGAGGGTAAGATTGTAACTACCACTTTTCTGGAGAGGGGTATTTTTATCTTTTCTTATTTAGTATTATTGTTAATAATTATATTTCATATTAATTATATTTTTATTTTATAATATTTGGTATTATTACATATATTTATATATTTAATATAGTTGATGGTTAGTTGTTAGCCATTAGTTAGACTAGTTGTTAGTGAACCTAAATGAACCAAACTAAACTTGTCATGACTCAATTAGTGCAACCCATTAGTTATTCATGATTGACCAATTTTAATTAGAGAAGATTGATTAGTAATCCTTCCTTTAGTTAGTGGATAATTCTTTAATTAAACCTTTTTTTATTAAACCTTCATGACTAATTAAGAGGGAAATTTGGACATAGAATTTGACCCTTACCTAATCCTAATCCCAATGAGAGGTGGTCGGCCCCCCTATCCCAATATAAAACCCCTCTTTGTTCACTAGTAGCCTCTTTACTAATTCCTAATTTTTTCAACAATTTGAGAAGAAGCCCCAACCCCTTTCATTCCAAAATTAATTCCCATTCCACCCAAATTCAATTTTCAAGGAGGCTAGAAGCTTGGAATATCATAGAGGAAGCATTGGATGGAAGCTAGCTTGAAGGAGGTGTCCATTCATTGGATTTGTTTCCTCTGGTGTGTTACATTGGGAATCCATCTCCCAATAGATAAAAATTTTATTTCCCTTATAATTCTAATTCTATGTGATGTATGTTCATAGCGATACGTCGTAATATGGTGTCGTAGGAAGGGTCTTTGCCTGTGTCGTGGGCTCTAGCATGCCAAATTGCATCCATTGTATTTAAATAGCTATAATACATATTATAAATATATATATATATATATAATATAGTATATTAGATATGTATATTGGATCTTGGGAGTGTATCGTTGTGTTGTGAGTGCGTATCACAAGCGTATAATGAGTATCATAAGTTTTGGGCACTAAGTGTTTGTTGTATTGCATTATGGAGATAGGTGTATGTTCATATGGGTGGATAAGATTATCTTGAGGTGTTTGATGAATGGTTAGTGTAGTGTATGCATTGATTATATGAGTTATGACTGCCAGTTGGGGGGAAAGAGTGACTCTGCGGTATGAGTGTACATGTAGTATAGAGTATCAGTGATCTGTAAATTTAGTGTACAATTGGATAGAGTATTGGTGTGCTGAAGAGGGTTGTATGTGTACCAATTTCTGGGAGGTTGGTGTACAGAGCTATTTATTCTGTTGATACAAGTAACAACATATAGAGGGAAGGGGGTTTGTGTTCACTAGGAGGCTCGGGATTCCTCTAGAGTTGCAAACAACAGAGGGGGTCAGAAAGTGCAGTGATGGGCATTGGGACTGGGAGGTAAACCAAATAGCAACAGCAGTAGCAATAAGTGGAGTAACAACAATAACAACAGGGTGCTGGGACCTGCTGTGTGCAGCAGTTGTGTGGTATAAATTCTTAAGGTCAATGCAATGTAGGCTAAGTATAATAGGGTAAACTTTATTTTCAAATTAATGCTTCAAGTTATAAATTGTAGTGTATTAGTGCATTGGTGTCCTGCAGCAGCAAGAGAAGATATTGCATGCAGGGCAAGTGATAGATTAGTGTAGAAGTATATGTGTCAGTATAGATATGGTGTACTAGTATAGTATACTTAAGTGTGTATCTTGTGCACAATTACTTGTGTGTCAAGAGGTTGATAAAAGTTGTGCACATCAAGGTGTATTAGAATAGTGTATTTATATGTGGGTATCAACTGCAGTTCAATGTGAGATCAGGTGAGGGTGTGATTGTGAGATTTGTGTAATTAGGTATCAGTTGCACAAGTGCATATGTGTGGGATGAGGTTTCAAGGTAAGTGTCAGTAAAGATTATGTGTGTTGTGTTATAGGAGTGCAAAAATCAACCTATGTCTATGCGTGTATATGTGCGTTTTAAAGTGTGTTGCCACTTCTATCAAACAATCTATAGACATGATAATATCTCTAGTTCCAAGAGTATACCTGAACTTGAACTGCATAATTGTGCAACTATTTTTAGTGTACTAAATCAGGGTGTGTCATCTATGATCTGTTTTACAAATATGTTAGTGTCAGGTGTTGCCCCATTTGTTCATGGTCAAACCAATTTTAATAATCGATCCAAACTACGAGTCGATACATTACAACTCTGATGGATCTGATAAGAAGATGACACATCACTTTGCCATATGAGAAGAAGACGACACATCACTTTGCCACAAGCTACGACTACAGCTGTTTGTGTTCAGGCTTCTTTTATGTTTTGTTATGTATTTTTTATTTTATTGAGTCTAAGAACTTATCTGAGTCAAAACAAATTTTTGGCATATATATTGAACTTGTATCTAAAGTTCACTCAAACATAATCCTACTAACCAAAAATTCATTTGGATTTGAGCCTAAACTCAAACTCAAGTCAAAACATTCTCAAAAAGACCAAACCAAACTCGGTACGAGTTTTGCCCGAACTCGGTTACTTAAAAACCAATTTCTTAGTCAAGCTCATCTCCTGAAGACCAGGCTCCCAAAGTTCAAAATTTTGAATGTTATGCATCCGAACTCGACCCGAACTCTGTCTACAAAAATCCTATATATAGAGAAGAATTTCTTATTTCCAACATCAACTCAATCATTCTTTATCTTCTCTATTCCTATAAAGAGCTTTATCCTTCTTAGATCTTAAGTCAACTCTCTTTTCTTCTAAGTGACCTAGTGTTATTCCAATTAGAAGTTGAGTCAAGTAGTACAAGCTTAGTTGAAAAGTTGTTTTTTAATTCCTATCTGAAGTCGTGAGTTCTTCGGATCAAAGATCGTGTTGTAATAAGTTGGCATGCTCTTCGGATAAAAGATGCGTATATACCCTATTTAACAAATAGTGGATTAACACCGAACAAGAGTTCTCGGGCCTGGACTAGTCCTCCACGAGGGAAACCAGGATAAAATTCTCTGTGTTTGAGTTTGCTATTCTAAACCTTACTTATACTCTGCTTATTATCTTTCAAATATCTGTTACTGCAGTTTATAAGTTAGCATATAACTTAGAATTTGTAATTGGTGATTTTTTCTATTGCACATGCATTTACTCTATTCACCCCCCGTCTAGAGTTGCTACACGATCTTATAATTGGTATCGGAGCAGACATTTTCATTAAACTGTGCTTAGTTTATACACTCTAGAATACACATGGCTAACATGAAGTCTAGTTGTACCAGAGTAGGCCAATCCATAGATGATCCCCTATTATTTGATGGAACCAATTATACTTATTGGAAAACATGGATGAGATTTTATTTAAAATCACTTGATTTTGACTTATAGACCAATATTATTGAGGGTTATAGAAAGTCTACATCATTTCTTCTCTTACTTCTAATTTATTTAATTAGTTAACAAACCCTATTATGATTACACGGAAGAAGAGAAGAGGCTAGCTAGTCTTGATGCAAAAGCAATGAATGCTCTTTATTATGCTTTAGACAAAAATGAATTCAATCATATCTCTTCTTGTGCAACCTGATATGAAATCTAAATTTTTTTGAAGCCACTCATGAGTACAGGCACAAAGAAGAAGCTAGCGACACGAAAGAAGAAGAAAGCACAAATACAAGCATATGGTGTGAAAGCAAAGCAAGCGATTCTGAAGAAGAAGAGAATCCTCGCAACTCGATAAATATTTGTCTAATAGCATTCGATCAAGTATCTATGAAATCCCAATATGATGACTTTGCATTTGATGAACTAGGTGATGCCTTTAGTGACCTTCTAGATGATCACAAAGCACTACTTGATAAATTCAAGAACTCGAAGAAGGAACTCAAGGCACACAAACTTGAGATTGATAGATTGTCCACACTCCTAGTTGATATCAGAAAAACATAATCTCCAAGTGATTCGGATGAATTAGCTTCAGTTAGATTGAACTTACACTAAGCACTTCTTAGAAATGAGCAACAAGATAAGGATTATATCAAGCTCAAAGAAAATTATAAAATAGAGAAGAAAAAGAGTAGTAATGCACTTACTAGAACTCGTGCTTTAACTGCTAGATATACTGAGTTATATGACACATCCAAAAACTTAGAAATTAGATTAGAAAAATAGCCTGTACAGACTGCCTCCCAATCTAACGTGTCACTCAAGGCCCAAGAACACTCACCAGAAACAGCCCAAGAAAGCCAAACCTTCTAATCATGCATTCTATTACAAGTATCCACGTAAATCACAGCATACTTCCTCATATATACATCATACCTCTGCACCTAGTATCAACACATCTACTATATTTCACTATTGTGGTACTAAAGGACACATATCACGATAATGTAGAATTAAAAAATTAGTTGATATGCATGTATATATCTGGGTTCCAAAAATTAACTTATCAGGACCCTCAGGAAAGTGGGTACCAAAGGTTACATCTTTAACTTTTGTTTTAGGTGGATATTCCCTCTCACACTAGAAGCAAATAGATTCTCGATAGTGGTTGCTCATGTCATATGACCGGTGATGCAAATATATTGGCAACTCTATCGATGAAGAAATAAGGATATATTTTCTTCGACAATAATCTAAAATAATATATTATAGGTAATAGAAATGTAGGTATTCATCCTTTTCCTATAATTAAAGATATATGTTTACTAACAGAATTAAAACATAACCTACTTAGCATTAGTCAATTGGCTAACCGTGGTTATGGCATTATTTTGTGAAAGACAAATATTTTATTTATGATAAATCTACTAGTAAGATAACTTATGAGAGAATAAGAGAAGATAATATGTAGGTTTTCTATTTCTTAAAAAATACTCATAATGCAAAAAGATGCTTATATGCAACCAATGACGAAAGCTGGTTGTGGCATATGCGCCTTGGACAAGAAAATATGGACACTATAGCCTGACTATCTTCAAAGAAATTAGTAAGAGGTTTACCTAAAATTCTTTTTAAGAAAGATATGGTTTGTGTTGAGTGTGAAAAGAATAATGTGACAAGATCTTCTTTTATGTTAATAAATGATGTAAATACTTCTAGACCTCTTCAACTTTTGCATATAGATTTATTTGGACCTAGCAGAGTCGCTAGTCTTGGCGGTAAGCTTTATGCCTTTGTGACTGTTGATAACTTTTCCAGATATACTTGGGATTATTTTCTAGCAAATAAAAATAAGACTTTCAGAATTTGTTACATTTTGCAAAAAAGAACAAAATGAAAAAGGCTTCATCATTACTCGTATCCGAAGTGATCATGGAGGCAAATTCGACAATTTTGATTTCAAAATATTTTATAATTCAAATGGATTTCTCCGACACGAGGCACGATTTATTTCGGTGGAGACGGGAAGCTTAGTCTGCGATTCATCAGACCTTTCACTAATCTAGAGAGGGTCGGTGCATTGCTTATAGACTAGACTTGCCACCTGTACTGGAGGGAGTGCATAATATGTTTCATGTGTCGGAGTTGAGACAGTACTTGGCAGATCCTAGTCACATGTTGGATCACTCAGAGATAGAGGTGGGCCCTACTCTTAGCTATCCAGAGCAGCCAGTTGAGATTCTGGATCGGAGAGAGAAGATGCTGAGGAACCAGACTATT
The DNA here is from genome assembly GCA_036927795.1 of Iris macrosiphon. Taxonomy (NCBI): domain Eukaryota; kingdom Viridiplantae; phylum Streptophyta; class Magnoliopsida; order Asparagales; family Iridaceae; genus Iris; species Iris macrosiphon. The sequence goes on from JAYESA010000013.1 coordinate 115,806,080, forward strand.
CATTTGGTACACGTCGCATAGAGGCATCACTCTCCAGGGGAGTCTACCTGGGAGAGAGAGGATGAAATGCGAGAGCGTTATCCATATTTGTTTATGCCTTGAGGTATGTTCTGATATGTTCTTTCCTAGTTATGTTCTGTTCTTTTCTGTTCTGTTATTTTCTGAGGGGTAATTTTTATCTTTGAAGTTAGAGGACGAAATTATTTTAAGGAGGGTAGACTTGTCACTACCACATTTTCTAGGAAAGGATATTTTGGTTATTTCATAATTAATTAAAAATTATACATGATGAATAATTATTTATTGTATTATTTAATTATTGTTAGATGTTAGTTTAATATTTTGGACTTGTGTTAGTAGACCTAACTAGTTTAGATTAGATCCATAGACCAACATTTATTATTAGTTAGAATTAAGCCCAATTAGAAGCCCATTCATTAGGAGGAGGATTAATTTAATTAAACTATTAGACTAGAACCTTCCTTTCTTAATTATTTCTTCATGAGAGGCCCCAAGGGGTATATTGGACATTAAATAATAGCTTGAGGGAGGGGCTAAGGGGGTCGGCCTATATAAAAAGGGGGGGAAGTTTCTCTCTCCTCTTTTTATTTCAAATCTAGATCTAGAATGTTCCTCAACCAAATTTCTTCATTCCCATATCAATTCCCTTACAAATTTTTTTTCAATTCCTTTCCAAATCACCATTGGAGACTAGAAGAGTAAAAATCTAGAAGGAGAAAGCAAGGATCTACAAAGAGGAGTAAGAATCGACAAGTTGAAGGTCAATTTTATCAAATTTGTAGGTTGCATTGGAAATCCATCTCCCAATAGATACAATTTAGTTTTTTTCTTTTAATTAGGTTCTAAATCTGAGTTTTAACCATAAGAAACCATCCTATATGCATAGGCTACCCATAGGAATTGGAATTAGGTTCATAGGAGGCCTATGGAGAAATTTATGGTACTTTTTGTGTCAATTTTGGGGGAATTCCAAGATTGACACTTGTTGTATTTGTCAATTGGTCATACAAACCAAATTGATATATGTTTGTTTGTTTGTGGCTAGTATCGTGTCCATAAATAGATACGTGTAGGTCATATCCCAACCCGTGAAGCTAACGACGGTGTTTATGGTGCACACCAACCCGGTTCGAAGCTACAGCATCTTCTTCGAAGGATGGGTTATTATTGGCCGACAATGGTAGCGGATGTCGTCGACTACGCAAAAAAATGCTAAATGTGCGAAATCCATGCAGACTTCATCCATCAGGCCTTATAATTCCTACACCCAATGGTAGCATCTTGGCCATTCGAAGCATAGTGAATGGACATCTTTGGACTGATTAGTCCACCTTTATCTAAGGGGCATCGGTTTATTCTCGTTATCACCGACTACTTCTCCAAGTGGGCAGAAGCCGTGCCACTCGCTGAGGTAAAAATATCAAACGTGATTAGCTTCATCAAGCATCACGTCATATATCACTTCAGATTTCCTCAAAGGATTATCCACGATAATAGTCCACAGTTTGCAAGTCATGCTTTATATCGATTTTGCGATAAAAACTAAATCCAAAACATAGCTTCAACTGCCTACAACCTAGCAGCAAATGGGTTAGCAGAAGTGTTCAACAAGACTATCATAAATATTCTCAACAAGTTTATGTCTTCCAATAAATACGACTGGAATGAGAAGTTGGGTGAATGTTTCTGGGCCTACCGCACAATGGTCCAAACATCGGCTAGCATTACGCCATTCTCCCTAGTCTACTGGAATGAAGTCATGCTCTCTCTATAATTCAAAATTCCTTCACTTTGGGTGACCATCTTCCACCAATTGATGGACAACAATAACCACCTTCGACGGTTACAAGAATTGGAGGCACTCGATAAGAAGCGTCATTTAGCTCAATAGCGCATTGAGTTGTACCAAGCATGCCTCTCAACAGCCTTCAATAAATGAGTCATATAAAGGATGTTCCAAGTAGGTGACCTCGTCTTAGTAGTAAAAAGATCGATAGTCATGATATACAAGACGCCCGAGAAATTTTAGGCTAAATGGGAGGGTCCCTTCATCATGGAATCGGTGTATTCCAATGTTGCCTACAAACTAGCAAAATCTAATAGCGACTTGCTCATGATGCCGATCAATGGCAAGTTTCTTAAAATGTAATATGTTTGAGCCAAACTTGCACTTCTCACCCTATCCCCAGCTGGGCAATTAAGACTTACATCTTTTGTTTTTCATCTCCAGCGAGTGCCTATGCACGGCATATACCCATTCATATAAAGTATTGTAAAAGCCATTATCTAAATTCATGAGTCCTGAATACGCAACATATAGTGGATCCTCACAAAAAAACTCCCTAGTGGAGCAACTCTCAGGTTTGCCTATACTTCTAGGTGGACCACTCAAAGTCAACTCTCTTGGGCATTAGTTAACGTCCATCTCACCTCTAAACTAGAGTCCTAACATTTTTTCCAACAGGGTTTGCCATGTCCATATTTCCTCTGAGCATATCTCTGATATCAATCGTCACCTAAACTTATCAACCATACTTAAGACTAAGTATTCTGGCAATGATAAGTCCATAAAACCTATCGCGTCCATATTACCTCTGATAGGGTTTTCATTTCAAACTTATTACTTGCACTCAACTGTGCACAAAGTAATAGGTCTATAAACCTATCACGTCTATACCACATCTGATAGTGTTTTCGTTTTAAACTTATTACTTGCACTTGAAGTGCGCAAAAAGTAATAAGGTCCACCAAAGATCCCCAAGTGGGATGTCCTTAATAACCTACGATGTTGTACTATATCTATACTACTTCTAATACAATATTCAAAGTCCACAACATATAATATAACCAGTACAGGAAGAGGTTCTAGAAAGGAAGAAATTCTTTCATTAATATTCAAAATCATGAGTACATATAATAGAAATCCATTTTTGAGGGTTTTTTTATTAATATTCAAGATCACGAGTACATATGATGAAAATCTATTTTTAAGGGTTATCGTGAAGTCCCTCGGACACGAACCTTTTCCATTAAAGGTACCCCTCCGTATTGTTTTTGCTACCGAAGCAAGTGAGGCCAGTAACAGAGATCGATGTATTTTGGGTCATCCCTCTATAGTAAAAACCTTGGTATATAAAAAAAATCCATACTGATGGATAGCAAGGGAAGGACGGGATCAGGCGCTCTTCGGCCACGCGAAAGATTAAAGACAAGGAATGGCAATCAATCCAAATCATGTCATCGACAACGTAGGCTCTAGGCCAGTAACGCAGCTAGCATGCTGCATAAACATGGACAACTCCACCCATCATGCAGGATCATGATATTCATCCTTGTCTCTTTGATCAGTTCTTGGAGATCTGCCGCATAAGGTTGGCATTCTTTTCAAATGATGGGTTCTATGATATCATTCCATGCTCCATCATGGGCAACACAAAGGGAGGTAACGCCTGTATAAAGAAGGCACGCATTAGTCTCAGCAAAGAAAATAAAATTATACCACTATCGCATGATGCCTTCAGGTTATAGCCACGTGCATAGTGGAATAACTCAGCATGGTTAAGTTTGCATGTATGAGCAAGATGAGGTCTCATCCATGCAGCCAAGCTACAGAAGAACTCTATGCGCATGATTCTTCATATTTGTGGCAGAACTATGTAAAAAGTCTATGCATGTTCAAGATGAGTTCATATCCATGTGACAGAGCCTTGTAAAAAGTCTGTGCATGTTCTGGATGAGTCTTTATCCATGCGTTATAACTTCGCGGAGAGTCTGCGCATGTTCTAGATGACTTCTCATCCAGGCTGCGAGACTGTGTACTTGTGTCTCTATGTCCTTTGGCTAAATTTTATGAGGATCAAAGCACCCCCTCACCTCCGAACGGGCTGCCACCATCAGGGGGTCACGGATCAAGTCCACCTCTGACGTACTCCTCGACAAGAGGAACAACAGCCTTCTATATTATAAAGGAAGGAGAAGCAGGAAAATAAAGTTCACTCTCCTCTCTTAGCAGCCTATTTATAGGCTACCCTCTCTCGGCAACCTATTTATAGGCTACAAAAACTACGTAAAGAGATCGAGGCAATGAATCGGACGGTTATGAGAATGAATCTAACTCGGTTGTAATGTCTCAATTTTTGTGATACCTCATGTTCCAAACTGCCTCTATCTATGTGACAGTTGGCAATTTTTTTTGTCTTTATCTCTTGGAAACTGTCATTGACCAAGAGTCCCAAGAAATATCCCAGACATTGAGGCAAATCTCCTTTATTAAATGCAGATTTGACATCCTGGAAGATTCATCTATGCGTCAACAAGCGTATGTGGCCAACAAACTCAGTTAGCCGAAAAAGCGTCATGCAATATGAATCCTATGCGTTATAAAGATCTTTTTTTATGCTTCTTGTTCAAAGTATTTGAAACTTATCAGTTTGAAAACATTAAAGGGGGTCTTATAGAAGAATAAAAAATCTCAAAGGTCTCTATGCGCCGGAGCCCTCATGCACCAATGGTCAAGTGACGCATAATATCTTACACGCATAAAGATACCTTAGTCAAGTTAGAGTATTAATGACACTGACAACAATAATGGCTCGGAACACCTCGATTATGACACTAACAGTTGGCGTCAGCGCTCACGTCACCATCATGATTACTTTTGTCCGTATATAGGTGAATAGTGTCGCGTATACACATGACAAAGGCCTTATGCATTCCAGAATCTATGCGTTCCATGCATCTATGGCCCTATACTTTCAGACTCCTTGTATTTCATGCATCCTTGGCCCAAAGCTTTCTATGCATCTCTAGCCCTATGCATCTCAGGCCCCATTCGTTCAAACATGGGAGTACCTTTTCAAGCTAAAATATTTCTATTGCAATTGAGAAGATTCTCTACGACTAATTGTAGGCCATGCGTCGAGATAACCAAGTTGCGCAAACAAAGGACGGGAATCAACCAGATTTTCAGCAACAACAGATCTTAACAAAGGCTCCACGTGGCAACTCGGCCGTGACCTGCGTCCATGGTAGTAGTTGCATCCTGTTAAGGATGAAGACGTGGGAGCCTCATCATCCATGTGCACATAGCATATGTGCTCACATAGCCCATCAGTATGATGGCTTTAAATAGTAGGATAGCATACCCAACACGGACAAACATAGACAAAGAGGGCACACAGAGAGAGAGAGAAGAAGAGAGAGAGAGAGAGTAGAAGAAAGTATTCTCATTCCCTCATCGGACCATCAATGGAGTAAAGGAGTCACTACAGTTCTCGATCTTCCACGCCACACTCCCTAAAATCAAAAATATTGTACTTAGATTTTTTATCTAGGATTTATTTGGACTCTTTTGTTTGTTATATAAGCAAAACACGTTCAAGTTTGAATCAATAGCAAACAGTAATAACATGTATAGATGTAACTCCATCTAATAGCTGATTGATCTAGATTAAAGGCATTCGTCTCTATATGATAAAGTATTATAGATCTGATCATGCAATAGATGCATAGTTCTAAAAATATCTTGCACCAGGGCTTAGTGTCATGCCCCATTCCCAAATACGTAGGACTAGGATACATAACCATTCCAGTTGGTATGTATACGAAGGCTGCTCTAATATATGGAACCTCCGAATACATAATTATGCTGCATATAAAATTTAGATCATAAGTGTTATTTAATTATCATAAGTCAAGGGTACAGACTATATCTTATCTACATAAAAAAATAATAAACTAAGAAGGTAGCATGAGTGAATAAATGAAACAAAATAGCATAATCCATCAACGGTCATAGCCGAATGGAGACAAATATACTACCAAACGACTATAATAATAAAATGGAAGCAAACCAATAGTCTAGTCTTATGGAGATAAGAAGAAATAAAATTAATCTACGATAGTCTACTAGATAATATCAAGGGAACTCGGAAGGGTTGACCTTCTCGTCGGCAAAAGAAGAGTCTGGTCCAGGTTCTTACTCCTGAGGATAGTCCTGATTGTCTATACCTAGAAGGAAAGTAGGTCCTCAGAGGGATGTAACAAGATACATAATATACAAGCCAAATATGAACTAAATATAAACATATATAATGGAGTAAACTAACCAACTACGAGAATGCAATTGAGGACGACTTTAGCACGAATGGACTATCTGGCTAAAATAGGATCGACATAGACTCCTCTGACACTAGAGGTCTCAATGTACATAATCTATTCAACCAAATACAAATACTTCAAAACGTCCCCTGGATGCCAGAGGCCAACTACTCATATATATATATATATCCATGGTCGTCACCCTGCATCTCCATTGGAGCATACGATCACAGAAAAGTGCAAAGTAGCTCATAAGCCTATGTAAATCCTCCCCACCCAAGTAAGAGCAGTGTAACTGTCACTACCGCTTTTTGGGAGGTGTATTTTTGTCTTTTTCTATTATTGATAATGTTGTAATATTAGTATTTCATAACTATTTAGTTATGGTGCATGTTATATATTATTTATTATAGTATTTAGAATATTTTTAGCATGTTAAATTATTTATTGGACTTGTGTTAGTGGACCTAACTTGACTAGACTTGACTCTTGACCCAATAATTTATTAGTTTAGACTTGAGCCCAACATCTTAGCCAATTTTATTAAGTTGGTGATTTAATTAGTCAAACCATTAGGAGTAGAAGCTTCCTCCTTAATTACATTCATTCATGATAAGCCCCAAGGGGTATTTGAGATATTCCACATTGCTAGGATGCCAAGCTAGAGGGTTCGACCGTATAAGGGAGAGTTCTCTCTCTCCTCCTTACTCTTTCTATTCTAATTTTGATCTAGAAATTGTTCTTCCCCAAATTTCTTTTTTTTTTACCAAACCTACACCAAATTTCTACAAAATCCTTTCCAAATTCATCCCTACTTTACCATTGGAGACTCTAGAAGCAAGAAGGAAGCAAGGATCTATAATTTGGTGGAAGGAGCACAAGTTGAAGGTTTTTGGCATCCATTTGGAGGCTTGTATTGGAAATCTATCTTCTAATAGGTGCAATTCAATTTTTTCTTTTTAATTAGACTCTAAATTTTTAGTTTAATCATTAGGAACTCTCCTATGGACTAGGGCTACCTATAGGAAATAGAATTGACTACTAGGGACCCATATGGTGAAAGTTATCAAGTATTTTGTGTCAATTTTAGAGAAAATCCGAGATTGCCACAGAAAGTGTTTGTCATTAGGCTAGATAGATGTTTTTGTGTTTGATTGGTGTTGTGAGACTAGTGTCTCTCATGTTTATAATGGGATACGTGTAGGCCGTATCATAACAATTTGGTTATACTGGTTGATTTGGGGATTTTTCCTTCAACACGGGGGTGTGCACATGTCGTACTTTTGATATGAACACGTAGGTGAGTAGCTAGCACCTTGTATTGCTAGCACTTGCAGTAGTAGAAAGGGATGCCCTAGTTCAGCCACAAGTGGTACTGCCTCTTTTCGTCCAACAGCAGCCAAGGCTGGGTACCATTATTGATTTCAAGAGGATGAGGCCCAAGGACTTCAAGGGCACGAAAGGGATATTGTACGCCGATGATTAATTGAGGACATAGAGAGAAACCTGCGACTGGCACAGATTCTGGAGTCTACGGGTATAGGCAGCGGGGAGCCAGATATTTGATATTGCCCTGACATGGTTCCGTTCAGAGCCGAGGATCGCGCCGACAAGATTGACTTGGGAAGATTTTAAAGAGATTTTCAAGGAGAAGTTCTTTCCGAACATGACTTTGAGTACCCTAAAGAGCCAGTTCCAGGACCTCGTCCAGGGGAGCATGACAGTGGACGAGTATGCCGCAGAGTTATGCAGATTAGGAAGGTTTATGGAGGGGCAGAATCCGCTAGGGAAGGCCAAAAAGTTTCGAAAGGGTTTGATCAGGGAGGTCAAAACCCTCACTAGGGGACACCGCACAACTATATTCTAGAAGATCCTGATAGATACACAAAGGACTAAGGATGACTTGGAGCTCAAGTCCAAGAGAGGTAGAGATATTGTAATCCCCCTCATTTTGAATAGGGTTATTTAGGTATTTTTCAATTCTTTTTAATTATTTTATTTTATTTAAATAGATTAGAGTAGTAATTTCTAAAATATTCTTTTAGATATATGACCCTTTGCCATGGCTTTGATATTTTGAGCGATGTACGACCTTTTTTCTTCCAACAAATTTTATAATAATAATTTTAATTGATTCTAATATAGTTGGAACATAGATGTTACATTTATTGGATCTCCCCCATGCTCCAAAAATATTAAAGAATATCAAGAATTACGGTTACCGTAAAAATTGTCCCTTTTGACTAGAACTTGACCCAAACCCAACCCAAACACATGTAGGCATGTAGTGCACCCCAAGTATTTCCATGTAAATATATTATATATATATATATATATATATATAATATTTAAATTAATTTATTTCTATTTATAGTCTGCGAATCCAGCCAGCATACAGCCAGAGATTGCCATACGCGTCAAGGAGGAGCGCCAACAGAATATCAACCTGCTTTACTAGCACCGAGGCCGGTCCAGCAGCCACAGAGACCAGCTTATTCAGCACCAGGAGCACCACATATAGGAATTAGAGGAGCCAGACCACCAGCTCTGGGAGGATATCAGCCGAGGCCACCATTGGCACCACAGACAATATTTTTTTAGCAAATACAGCAGCAGAGAGCACCAGCTCAGGGAAGAGGTCAGGCATTTACCATGAATATTGAGGAGGCAGAGACTACAGGAGAGGTTATCACATGTACCATACTAGTTGCTTCATTACCTGCTATAACATTATTTGATTCAGGAGCATCTCATTCATTCATAGTTGTAAGTTTTATAGCCACACATAGAGTAGCTACCTCACCCCTTCCGAAGACTATGAGGATTCTTACGGGAGGCACCATTATCCCCGTTAGTGACACTTGTAGATCTTGTTTGGTAGTAGTTTGTGGTCGTGAGATGCGAGCTCAATTCTTGATTTTCTTTATGCCGGACTATGACGTTGTACTTGGTATGGACTGGTTGAGTCAGTACCATGCAACTTTAGACTGTCGGCGTGGATGTGTTATCCTTAGACCGTCGGGACATCCGAAGTTTGAGTTTCTTCGAGGAGCCAGAGAGCAGGGTGCCCAGCCTACTTTTAAGGCACTTAATACAGAAGGAGAGCCGGAATACCCGAAGGTTATATCAAAATTTGTGGATATATTTCCCGACGACCTTCCAGGCTTACCACCTGATCAGAAAATAGAATTTACTATAGAATTGACTCCAGGAGCAGAGCCCATTACCTCATCTGTGTACCGGTTAGCACCAAGGGAATTAGTAGAACTGAAGATACAGTTTGATGATCTTTTAGAGAAGGGCTTTATTCGAGCCAGCGTTTCACCTTGGGGTGCGCCAATCCTATTTGTACCGAAGAAGGATGGAATGGTACCCTTATGCATTGATTACAGAGCACTGAATGCTGTAACAATCAAGAATAGGTATCCTTTATCGTGCATTGATGATCTATTCGATCAATTAAGTGGTGCTTGTATATTCTCAAAAATTAATCTCAGATCCGGCTATCATCAGATCAAGGTGCGAAAGGAAGATATACCAAAAATAGCCTTCAGGACCAAGTACGGCCATTATGAGTTCTTGGTTATGCCATTTGGTTTAACCAACACACCGGCTGTATTTATGAGCTTAATGAATAAGGTCTTCCACCAGTACTTGGACAAGTTCGTAGTCGTATTTACGGATGACATCTTGGTATACTCCAAAAACCACGAAGAATACGAGGAACATCTTAGAATCGTGTTGGAGACACTACGGCAGGAGGGGCTGTACGCTAAGCTCAGCAAATGTGAATTCTTCCTAGACAAAGTACCTTTTCTTGGACACATAATTTCAGGGGAAGGACTTTCAGTTGATCCAGAGAAGGTTGTTACAATTGAGACATGGTCTACACCTATATCAGTTACAGAGGTTCGGAGTTTTCTCGGACTTGTCGAATATTATCGGAGATTCATGCAGAACTTCTCAAGGATTGCAGAGCCTATGACACGATTGACGCGTAAGGACCAGGAGTTTGTTTGGACAGAGAAGTGTCAGAAGGTCTTTGAAGAGTTGAAGAAGCGGTTAACGACTGCACCAATCTTGACCCTTCCTTCAGGATCGGGAGGATTTATAGTATATAGTGATGCGTCAGGTAGTGGATTGGGATGTGTTTTGATGCAGCATGGCAAGGTTATCGCTTATGCATCAAGATAGTTTAAGGTGCATGAGAATAATTATTCGACGCACGATCTTGAGCTAGCTGCAGTGATTTTTGCATTGAAGATATGGAGGCACTATCTTTATGGAGAGCGAGTGGAGATTTTTACTAATCACAAGAGTCTAAAGTATGTCTACACCCAGAAAGAGCTTAACATAAGGCAGAGGCGATGGTTAGAGTTGATGGCTGATTACGATATAGATTTATAGTACCATCCAGGAAAGGCAAACGTCATAGCAGATACACTCAGCAGGAAGCCCATGGCTTATTTCTTGATGACATAGCCCAAGATATTAGAGGACCTTCAGGAGCTTGGGATAGAGGTTATTCTGCCAGGACAAGAAGGATAGTGGGCTAACCTTGAGGTTCAGTCTTCACTAGTTGAGAGGATCAAGGCAGCTTTGCTGGCAGATGCTAGATTTTGGAGACTTAGAGAGAGAACGAAAGCCGGTATGCAGACGGGACTTCGGATCCATGAGGACGGAATACTAAGGCTTGGAAATCACCTATATGTACCAGATACAGAATTGAGGTAGAAGTTGATGAAGGAGGCACATAGCTCTATTTACTCTATTCATCCGGGATGTACGAAGATGTACCAAGATTTGAGGCAGTATTACTGGTGAGATGGAATAAAAAAAGAGATTGCACGGTTCATAGCAAAATGTTTGGTCTGTCAACAAGTTAAGGCCGAGCATCAGAGGACCACGGGTATATTACAGCCACTTCCCATCCCTGAATGGAAGTGGGAACATATCACCATGGATTTTGTTATAAGATTTTCGAGGAGCCCTAGTGGTAAGGACGTTGTGTGGGTTATTGTGGACCGCCTCACAAAGTCGACACATTTCTTGTCGTTCAGGGTCGGACAGTCCACTGAGCTTCTAGCCGACACGTATATGCGACAGATTATAAGGTTACATGGAGTGCCAGTTAGTATTGTATCAGATCATGATTCTAGATTCACCTCTCACTTTTGGCGGAGTATGTAAGAGAGCTTAGGCACTCGACTCAAGTTCAGCACTGCTTACCACCCGCAGACAGATAGCCAGTCAGAGCGCACGATCCAGATTCTAGAGGATATGTTGGGTTCTTGTATTTTAGATTTTGGAGGGTCTTGGGAAGACCACTTGCACCTGGTAGAATTCTTCTACAATAATACCTATCAGACGAGCATCTAGATGGCACCTTTTGAGGCGTTGTACGGTAGGAAGTGCAGGTCTCCTATATGTTAGAGTGATATAGGTGAACGACAGATACTTGGTCCAGAGTTGGTGTCGCAGACAGTTGAGAAGGTGAAGCAAGTCCAGAGCCATCTTCGTGCAGCCCAGGACAGGCAGAAGCATTGGGCAGACACGCATCGACGACCTTTAGAGTTCAAGAAAGATGAGCATGTATTCCAAAGGATCTCCCCAACTCGAGGCACCATTAGATTCAAAAATAAAGGCAAGCTGAGTCCAAGGTACATTGGTCCTTTTGATATCTTGGAGCAAATTGCTGAGGTAGCGTATCATCTTGCATTATTCCCATCTCTAGAGGGAGTGTATGATGTATTATATGTCTCACAGCTGAGGAGATACGTGGCCGACCCAAGCCACGTAGTTGATCATTTTGAGATTGCAGTAGGTTCGAGTTTGAGATATGAGGAGCAGCCCATGGGGATACTGGATACTAGTGAGAAGACGCTGCGGGGTCAGACGATTCGGCTGGTTCGCGTCGCTTGGAAGCATCACTCTCCAGGTGAGTCCACTTGGGAGCGAGAGGATGTCGTACGACAGCGTTATCCTCACTTAAGGATGAAGGTATGGCCGCGGAACTGCCATAGTTGTTATGTCATTATAGCTTCATAGAGTAGCTTTATTCTAAATTGCGAGGACGCAATTCTTTTAAGGTGGATAGATTATAAGCCCCCTCATTTTGAATAGGGTTATTTAGGTATTTTTCAATTCTTTTTAATTATTTTATTTTATTTAAATAGATTAGAGTAGTAATTTCTAAAATATTCTTTTAGATATATGACCATTTGCCATGGCTTTGATATTTTGAGTGATGTACGACTTTTTTTCTTCTAACAAATTTTTTAATAATAATTTTAATTGAGTCTAATATAGTTGGAACATGGATGTTGCATTTATTGGATCTCCCCCATGCTCCAAAAATATTAAAGAACATCTAGAATTACGGTTACCGTAAAAATTGTCCCTTTTGACTAGAACTTGACCCAAACCAAACCCAAACACATGTAGGCATGTAGTGCACCCCAAGTATTTCCATGTAAATATATTATATATATATAAATGATATTTAAATTGATTTATTTCTATTTATAGAAGTTCTAACTATAGAAAGTCGTATAGGTGGCAACCTAGTTGGCAAATAACTATCTAACCACTTTCCTAACCAACCCAATAACCAAACCTTATCCAATCCTAACCATAACAACCAACCCCACCCTTCTATTTTCATCCAAGAGCAGCCCCCCCTGGCCGAACCCCCTAGCAATAGGATAACCCCCTCCTTTATTTAAATCTATTTAAAAAGGCCCTATATATATTAACTCATCAACAAACCCTAACCCTAACCATATCAAAACCCCTCCCTCATAGTTGGCTGCCCCTTTTCTATATTATAGTTAGTGTAGTTAGTATTCCCTGATTGAGACAACAAATCAAGACAAGTAAGACCATAACCATGCATGCTGATTTATTTTCTTAAGACTATATATTGTATGATTTTAGACAAGATTTTCTTGGACCATGATTGTTGGGGTTTTAACCATAGTAAATTTGTGATGAATAGGTTATAAATGGCCAAGACAGAGGAGCAATGTGTTAAATTTTGAGGACAAAATTTTTCTAAGGAGGGTAAGATTGTAACTACCACTTTTCTGGAGAGGGGTATTTTTATCTTTTCTTATTTAGTATTATTGTTAATAATTATATTTCATATTAATTATATTTTTATTTTATAATATTTGGTATTATTACATATATTTATATATTTAATATAGTTGATGGTTAGTTGTTAGCCATTAGTTAGACTAGTTGTTAGTGAACCTAAATGAACCCAACTAGACTTGTCATGACTCAATTAGTGCAACCCATTAGTTATTCATGATTGACCAATTTTAATTAGAGAAGATTGATTAGTAATCCTTCCTTTAGTTAGTGGATAATTCTTTAATTAAACCTTTTTTTATTAAACCTTCATGACTAATTAAGAGGGAAATTTGGACATAGAATTTGACCCTTACCTAATCCTAATCCCAATGAGAGGTGGTCGGCCCCCCTATCCCAATATAAAACCCCTCTTTGTTCACTAGTAGCCTCTTTACTAATTCCTAATTTTTTCAACAATTTGAGAAGAAGCCCCAACCCCTTTCATTCCAAAATTAATTCCCATTCCACCCAAATTCAATTTTCAAGGAGGCTAGAAGCTTGGAATATCATAGAGGAAGCATTGGATGGAAGCTAGCTTGAAGGAGGTGTCCATTCATTGGATTTGTTTCCTCTGGTGTGTTACATTGGGAATCCATCTCCCAATAGATAAATTTTTTATTTCCCTTATAATTCTAATTCTATGTGATGTATGTTCATAGCGATACGTCGTAATATGGTGTCGTAGGAAGGGTCTTTGCCTGTGTCGTGGGCTCTAGCATGCCAAATTGCATCCATTGTATTTAAATAGCTATAATACATATTATAAATATATATATATATATATATAATATAGTATATTAGATATGTATATTGGATCTTGGGAGTGTATCGTTGTGTTGTGAGTGCGTATCACAAGCGTATAATGAGTATCATAAGTTTTGGGCACTAAGTGTTTGTTGTATTGCATTATGGAGATAGGTGTATGTTCATATGGGTGGATAAGATTATCTTGAGGTGTTTGATGAATGGTTAGTGTAGTGTATGCATTGATTATATGAGTTATGACTGCCAGTTGGGGGGAAAGAGTGACTCTGCGGTATGAGTGTACATGTAGTATAGAGTATCAGTGATCTGTAAATTTAGTGTACAATTGGATAGAGTATTGGTGTGCTGAAGAGGGTTGTATGTGTACCAATTTCTGGGAGGTTGGTGTACAGAGCTATTTATTCTGTTGATACAAGTAACAACATATAGAGGGAAGGGGGTTTGTGTTCACTAGGAGGCTCGGGATTCCTCTAGAGTTGCAAACAACAGAGGGGGTCAGAAAGTGCAGTGATGGGCATTGGGACTGGGAGGTAAACCAAATAGCAACAGCAGTAGCAATAAGTGGAGTAACAACAATAACAACAGGGTGCTGGGACCTGCTGTGTGCAGCAGTTGTGTGGTATAAATTCTTAAGGTCAGTGCAATGTAGGCTAAGTGCAATGTAGGCTAAGTATAATAGGGTAAACTTTATTTTCAAATTAATGCTTCAAGTTATAAATTGTAGTGTATTAGTGCATTGGTGTCCTGCAGCAGCAAGAGAAGATATTGCATGCAGGGCAAGTGATAGATTAGTGTAGAAGTATATGTGTCAGTATAGATATGGTGTACTAGTATAGTATACTTAAGTGTGTATCTTGTGCACAATTACTTGTGTGTCAAGAGGTTGATAAAAGTTGTGCACATCAAGGTGTATTAGAATAGTGTATTTATATGTGGGTATCAACTGCAGTTCAATGTGAGATCAGGTGAGGGTGTGATTGTGAGATTTGTGTAATTAGGTATCAGTTGCACAAGTGCATATATGTGGGATGAGGTTTCAAGGTAAGTGTCAGTAAAGATTATGTGTGTTGTGTTATAGGAGTGCAAAAATCAACCTATGTCTATGCGTGTATATGTGCGTTTTAAAGTGTGTTGCCACTTCTATCAAACAATCTATAGACATGATAATATCTCTAGTTCCAAGAGTATACCTGAACTTGAACTGCATAATTGTGCAACTATTTTTAGTGTACTAAATCAGGGTGTGTCATCTATGATCTGTTTTACAAATATGTTAGTGTCAGGTGTTGCCCCATTTGTTCATGGTCAAACCAATTTTAATAATCGATCCAAACTACGAGTCGATACATTACAACTCTGATGGATCTGATAAGAAGATGACACATCACTTTGCCATATGAGAAGAAGACGACACATCACTTTGCCACAAGCTACGACTACAGCTGTTTGTGTTCAGGCTTCTTTTATGTTTTGTTATGTATTTTTTATTTTATTGAGTCTAAGAACTTATCTGAGTCAAAACAAATTTTTGGCATATATATTGAACTTGTATCTAAAGTTCACTCAAACATAATCCTACTAACCAAAAATTCATTTGGATTTGAGCCTAAACTCAAACTCAAGTCAAAACATTCTCAAAAAGACCAAACCAAACTCGGTACGAGTTTTGCCCGAACTCGGTTACTTAAAAACCAATTTCTTAGTCAAGCTCATCTCCTGAAGACCAGGCTCCCAAAGTTCAAAATTTTGAATGTTATGCATCCGAACTCGACCCGAACTCTGTCTACAAAAATCCTATATATAGAGAAGAATTTCTTATTTCCAACATCAACTCAATCATTCTTTATCTTCTCTATTCCTATAAAGAGCTTTATCCTTCTTAGATCTTAAGTCAACTCTCTTTTCTTCTAAGTGACCTAGTGTTATTCCAATTAGAAGTTGAGTCAAGTAGTACAAGCTTGGTTGAAAAGTTGTTTTTCAATTCCTGTCTGAAGTCGTGAGTTCTTCGGATCAAAGATCGTGTTGTAATAAGTTGGCATGCTCTTCGGATAAAAGATGCGTATATACCCTATTTAACAAATAGTGGATTAACACCGAACAAGAGTTCTCGGGCCTGGACTAGTCCTCCACGAGGGAAACCTGGATAAAATTCTCTGTGTTTGAGTTTGCTATTCTAAACCTTACTTATACTCTGCTTATTATCTTTCAAATATCTGTTACTGCAGTTTATAAGTTAGCATATAACTTAGAATTTGTAATTGGTGATTTTTTCTATTGCACATGCATTTACTCTATTCACCCCCCGTCTAGAGTTGCTACACGATCTTATAATTGGTATCGGAGCAGACATTTTCATTAAACTGTGCTTAGTTTATACACTCTAGAATACACATGGCTAACATGAAGTCTAGTTGTACCAGAGTAGGCCAATCCATAGATGATCCCCTATTATTTGATGGAACCAATTATACTTATTGGAAAACATGGATGAGATTTTATTTAAAATCACTTGATTTTGACTTATGGACCAATATTATTGAGGGTTATAGAAAGTCTACATCATTTCTTCTCTTACTTCTAATTTATTTAATTAGTTAACAAACCCTATTATGATTACACGGAAGAAGAGAAGAGGCTAGCTAGTCTTGATGCAAAAGCAATGAATGCTCTTTATTATGCTTTAGACAAAAATGAATTCAATCATATCTCTTCTTGTGCAACCTGATATGAAATCTAAATTTTTTTGAAGCCACTCATGAGTACAGGCACAAAGAAGAAGCTAGCGACACGAAAGAAGAAGAAAGCACAAATACAAGCATATGGTGTGAAAGCAAAGCAAGCGATTCTGAAGAAGAAGAGAATCCTCGCAACTCGATAAATATTTGTCTAATAGCATTCGATCAAGTATCTATGAAACCCCAATATGATGACTTTGCATTTGATGAACTAGGTGATGCCTTTAGTGACCTTCTAGATGATCACAAAGCACTACTTGATAAATACAAGAACTCGAAGAAGGAACTCAAGGCACACAAACTTGAGATTGATAGATTGTCCACACTCCTAGTTGATATCAGAAAAACATAATCTCCAAGTGATTCGGATGAATTAGCTTCAGTTAGATTGAACTTACACTAAGCACTTCTTAGAAATGAGCAACAAGATAAGGATTATATCAAGCTCAAAGAAAATTATAAAATAGAGAAGAAAAAGAGTAGTAATGCACTTACTAGAACTCGTGCTTTAACTGCTAGATATACTGAGTTATATGACACATCCAAAAACTTAGAAATTAGATTAGAAAAATAGCCTGTACAGACTGCCTCCCAATCTAACGTGTCACTCAAGGCCCAAGAACACTCACCAGAAACAGCCCAAGAAAGCCAAACCTTCTAATCATGCATTCTATTACAAGTATCCACGTAAATCACAGCATACTTCCTCATATATACATCATACCTCTGCACCTAGTATCAACACATCTACTATATTTCACTATTGTGGTACTAAAGGACACATATCACGATAATGTAGAATTAAAAAATTAGTTGATATGCATGTATATATCTGGGTTCCAAAAATTAACTTATCAGGACCCTCAGGAAAGTGGGTACCAAAGGTTACATCTTTAACTTTTGTTTTAGGTGGATATTCCCTCTC